>PVIA01001116.1:8598-313744 GCA_004024845.1 Tonatia bakeri
TGGGGGTGATGTGGGAGAGGAAGGGGGAGGTGATGTGGACAGCGTAGAGAATTGCAGATCTAAAAATACTTGGGGCAAAGCTGAGGCTCTAGACTCCTATTGGGGACCAGCCCTATGAGGGGTGAGTCATGGATTCGATTGGGTTTTGGTAAACCTTTGGGAGGGTGAACCAGGGCAAGAGGTCCTGGAAGCAGGCTTGAGGCCCTCTGGGCCAGGGATTCAGGGGCCCAGGTACTTGGAGCATGAACCGGCGTGGGCAGGGGCAGTGTGTCCAGGCGGATGCGTCCGGGTGGTCCCACAGACTCCATGCCCTGGGGAAGAGACACAGCCAGGGGGCGGCCAGAGTGGGCCCTCCAAAGCATGGAGTCCACAGCCAGGTTGCTCCGCCCTGACCTTCTGGCCGTGAGTGCACTGAGGGGCAGAGACCTGGCCATGTTTTGATGAGCTCTGCGACCCTGGCAGGGCCATTTCCCTGTTCTAGACTTTGTGGATGATTTTCCATCCATTCTGCCCCTAAAAATCCATGACTTGGGTTAACTTCGTGAGTGTTCCTGGGGATAGCAGTGCCCAGGAATATGCCCGTCTTGGAGAGAAGGCCCAGAACCTGCCGTGGTCAGAAGGGAAGTCTGCCGGGGGCGAGGGAGAATGAGAGTCCGGCGCAGCTCTGCAGCCAGACCCACGTGACTCCTGCATGCTGTGGGGAGCAGTGCTGTGACTGGAAGTGGCCTCACAGAGCAAGGTTACTGAGCTTCAAACCCTTAGGGCAGTGACCACCCACTTTCTGCCCCAGCATCCCCAGCTGTAAAATGGGACTGGCAATATCTTCTAAAAGCAACCTTCACCCAGCACAGAGGTAACTCCTGATAGGCCTGATGCAGTAAGGAAAGTGGATAGAAAGGGCCTGGAGGTGGGGTCAGGAGAGAGAAGAGTAGCGAATAGATGAACTCCTGGCTCCTTTTCCCTCAGTTGGCCATCTTCGCCCAGTTGATAACCCCACATGAGAGGTGAGGGTTTCCTGATCCATTTCTGCCCTGATCTTGGGAATGCTTTTGGATTTTCATGCCTCAGTTTCTAAGCACATTTGAAAGTTAAATATTTTGGATGTGAGTAAGACGACTCCTTTTCATTTGTTCACAGAGATGCTGCAGTTTGTCAGCAATCAAGTGGGAGAGTTCCCTGACCTGTTCCCGGAGCAGCTGTGTAGCTCCTTCCCTGGTGGTGGCGGCGGCGGCGGCAACAGTGGCAGCAGTAATGGCGGGGGCAGCAGTGGCGGAGCCGGGGACCCATCAGTGCAGCGCTCCTTCGGCCAGGTCCCATTACCTTCCTTCTCTCCCTCGGCCGCCTCCCCACAGGCTCCAGCCCTGCAGGTCAAGGTTTCCCCCACCTCGGTTCTCACTCCTCCAAGGGCAGCTCCCGTTCTTCAGCCCCGCCCCCAGCCCCAGCCTCAAGCTCAGCTGCAGCAGCAGACCGTGATGATCACCCCGACATTCAGCACCGCGCCCCAGACGAGGATCATCCAGCAGCCTTTGATATACCAGAATGCGGCTACCAGTTTCCAAGGTGGTTCAGGAGTCAGCTGTGAAAGTGACGGGTTATTCAGAAGGTCACGTGCCAGTTTGATGATGCTTCCAAGGCAGATTGTAAATAGTTCTGTCCTCTTCGGGAATGACAGAATCTGCCGATTTGGTCCTGTCCAGTGAGGTTTGGTTGCTGGCAGTCAGGACAGTGGTGTGGGACAGCTCACATTCTGCCTCTTCAAATGCCATAGTGTCCTTTGTGCCCGCTTCAGAGTCCAGCAAGCAGAGTAGACACAGGACTGTCCTGGTAACTAGAGGTGGAGGCTTAAGTAGAATTAGTCTCGAAACGTACCCAGGTAACAGCCAGGGCTTGGCACCTGTAGGCTGAGGACTGAGCCTTCAGCTTTTAACACAGGCGCTGGGTCTCTGAGGAGCAGGCCTCCGAGCAGGCCCTTGGTGTGTGTGGGGGGAAGGCACGACTTTGCCTGCTGTGATGCGCCCTGGCGCCTTCTCATCAGACACCCTCGGGCCCTGCGGGGACCCTGGGTGGGATTAGTGTTGCTCTGACAATTCTTTGGGCTTTCAGGGTTTAGGGGTGGGGGGAGGAAGCATCAAGGCCAGAAGCTGAGAAAGTCATCCCAAAGTGCACTTCCTGTTCGTTCCATGGGAGGCAGTGAAGCCCCGGGGACTTGTTATTCCCGACATCTGTTAACCCCCTTGCTGGGCCCAGTCATGCGCTGATCAGCTTCCCTCACCTCCGCCCCAGCACCCAGAGTAATGAAATAATCCGCACTTATTCCCGCAGGAATGGATGCGGCCCTTCTGGGTGTTCTTGTCATCTAGGGCAGCTTGTAAGTGGCTGCGCGCAACCTCGGCAGCAGCAGGTGGGGAGTCGGGGTCGTTGTGAGGCGCTCCACCCTCCGTTACTGCTGTGGCTGCAGTGACAGTGCGTTCCTTGCCCGTGTGACTTCTTTCTCCTCTTCTCCCAAGTCCTTCAGCCTCAAGTCCAAAGCCTAGTGACATCCTCCCAGGTGCAGCCGGTCACCATCCAGCAGCAGGTGCAGACAGTGCAGGCCCAGCGCGTGCTGACGCAGACGGCCAATGGCACGCTGCAGACCCTCGCCCCGGCCACGGTGCAGGCAGTCGCCGCGCCCCAGGTGCAGCAGGTCCCGGTAGGTGGCGGATAAGGTTTCAGGGAGGCATTACTTGGGACTCTCGGCTGGTCTCCTGTTGAAGATGTGGTCTGCATACTAAGAGGGACCACTGGAGTGTGAGGGAGCACTTACAGGGTGGGTGGAGACACCTGGGCCCTGCAAGGCACCAGCGAGCCTGGCGTAGAGACCTGGCTGAGGTGGCATCTGCGGGTGTGCACAGGCACTCACATGGCCTCCACAAATGCAGGTGTATCACTTACACAGACAGTGGGTATAAAACTGGGAAGAAAGGTACTTGAATGTTTTAAGTCGTGAATCATAGTAGACATATTTTCTTACAAAGTAATTTTTCTTTGAAAAGAAATCTCGGTTTATCATTTTTGCTTCTTAGCTAGGTTTTCTGCTCTCCTGAGTTTGTTCAAAATCAGACCTCTCTCCCCACCACCACCCGCCCCAAGCCACGCCACTCTTTCCCTGCTAGGCCACTGGCACGGCTCGCCTCGAAGCCTTTCAGCCTTGAAACTCAGGGCCCTCTTTAGCTGTACCCTCTTTCTCCCTCTCAGTCCAGTAATCAGGTTGTATTCTTGGTTTCATGAAAATTTCATTTTCTCTTTCCTGAAGGGTCTACACAGTAAGAAGCTAATGCAGAATAGAAAAATAATGCCACCTCCCTCTTCTTTTTCCTCCTTCTCCATTCAGGTCCTGGTACAGCCTCAGATAATCAAGACAGATTCCCTCGTTTTGACCACACTGAAGACAGATGGCAGCCCTGTCATGGCCGCAGTCCAGAACCCGGCCCTCACCGCCCTCACCGCCCCCATCCAGACAGCCGCCCTGCAGGTGCCGGTGAGAGCCGCCTTACCCCTGCCCCGCCCTCCGCCGCCCTTCAGGGGACGTGCACAAAGCCTCTGTGCTGAGGGGCTGCCGAAGCTTTATGGAGTGTGCGGGTCCCACTGCAGCTGTCAGCCCCCTAGTCTTTTCCCCTCGAGGAGCGCCACCGATGCGTGTTACATGGGCGTTCGGGGACTAGAGTGGGAGAGAGGGACAGCAGAGGAGCCCCAGGCTCTGGGCGACAGCTTGGCACAGGACCGTCCGCCTCTGGTTCTGCTGATGGAGGTTTGGCTTCTAAAAGACTTTAGACCCGGTAGGCAGGGGGGGCTCCAAGGGAGGGGCATGGAAGGGCCCCATCCTTCAGGTGTAGGGTTTCGGCCGCTTTCAGGATCTTTAGCGAGAGAGTTTGTCAGAGTACAGGGTGATCAGAATTTGAAAGCGAGCTTAATTCGTAAAAGCCAAGAACTGGAAGCAACCCAAACGTCCGCCCAAAAAGAACCATCGATGTGTACGGCTGCGTGAGCGGCCTTCAGTGTGGTGTGCAGAGCAAAAGGTGACCGTCACGGAAGAGCCTGTGCTGACGCTGCCACTTGCCGCTTACGTGAAGTTCAGGAAGAGCGGAAGCCAGCAGCGTGCTGGAGGTCGGAGTGGGTTGCGAGAAGGCAAAGGAGCAGGCGTTACTGGGGAGAAAGATGAGGGAACTTTCTAGGGGTAGAAGTGCTCTGTCTTGGTCGGGGTTATTTTAGTTACCCCCATTCTACACATACGTAAACGTTCATTGAATTGTGTGCTTAAGATGAATGCTTTTTATTATGTGCAAATTATTTCTTGGTAACTAATGAAGTTGAGCAACTTGTTATTTGTGCATTGGTCATTTGGGTATTCGAGGCCATTTCTGGAACAAAGTAAAACTAAAATTAGTACAAATAGAGACAGAGGGGGAAAAGCAAATTTGAGGGGAGAAATGGGGGGAGCCTCTATGGTTGGCCTATTTACTTAGTGAAATCGCTCTGATGAGAGTGTCACTTCTGCCCTCGAGCTTTCTGATGGCCACATAGTATAAGGAAATGCAGTAAGTTACTTCATCTTCACGTGAGGGGGAAAACATGTCATACTGTAGGAAAAAGCGCTTCCTGGGGCCAGAGCGACGCGGTGTGCTGCATGCAAGCTCAGTTAGAGATGGTCAGTGGTTCAACGGGGAAGCAGAAGTCATGTGACTTGTTTCTGGATCCCCAGACCAAAGGATGAGACAGTGTTACCTGCATTAGTCCTAGCGAAGCGTGAGTTATGAACAGTGGGTCTGAAAGGGGCATAGGAACTGAGGTCCCGTGGCTCCTCGGACTTCTTGGGGCTTCTTGGACGTAACCCAGAAAGGGTCTCAGACCACCCAGAGCCGGGTACCAGCTGGTGCCACGTGGACAAGCCTCCGGTTTGTCTAGTGAGGTTGCTTTACTCAGACTAACCAGGGGGTAACTGCCCTGTGTCTGTGCCTGTTCTAGACCCTGGTGGGCAGCAGTGGGACCATTCTGACCACAATGCCTGTGATGATGGGGCAAGAGAAGGTGCCCATTAAGCAGGTTCCCGGGGGAGTCAAGCAGCTCGAGCCCCCCAAAGAAGGAGAAAGACGGACGACACACAACATCATTGAGAAGCGGTATCGCTCCTCCATCAATGACAAAATCATCGAGTTGAAGGACCTGGTCATGGGGACAGATGCCAAGGTAGGTGCCAAGCAAAATGCTATTTCGTGCCCTACCATCTTCCCTCTACCTGGTTTTGCTTCGGGAATTTAGGAGTCTCCAGGCCCAGGCTGAGTGAATGCACATTAGCTGTTTTCTTATTAAAGCATTCTAGTTTTTCAAGATTACAAAATATTAACCAGTGTAAGTGGACCGTTGTGGGTTGGGTAAGACAGTGGCCTTCCTGGACCTTTGACTCTGTTCTGCAGTGATCACGGACCCCAGAGTCACAGGCAGAGCAACGCCTGCCACGCACAGGGGCCAGGTACGCAGCTGCGTGGGCCTCGCAGTCGGCCGATCGCGTTGCTGGCCTGTGTTGAATTGTGTTCAGGGTGGCTAGCGATATGTTTACCCGTCAAGGAAGAGAGAAACGAACTGGTGTGGGATCAACAGCAAATAGAGGAAGTTGGTTTTTTACATATTTTGTGTGTGTGTGTGTGTGTGTGTGTGTGTGTGTGTGTGTGTGTGTGTCTGTTTATCCCCAGAGAGAAGGAAAGGGAGGGAGAAAGAGGCAGAGAAACATCAGTGTGCGGTTGCCTCTCATGCATCCCCCACCGGGGACCTGGCCTGCAGCCCAGGCGTGTGCCCTGACTGGGAATTTTTCCGGACACCCTTTGGTTCAAAGGCCTACACTCAATCCACTGAGCCACACCAGCCAAGGCTGGTTTTTTTATGTATTTCTGATGTTTCAATTAATATATCTTCTTGCACACTGACACCTAGATTTTCTTTTTTACCTATTTGTTTTTAATCTCTATTTTGAGAGAAAATTTCACTTTCCTTTGTAGCCTACAAATCTGAAAGGTACCTGATATACCTTTACTTAAGATAAACTGTCCGGCAGTGCTCTGTTTTTTTGTCATTTGTTTAAAGTTTGTTTGGTGCCAGGATTATTACAGGAAGTAGTCATACAGCTAAATTTATCAAGTGTCACTTTGTGCCAGGCCAGCAGCTAAGCTCTTTCCGTGTATTATCCCCTTGAGCCCTCACTGCATGCCTATGATTTATATAATTATCTTTATCCTCATCCTAAGGAGGAGGAAAGTGAGGTTCAGAGATGTCAGGTACTTGTCTTGATAGCAGAGCTGATCAGTGGGAGAGCCAGCATCTGGACCTGGCGCCACCCCCTCCGGAGCCCCCTTGCTGTCACGCACGAGCTCTGGGCCTCCGCTCTCCTCATTGTGCAGCCCATACTGATGCTGCTGTGTTTTCACCCATCTCCCTCCCAGATGCACAAATCTGGCGTTTTGAGGAAGGCCATTGACTACATCAAATACTTGCAGCAGGTCAATCACAAACTGCGCCAGGAGAACATGGTGCTGAAGCTGGCGAGTCAGAAAAACAGTGAGTGTGCTCATTGAGGGAAGGCCTGTCAGACCAGGTCGCAGGCAAAGTCCTGTGCCGGGCGCTGGGGAGGGCCCACTGATGCGCAAGAGGTGCCTCCAGGGGTGAAGCAGGAGCGGGGCCATGCACGCCTCGGCTAGCCCAGCCCCAGCCCAGCAGGACTCTGGGAAACAGACCGTTTGCCAGATAGTGTTTTCTTTGCAGAGCTCCTGAAGGGCATTGACCTAGGCAGCCTGGTGGACAATGATGTGGATCTGAAAATCGATGACTTTAATCAGAATGTGCTTCTGATGTCCCCTCCGGCCTCTGATTCGGGGTCCCAGGCTGGCTTCTCTCCCTACTCCATCGACTCTGAGCCCGGCAGCCCTCTGTTGGATGAGGCAAAGGTAGGAACTTTTGAAATCTCCCAGCACCTGGGTCTCTCCCATCTCTCCAAAGTTGGTAGTGGGGAGGCCACAGACAAGTGCCTCTGGTGTTCAGAGGGCCCAGCTGGCTAGGAGCAGGAACTTGGTGGAATTAGCCAGGTCTTGGACAATAAAGAAGAGGAACACTGACTCTGCGGGGGGAAACAGTAGGGGCTGTTTAACTGGTTCGGTGTAGTCCCGTTGAACTGGTCTTGCTAAAAGGGCCCGCCGGAGAGGACTGAGGGCCAGATCCAGAGCGGAAAACACGGCAGCCGAGGCGTTGCTAGAGGCGCCTCATTACTGCCCCTGCCTGTAGTGGGCCTGGCAAGACCACTGTGTGAGGTTCCTCACTCGGTTTAGGACAAAGCTGCCTCTGGGCCCTCCTCTGGAAATGATTACAGTGTGCAGTCTCACAAATAGCGTTCCAGCCAAGGGTCTCTAATGGACCAAGAAACGCCCCCCCCCCCCCCGCCCCCCAGCAATTGCTGTTTAATGGAATTGGTTAAAAGAGGCTCAAGCCTAATGATCTTCCTGGGAACCCGTGGAGACCACTGGGTCTGCAGTGGATTTCAACGCTGGTGCTGACTCAGAATGCACCCAGTTCCCTTCCACTGGATGCTTTTGGCCAAACTGTTCATGGTATCATATACTTAGTTTTACTAAGGAAGCTTAGTAAATTTTTTCCAAATATTTTATAAATGTGATTCTGTTTGATAACAAAAGGCCATATGACATGTGCATCAAATTAGCTAGGCCTAAACATCATAAGAAATTTTTTTTTACATTGCTGAACGCCAATATGCCACTTTATTGTTTCATAAGAAATTTTTGAATGATTTTAAAACAGCGAAAAGGAGGGGCATGGTTCGTGCACACTGGGAGTTGGGGGAGATCCAACCCCAGCCTCCCTCCCTCTGTGGGGCTCCCCGGTGGGCAAGGCGTCTGCCTCCAGTTCTCCCTCTGTAAAGTGGGGAGGGGAAAAGGTAGAATTATGGTTTTAAAACAGGCAAGCCCCTGTATACAGATACATGCTGAAATGTGGTCTTTAATCAACTCTATTGAGGCGTAATTTATCTGTAATAAAGTGCTCCTGCTTTACAGTATTGTACAGTATTATCACATGTACGTTTATATAACTACTGCTATAATGAGGATACAGAGCATCTTCATCACCCACGGAGCTCCCTTGTACACCTGTGCAGGTGGTGTATGCACCCCTGTCCGGCCTCAGGCCGCTGCTCCGCCTCCATCACTGGGCCGGCCTCGCCTGGGGTGGAATCACGCAGGAACAGCCGTTCTGCGCGCCCTGCTGGAGTGGAGCCCTGCCAGAAAAGCGCAGCCTGTCTGCCCCTGTCTTCAGCATGTGTTCTTTCCCAGGTGGCAGGAGGGCCAGGGCTGCAGGGCTTGAGTGGCAGTTTCCTCCTGGCTTTACTCCTGCCTAGCTCCGTGGTCTTCAGTTTGCATTTCACAGTCTGATTCTGAGCTGTGTGAAAGTAAAGTGTGACAGAAGCCCACGCAGCACTCGTCCCCTCTAACCTCGTGGTCCCGTGTTGAAGGTCAAAGACGAGCCGGACTCTCCTCCCGTAGCGCTGGGCATGGTGGACCGCTCCCGGATCCTGCTGTGCGTCCTCACCTTCCTGTGCTTGTCCTTTAACCCCCTGACTGCCCTGCTGCAGTGGGGAGGGTCCCGCGACTCGGACCAGCACCCGTACTCGGGCTCCGGCCGCAGCGTGCTGTCATTTGAGTCAGGTGGGTAGACGGGTCCTTGTCCACCAGGTCCCAGAGGGCTTTGGCAGTCACCCTGGCCTGCTTGCTTTTGATAGGGACTGGCATAAGTCGCATTTGGAAGTAACAGAACAAACCCAAGTTTATTCAGAAAGAGCAAAATAATCCAAGAACCCACACTGCTGTAATTCCCCAGGGATGGGGGCGGGGCTGTTTGGAAGAGGATGTGGTGTTTTCACCTGAGTCCTAAAACCTGTGGCCTAACCCCCTTGGCTAACAAAGATTTTTGTGGCGCTTGGCTCCGTAGTAACAAGGATTGTAGGGTTCCTATTTAGATTCTAGAATTGTCTCAAGTTCTCCTGCAGTGTGGGTTATTCCTATCCTAAGCATTTAGATATCACTAGTAAATGAAGCAATCTTGTTATCCTCCCTTTCTTCTGCAAATGGATTAGTAGGCTCTTTCCTATCACAGTGCTAGGGTCAGGCAGGTGCCCTGCAGTCCCAGGGCTGCTCCAAGGTGGGGTTCAGGGGGCCTCCTCTCAGGTTGACTGAGAGCTGCTCTTCAGGTTCTGGGGGCTGGTTTGACTGGATGGTGCCCACGCTCCTCTTGTGGCTGGTGAATGGCGTGATCGTCCTGAGCGTCTTCGTGAAGCTGCTGGTGCATGGGGAGCCGGTGATCCGGCCACACTCGCGCTCCTCAGTCACCTTCTGGAGGCACCGGAAGCAGGCGGACTTGGACCTCGCCAGGGTAAGTTCTGCCGTTCACCTCTCCCCTTCCTCCCCTAGGGTCAGCCAGTAACTTAGCAAGTTGTGTTAAGTACCCCAGTGAATAAAGTCCTGTGGCAGGTGCTTGCAGGGGAAAGCAGGGATCTGAGAGGAGGGAGGGACCCTGCCCCCAAACTCTCCCAGGGCAGTGGAGCAGAGGCACCCGTGCATAAATGGTTCCATGCACGTGAGATGACAGAGGAAGGCCAAGTGCTGCGGGAGTTTGGGGACAGAAGAGACGTGGCCGAGGGAACCTGGGGCTTGAGCAGAGTGGTCCAGGGGCAGGAAGGACCTGCCGAGCAGAGTGAAAGGCATGAATGCATGGGGAATTGGGGAGCAGCAAGTAGACGGGTGTGCCTGGAGTGTGGGGAACGTCAGGAGGGGTAGGGCCGAGTCTGCTAGCGTCGCTGGGGGCCGAACGGAGAGGGCTCTGACTAGTAACTGACTGGGGGCTTTTTTCCCAATTCTGTGAAGAACCAGGAAGATTTTTGAGCAGGAAAATTAGCTGGAAGTTTTATTTTGAAATCAACAAGACAGTTCGCAGGTAGGGTTCTGGAGCAGCTCAGCCCTGAAGGAAGAGTTAAATACCCCTGACTCAGGAGGCACAAGAACCAGAGCACCCTGCCGCGGTGGAGAAGCACGGGCCTGCTCTCCCCTCCTGAAGCAGTCTGGGTCTGCCGGCACCGCACCTGGGGCATGGCTCCTGTAGTGTAGGTGTGGTTGTGGGGGCCTACCTTAAAGTGGGACTGTTTCCAGAGAACAGAATCCCAGGACATATATCCTGGAGGCAGGTTGCAGTCTGTGTTTAGAGTGTGGTTCTGGAGAGAGACCAAAAAATGCACAGGAGCCGGTGGGGGAAGGTGGGGAGGACCTGGAATTGAAAGGCATGTCAAGGATGATCTGAGATGTAAAATGGAAAGAAAGTGACAATGACATTGGCTCAAAGATAGGAGCCTGCAAAATGTGGACTCTGTCTAAGCCACGGTGTTTGGAAGTGCCGTGAGAGGGCCCTATACCGTGAGAAGCCACCAGACAGCAGGCCATGGGGGCTGAGTAGGGTCGGGACCAGAGTGTGCTGGAAGCTCTGCACCTGTGGGGGGTGGGGTTGCCTGGGGAGAATTGGATTGGAGAGTTGGAAGAGGCAAGAGCCAAAGGCTGAGCCCTAGGAACAGCCAACCTTCCTGGACAGGAAAGACAGGAGGAGTGGGTATAAAGGGAAGCCACCTCCTTTGTAATCTGAATACAGGTGCTTCTCCTGGCTGGAAAGATGCCGCCACCACTGTAGAGGTTGTCCCTCCGAGTATATTGTCATCCACTTTCCCCTTGTAATAATCCGCTTTCCCGTAATGATACGGGAAGACAAGAACAGATGCCATAGTTGCTGTAGGATGTGGAAAAGGAGAGGAGAGATTGCTTCCAGTTTCCCAAGGCGGTAGCCTGAGTCTCTGAACCCCCAGTGATGAGAAACAGAAAGAAGGTTTTGGTACAGGGCCGTAGACTCTCAGGCCGGCGGAATAGCTCATCCACACCCTTGGTCAGAGTGCTTGGTTGTGTATTTGCTAAAACTGGGCTTCCCGGACTTCAGCAGGCGTCAGAATCACACGAAGGCCTGCGAGGTTTAGGTTCGGGGGGCCCAGGAGGGTGGGAGTGGTGCATCAAGAATTTGCATGTCTGCACTGGCGGGTGTAGCTCAGTGGATTGAGCACTGTCTGCAAACCAAAAGTCGCCAGTTCGATTCCCAGTCAGGGTGCGTGCCTGGGTTACAGGCCAGGTCCTGGTGCAGGGTGTGTGTGAGGCAACCCACATACTGATGTTTCTCTCCTTCTCTTTCTCCCTCCCTTCCCCCGTCTCTAAAAATAAATAAATGAAACCTTTAAAAAAAAGAGAATTTGCATTTCTAACAGATCCCAGGGGCTAATGCTGCTGGTCACCCCCAGGGACCAAGCTTTGAGATCCTAAAAGGTCACATGAGTTATCTAAATGCATGTTATTATTTTATGTATAAAAGCTACTGTAGGAAACTGAAGAGTATTTGCTCGGAGATAAAACAGTTCAATCCCAATTTAGTAAAAAGGCTGGGAGAAAATATATTAAAATGCTAGTAGTAGTCTTTCTTGCTCTGGGATAAGATGACAGTACAGATGATTTCCTTCTTTCCATAGCTTTCTGAATTTTCCCAGATTTTCTTTAGGGAGCATGTATTAGTCTGATAATCTGGAAAATGAAGGGAGAGGGGGGAAATTCTTTTTAAAGCTTTTATTCAGTTATTCCCAGACAGAGGGGAAGGGAGGGAGAAAGAGAGGAAGAGAAACATCAATGTGTGGTTGCCTCCCACCCGCCCTGCACTGGGAACCTGGCCCGCAACCCAGGCATGTGCTCTGGCTGGGAATTGAACCTGCGGTCCCTTGGCTCTCGGGCCAGTGCTCCATGCACTGAGCCACACCAACCAGGGCAAGGAAAAATTTTTATTGAAATACAAAAAAAGCCATAGCAAGGGTAGTGAGCATCACACCTGCTGTTTTCTAGGGGGATTTTGCAGCTGCTGCCGCCAACCTACAAACTTGCCTGTCAGTGTTGGGCCGGGCACTGCCCACCTCCCGCCTGGACCTGGCCTGCAGCCTGTCCTGGAATGTGATCCGCTACAGCCTGCAGAAGCTGCGCCTGGTGCGCTGGCTGCTCAAGAAGGTCTTCCGGTGCCGGCGGGCCACCCCGGCCACCACGGCGGGCTTTGAGGACGAAGCCAAGGCCAGCGCCCGGGACGCAGCCCTGGCCTATCACAGGCTGCACCAGCTGCACATCACAGGTGAGAGGCGCCACCACTGCCTGCTGCCCCGAGGTGCCCTGAGCCACCTTCACACCCAGCTTGGTTTGCCAGTTTTCTGCCGCATCCGTAGCTGTACAGGTGGGTGGCTTGTGACTGGCTCATCGGTTTAAGGCACACACAAATGTCCTCGTGATTGTCTCTACACTTGGGCTGCGTCCTCTACACAGTGGCACACCACGGGTGCCTCAGCAGTGTTTTTCCTTAGTGGCACTTACATTAATTGTGAAACTTAAAATTGTCGACATCTTTGATCCAGTGAAACATGATAATTTATTTCATTCAGCAAACTCCTGCTCTGATAGAGGCAGACAGGTCAGCAAGTGGATTACAGTTCAGTGTGGTGGAGTGAGCAGAAGGATCGGGCTCCCTCGGGGGTGGGTACTTGTTGGGGGAGGTTTCACGAAAGGCTTTCCAGAAAGTCTTTGCTTTGCACGGCAGGGTGCATAGCCTTCACCAGTTCTGCAGTGCTGTGGGCCGTGCTGTGTGCATGGCACTGACTGCTGAGGGGACAGAGGCAGCTAACACATGGCTCCCACACTGGCTTCGACCCTCCCTCCCTCAAAGGAGAAAGCTTGGGGGCACCTCCAGGGAGACGGACACCTACCACCTGTGCAGAATGAAGCATGGGGGTTGAGGTCTCCCTCCTCTGACGAAAAGACCAGGGAGCTAGAGTGGCCCCGTGGGAAGAATGCAGAGCTGGCTGAGGTTGGGAGGCCTGGCCTGGCCCCTGCCTGGACCTCTGATACGGGCCCACCCTGAGGTTCAGCTTTGCCCCTTAGCAAAGTGAGGTGACTGCTCACCCTGGCCACCTCCCCGTCCTGTAATGAGGACCAAAGCAAGCAACAGGGGGAAAGCCTGAGAGCCTCCATGGGCCCACATGCCTTTGTGAGGTCGCTGCAGCCTGGTGTCAGGGCCACCTCGGGTGAGCGGTGCCGCCCTCGCGTGGGAGGGATGTAAGCCTCTCTTACCCTCCAGCTGCTAACCCAAGACGCGTGTGGCCGCCACTGCTCAGTGCTGTGCTACTCCCTTCTCCAAAAGGGCGCGGTTGCGCGCTGTGTCAGGGTATGCTAAGTGAAAGTAAATACAAATCAGGCTGTTTAAAATGGCTTCATCACCACTCTTGTGAAGTTTGGAGACACGGGACTGTATCGGCAGAACGCTGCTGTGGGGTTGACACTGTTTGGAGAACTGCTACAGTGTGTGCCTCTGAGTCCCCTGCAGGACCTGTGCTCACAGCCCTCCCGTTTAGACACGTGCGCTGGCACGAGTATTCTCCTGTCCCCTCTGTGAGGTGGGAAGGAACACGCAGCTACTAAGTTTCAGGGCCCGGCGCCCCGCCCAGGACTGTGTGATCACAGTCCATGTACAGTCTCATTCGGTTCTGCTGTCACTCTGGGTGTGCCAGAGAAAGCAGGAAAAGCCTTGGGTTGGGGAGTGTGTCAACATTAGCGTCTGCCTCCACAGGGAAGCTCCCCGCGGGATCTGCCTGTTCAGATGTCCACATGGCTCTGTGCGCCGTGAACCTGGCGGAGTGCGCGGAGGAGAAGATCCCGCCCAGCACGCTGGCGGAGATCCACCTGACCGCCGCCGTGGGGCTGCGCACGCGGTGTGGAGGCCGGCTGGGCTTCCTGGCGGTAAGTCCCCTCGGCCCCCTTCTGCGGCGCTGCCTGCCGGAGGGGCACACGTGCGCCCCGTGGGCCCTCCGGGTGCTCAGAGCAGTTCCGCAGCCCGGAGTGCGCCCGCCGTGGCGCTCGCCAGCGGAAGCAGGGCATGCTGGCGCTCTGAGATGAGATCCGCTCAGTGAGGCAGCGACCCGTATTCAGAGGTCACCAAGGGCTCTTCTGCTCTTCGAGTGGTGATGAAAATCCCTGGAATCTTCTGGTTGTGTCTCCTGGTTCATTTATCTGCCTAAAGAGTTATTTGTTGGGTGCCTTGTTTCGGTCACGTCGCTGTGATCCGGAAGTAGAAGATGGCTCACGTCCGCAGCGAGCCAGGGCAGACCAGGGCGGAGCTGTGGCCTCCAGGCCCCCTGGCAGGGGCCTCCAGGGTGCCTGGTGTGGAGCCAGCTTGGGAGGCCGCGGAGGTGATTCGCAGGCCCTGTTACCTGCTAGTTCACGGGCTTTCTGTCGCTCCAGCAGAGACAGGCGGGTCTCCATTCAGTGCCTGCTTTGGTGGGCTACCGAATGCCTCAGCTGTGTCCTCACATCTCCGTTCATTTTCGTGTGCCAGCAGTGGCACTGCGGAGCTGGGAGTGGACGGGAGCGTGCCCTATGGTGACGGGTGTTTCCTGAAGTGCATCACAGTAATCTAGGTGACAGAGGGTGTGCCTCGACCCTGTTCCCATGACCCTAGATAAGACATTCATTCGGCAAACATTACCGTGGGCCAGGTACTTCTCAGAAAGGAAATGCGGCAGAGAGCAGGACATTCGCCCTGTCCTTGAGGAGCGACAGTCTGGCAGGGAATCCAGACAAGGAGCAGGCCTTCAGGACAGCAGGATGAGTGCGAGGTGGGGCCGACCTGGCTGCCCAGAGGGCACACAGGGGTCCTGACCCAGTCCTAGGGCAGGTGGGGGCTCCCAGGGCAAGGTGACCCCGGGCTGCTCCTCTGTTCCGTTCGGTTGTCCTGGTGCTGGAGCCGCTGTCCTCACACTTACGGCTTCTCTGCCCCCAGAGGTGTGTTGAAGACATTAATGTATTGAAGCACCGTGTACATAGAGAAAAATGTACACATTTACAGCTTGATGAATTTTCACAAAATGAACTCCTGCATGTAACAACCAAGCAGATTGAGAAGTAGAGGGTTCCCATCACCCCAGAAACCTCCTGTGGCATTTCCCCACACACCCTGCACCCCACACGGGTAGCCATTATCCTGAATTCTGTCACCGTTAGTTTAATCTGCCTGTTGTTTGTTGTTCCTGTAAACTTTTTATCGAAGTACAATGTGCATGTGAAGTACACACATCGTAAGGACACAGTTCAGTGACTTCACAGGGAACACACCCATACAACCAGCAGACAGAGCAAGAGACAGAAGGCAACCGAAACCCCAGAAGCCTCCTTTGGGCCCCCTTGCAGTCAGCAAACTGCCCCAGGGCTGGGTGGCCTGTCCTGAAACCAGCGGCAGAGGCAGAGTGTGTTCCGTGGGCACCAGGTGGCTTCTGCCCGGTGTCATGTGTAACGTTGCTCGTGCCGTGTGCAGTCACAGAAGTCCCGTTCTCGTGGCTTTGGAGTGTCCCACTGTAGGACGGCTCTCGTAGATAGACGGACTTCTGCCTGGCTTCCTGCTTTCGGTCATGTGAGTGGTGAGCGAATGTTCCCGTTCACCTCTCGGTGAATAGACATGTGACTGCATTTCTAGGAATGGCATTGCTGGGTCAGGGGTCCAGCTTAGTAAACGCTGCCCTGCAGCTTTCCGAAGCAGTTGTACTGACTTCCACTCCGTGAGCAGTGCAGGAGTTCGGTGGTTCTGCATCCTCACGAAACACACGAGTGTGCCGATTTTGTCTTGTTAGCCCCGCTGCTGGTGTCTCACTGTGGTTTTTATTTGCATTTCCAGGTGATTAATAATGTTTGGCACCTTTGCATTGGCCATTCGGATGGTTTGTTGGTGATTTGGGTAGACTTTTTTGTGGAAATCCTGGCCAAGCCTTTTACCTGTTATTTATCCGGGGAGCCCGTCTTTACGCCCCGAGGAGGCCTTTCTAGCCTGGCTGTGACCCCGTCATGGACACGTGCATCCCCCCCGGGGGCCTGCTTGTTCTCTCCCTCAGAGTGGCCATGGATGAGCACAATTTCTCAATGTTCGCGAACTCCAGGTTATTAGTCTTTCCCTTTACAGTTAGATGTTTTATGTCCTGCTTCATAAATCTTTGTCCTGCCTCCAAGTCCGAAGATAGTCTCCAATATTACTCGTTGGGCACTTTCTTTTGTCCTTCCACACAGAGGCCCACAGTCCACCTGGAATTGATTTCTGTGTGAGTTGGAGGCAGGGGTGCAGGATCTACTTTTTTGCCCATATGGGCATGTCCCTGCCCCGATCTGTCCTCCTGTTATCATTTTGTGTCCTGCTGAGCCCTGCTACTTGCTCCTCCAGGACCACCCACTGGGCAGGTAATATACAGCCCGCAGGAGATTCCCCACGCCCATCTGGGAGGGAAGCGCTGTGGACGCCGGTTGTTTCTGGGAATGCCGATTCTCCCCTGCCCTTTCAGTGCTCTGGCTCCGCTGCTCCTGTGGTCCCTGCCAGTCTGCGGAAGGTTACAGGATGAATTTTGGGGAAGGGCTGAATTTGCCTAACTTGTTTTTCTGTTATGCATTGTTGGGGGGTGCCCATTGCGCACAGTTTGTGTGCGTTTGTGGGAGGCTACAGGCTTGGACCCATCCCACTCATCCACAGTTCTGGCACTGCGATGCGCTTGCCGTTCAGATCTGAAAAATGTAAAATAAAACGGCTGTCCTTTCCCACTGCAGCGAGGCCACTTTTCCCTAATCCAAGCGTCCTTGTGTGGTGGGTCTGCTTCTGCACGCTCTGGTCTGCCCCCGTGCCCTCACACCACACGCCCGCAGTGGCCGAATCTTTTTGTGTGTCTCAGTATCCGGAAATGTCACTCCTCTGGCTTTTAGTGGCTAGTGTTTCCTCTTTGCCCCCCACATAAATGTTGAGATCATCTCGTCATCCCAAAAATTCCACCAGGGTTTCCATCCTTCTTTTTGCTGGGATGCAGCTGTCCCTTGAGGGGATTAGCGAGCCCGTTTGTGAGACGCACGTGTGGCCGCTGAGGATCGGGAACATGGTTCCCTGAAACCGCGCCCGCCCGTGCGCTCCCGTGCGCACACCGCGGGTGTCTCGTGTGCCTCAGCAGCAGCGGACAGCGTGGTGTGCCCTCCTCAGAGCTTCCTTCCTGCACACACTGGCGCACACGCGTTGTACTTGATTGAACCCCATCATACCAGAAACCCTGTTTTGCTTTTTTGAACCTGATGGTTAAGTCTTGGGCCTCTTTCTCCGTCACCTTGTTATCCTACGCAGGTACCTGGTACTGTAGCACGTGCTTGTACCGTTGTTGGCTGAGCCGTTTCTGCTGGCAATTGTGACCAACCGTGGCAGGGAGCGTCCTCGCACACGGTCTTCACCCACTTCGGGGTAACTCTCTAGGGAGTGGCGGTGCTGGTCAGGGTGCAAACGTTAGAACGTGAGTGGTATTGACGTCTGGCAGTTTTCAGTCGGGTGGCGGAGGAGAGTGCCTGACCTCTAGGAGAGTAACTGCCCCTTCCATCTCTTGCTTCTCTCGGGAAGGGGCCGATGAAGGGGCCCAGACAGTACTTTCTAAAAGAGGGAGAGGCTTTGATCTCAGCTGAGTATATTTAGCTAGCCAGTGAGTCAGGCTCTGGGGCGCCCGGGAGCCTCTAGAAACGGATTAGGCCCAAGGTTCCCTGTCTTTCTCGTTCACGGCACCCTTTGTGTCTCAGTCCGGTTTTCATGGTTTGCCTGGAGTAAAAGAAATACGTAACAGTTCTGTCTGTTAGGTAGTTACAAGTATCTTAATAGACATTTATGTCTCAACAATTTAGTAGCTACTGAAAAATAATACACAAAATTGAAAGGAGAAATTTTTTCACTGTTAACTATAATGACCTATGAATGGGATACGTGTGCCTTCTCAAATTCTGCAGTCAGGTTGGACACCACCACTTCATTTTTTGCTCCACATCGATTTCCACGCAGCACTAGCTGTCCACAAACTCAGCTGCACGGCGTTGTGATTTCACCCAAAGGAAGGCCGCTGAGGTCTCCTTGAGGCTGAGTCGCCTCCGTCAGGTGGTTTACATGCTGCCTGACTCCTGTTGAGCGTCGCCATGTTACCTCAGAAACGCAGCCTCCAGCGGCGCCCCGTGAGCTCGCTGCAGTGCTGTGGGCGCTGGGGCACACCGTTTGCGAACCGGGGGGTCAGACGGTGGGAGGCCCAGCCTGGAGTTGGGGCTGGCCGGCGGGTGCGTGGGGCCCTCAGGATCTGAACCGCACTGAGTCTTCGGCCTCAGCCGCCGGATCGGCAGTTGGCTGATGAGGTATGGGGGAGGGCCCCCCGGGCCGCGGCCCGGCGCATTCTGGCGTCTGTGACACTCTGGGAGATCGTCGGGGGGCGCCAGTGCCAGGAAAGTTAGAAGAGCGACAGAAGTTATTTTCTCAGTTTCCTTTCTAGAAGCCGCACTGTGGGCGACTATTCATGGATTTATATTTCTTTTTCTTTTTCTTTTTTTTTTTTTTTTGAGAAAAGAGTTATTTTTTCAAGTTATACAGACTAAGAGTAATGACTTAGTGTCTTCATCAAAATCCCAAAGTCTCTTAAAACACCCACAAACACACACAGTCCTTCCTTTCCCCCTTTGTCCAGTCTGGGGTACCGTATCTCAGGGAAAGAAACAAGTCCGTGGCTCAGGCAGCTCCCAGTTCTTCCCAGTAATCTGTCCTCAGCTGGTAGGCCTCCCTCGGTTCCCGGCACCATCAGCTGTGTTGCCGGGATCTGCAGCTAAAGCCGCGTGGTGGTGGTTCTTCTCATGGCTGCCGGGGCGGGGGGCACTCCGGCCGAAGGCGCCTGGCCCTCCTTACATGGCTGCAGTCGTGTGGCTCTCTCTCCACTGCCACAGCCGCGTGGCTCCCTCCGGGTTTACACTTCTTATTAATGCAAACCACTAAACTCAAACTTTTCCTGCCATATCCCCAACTGAGATGTGTTATAACGAAGACTTTTTCTTTTTAAAGAATTCAGCGTAGAAATGTATTTTAACTTAATGATTTTCTAAGTGGCTTCTCTGGGTTCCTCTTTCAGTACAACCCAAACAGACTCTGTGTCTGCTTCTGCTGCTGGGTCACACTTGGGCCAGGGCCCTCAGTTTCCCCCAGAGCGGCCATCAGGCAGGTGCTCCCTGGAGAGTTTGGGAGAGTCGGAGCGTTTCCAGCTGTTAGAAGGCTCTCTGGCTCCAGGGGCCCTGGCGTTGCCACCGCCAGCCCACCCCAGCCTCTGCCTGGGCCTGGCCACTGCTCTGAGCGCTGCCCTTGCCAGCTCAGTTCAGCGCATGCTCTCTTGAGGGTCAGGAGGAGGTCATGGGATCCCTTTGCAATTGCCCTGCAGGACCCTTTCGCAGGTATGGGGGCCGGCAAAGAGGAGGAAGGGCTGCTAGTGCCACTGGCCCATGGTGAGAGGTTTAAGCGAGATGTCCCACTGGCCCCGTGAGCACTGTGACGGCACCAGTGCGTTGGGAGAGCAGTTTGGCCAAGTCGTTTCCTCTCAGGCTCAGGCAGCTGCCTCCAGACTCCCACAGAGAGAAGCAGCCCTCTCAGTCCAGGTTCCTTGAGTGGCACTTTGGCGGTGCCATTCTGATCCTGGCATTCAAGTCTCCTGGAGCCGTTACGTTAGATGATGGCTACTGAGAGCCCAGGAAAGGTCAGCACCGTCAGACTGAACCTCACTCGGAGACAGGTCCCCCTGGGGTGGAGGCCAGGGTGGAAGTGACCATTGTGGGTCCCTCCGCTGGGCTTCTGAGTGCCCTGTGCCTTGTGCTCCTCCTCCGTACCCTTCTCTGCCCAACTCCTTCAAGTTGGCCTGTACCCAGTGGTTTTATATGTTAGAAAGCATGGATTTAGAATAAAGATGCCCTCAGTCAGAAAGCATCAGAATTTCTGAAAACATGGATGGACAGCATTGCCCCTGTGGTTCTTGCTCCCAGGCCCCGAACGCACGCTGTCCCGCAGGCGGAGGAGGGGCCTGGGGCTGGCTCTCTGCATTGCCCGGCAGAGCGGCTTTCAAAGTCTCTCTCGGCCTCTCCTCGCAGGCCGGTCACTGGGCCGCTCGTCCTGGTTTCAGTGGTGGCATTTACTTCCAGGCACGTGAGGGTCCCAGCCCTCCCGCTGATCTTCTGTCCCCAGCCTACTGCCTCCCCAGGGTCACCTGCGGTCCGTGTCCTTCCACAGAGCCACTTCCTCCGTCGAGCCCAGAGTCTGTGCGGCCCCGAGCGCAGCGCTGTCCCTGACTCGCTGCGCTGGCTCTGCCACCCCCTCGGCCAGAAGTTTTTCATGGGGCGGAGCTGGTCCGTGAAGTCGGCTGCCAAGGAGAGTCTGTACTGTGCCCAGAGGAGCCCAGGTGAGAGCGCCTTGCAGCCGCTGTGCACGGGGGAGCCGCGAGCACCACCGGGACAGCTGGGTGACGGTGCCCTGTCACGTGGTGGCGCAGACGTCTCAGTCGGGTTTCCCCTGAAGCTCGGGGGCTCCAGAGCCTGGTCAGCAGCTACGCTGCGTTTTTTGCAGCTCAGCTTCCTTTGGCGTTCAAAGCCTTCCATCGGTCAGACTGTCCTCTCGCCCTTGTTCTGGGTGCGCTGGAGAGAAAAGGGATGTGTGGGGTTGCTCTTTGCTGGCCCGGGTCCCACTGGGAAGCAGACAGACATAAACAGAGAACAGTAGGCGACAGGCGGTCATCAAGCACCCAGAGTGGTGGCAGGCACAGGGCTCCAGGCGTTGGAGGGGATGCTGGCGTGCTGTCTCTGGTATTTGACGGTGATTGGAGTCGACCAGCCGGGCCTCGGAGTGGTAGGGGCTAGGCCGGTTGACTCAGACCTGAGCGGCCCCACAGGCTTCCGCTCCCCGTGTGCCGTTCCCCTCTACACTGCAGGTCGGGGGGAGTGGGCAAGTCCCACAGGTGCAGCTGTGTGTGTAACACAGTTTGGGGAGTAGGCGTGTGCACTATCCTTTCTGTAAAAATAACTTTATTGCTCAGCGTAAGAATGTGGTACAGCACCAAAAAGTAAGGATGAAAGCAAAAGCCAGCCTGAGTCTCTCAGCCCCTCCCACCATCTGCTTTGTCCACACCTAGGTGTTCACTGGCCTTCCTGCCTCCTCGTTCTTGTCAGAGTGAGGCCCACACGTGTGTGCAAGGGGAGGGGAGGGGCTGGACACATCTGGCTTTGAGCCTGCCAGCAGGGGACCTAACTGATGACAGCCAGCTACTGCAAGCATTGCAGGGACCCGTGTTTGTTGATCAGCTCAGCCAGACCATCGCCGGCCACACGTCCCGTGACAAGGCTTTGGAAAACAGCAGCGGAGTCTTCCTGGTCATGTCTGGGCAGCAGCCACCTCCTTTTCCTCCTCAGCTGGCTGTCCTCCTGAGTCCCAAGGGGAAGAGATAGCATCTCTGAGATATGGGGGAGTCGTCTGCCTTCCCATTTTCTGCTTTCTGACAAGCTTGCAGCCGCCCCATTACAGCACGCACGCACAACCTGTGCACAGCCTCGCATAGCCTCGGGTTCTGTGCTCTGAGGCTGACCTCTCTCCCCACCCCCACCCCGCTTCCAGCCCCTTAACAAGGTAGTTCTGGGCTTTGGACGGGACCGTGCATTCCATCCTGGGTTCCTCTTGTCACCCTCTGTTTTCTATATAGAGACAAAATGGGCTTATAGGTAAAAGGCCATGAAACCCATTTAACTCTGCCCTTCCTCTTCCTCAGCCGACCCTGTTGCCCAGGTCCACCAGGCCTTCTGCAAGAACCTGCTAGAACGAGCTGTGGAGTCCTTGGTGAAACCTCAGGCCAAGAAGAAGGCCGGAGACCAGGAAGAGGAAAGCTGGTAGTGTCCCCAGGACACCCCTGCCTTGGGCCATCTGCCTGGGTAGCTCCAGGGCGCCTGTGAGGGCTGAGCTCCTAGAAGGAAACAGGCCCTAGGGTCGGGGCCGCAGGAAATGGAATGATTCCTTTGTGTTCATTCCTCCAGTTTGCCCTCTGCCCTTTTCTTCCAGCCTGATCATGTCACTTTCCCAGCTTTTTCCCTTTTTACCCGTGCCTTCAGCAAGTGGAATCAGTTCGCAGAGCAGGTCAGGGACTTGATTTTCTTGGGGTGGGGAGGGGTGGCCTATTAAAAGGACAGGATCAGAGCATGGAGAGCTCAGTGAAGGCAGCCACCTCTGGCCCGGACGTCTTGGAGACCCAGACCTTTACTGAGCGGGCCGACAATTCTTGTTTTTACACCGTTAATAAGCACAGTCTTTTCTTCCCAGGGCAAGACCACTCTCGTACGAGGTCCGCATCCTGACTGGATGCACCTGAGACGGGAGGGGAGGGCGTTTCTGTCCAGCAGTGCAGAAAAGTTGCGGGAGGAGACGACATCCGAATTGGGCCTTGAGGGGAGGTGTCAGGCTTGGGGACCAGGAATCGGAGAAAGCGCCCAGCCCTCCCCACAGGGGCAGGGAGGGGTGTCAGTAACCTGCGAAGAAGGCAGCCGTGTGAATGGTGTAGGGGCAGAGCTCCATGTGCCTGGCACGGTGGAGGGGGAGGGTCTGGAGACAGTCCCGGGCCCCAGAGCCAGACGACCAGACAGCCAGGCCACAAGTGTGGTCCTTATGTGCATTTTGATGTCAGTGGGACTCTTCCTTTCTTTCTAGTGAGTTCTCCAGTGCTCTGGAGTACCTGAAATTGCTTACTTCTTTTGTGGACTCGGTGGGGATTGTGAGCCCGCCCTTCTCCAGCAGCTCGGTGCTCAAGTCAGCCCTTGGTAAGCATCTTGCAGGGTGGCACCCCTGGCCTCAGGTGCGAATCCCATCCTTCACAGCCCCTTGTCCCAGAGTCCTGGGCTAGTTGTGAGCTCGCTTTCGAGAATCTTCTCTGGATCTGAGGTTTGTATCCACAGAACCCCCCACCACAGCCCTGACCCATAGTCACCCCCTGCTGGGCAGCATCCTGAGGTCAGGAAATACAGGTTCGCCTGACAGTGGGGTGAGCCAGAGAATGCCTTCCCCGGTTCATGGCTGGTAGGGCAGCTCAGCAACCTTCCCAGACACCCAGAGTGCGCAGCAAGCGATACAGCACCAGGGGCTGGTGGGAACGCACCTTTCTGACACGCAGCCCCCACCCCAGGCTGCCCTTGGGTCTGACGCTCTGATGAAAAGACCTGTCATCTGGGCATTTGTGCTGCTCCAGCTGCCCGTGGCCCTGGGTGACACAGTGCGGTCTGCTGATTGAATTGGACCAGGGTGTTCTTTGCTTCTGTCCCTAAAATGTCATCCAGATGATGGCACTTCAGCTGCCACCTATTATGCTTCTAAGCCTGCTGGGAGGAAGGGGGTATCAAGCTCCCTTCTAGTCACTCTCCCTAGGAAGGGAATGGTCCCAGAACACCGGCTGCCCCCTGGCGACCACAGACCTTGAGGCCTGTCGGTATTTCAGAATCGAGAGTACGCTCTCAGGCCTTTTATTTTACACATCCATTCCCCTGCATCTCGAGGGCGCTGGGGTCGTCAGTTTACAGCTGAGAGAACTCACCCTGAGAGAGAGAACACTTAAAAGGTGCCGACATGAACCTGTTCCTACGGAGACGTCGTGGCCGTTGGGAATTCGGTTGTTTCCAGCCTTTTACTTAGAGATAACACTACATCTTTGTTAAACTTTTTCCTCCATTTTAGGCCAGTTCCATCTGATAGATTGCCCAAAATGGGATTACCAGGTTAATAGGAATGAACATTTTTAAGGCTCTTAATACGTATTGCCAAAAGGCGCTGGGAATGCTTCCACCAGAAATGTGTGGACGGTGAAGACGGCACGTGCCACGTGGGGACCGGGTGCAGCCAGCAGGCCGAGTGCCACAGGTCTGATTTCTGTGGTACTAGAGGGACGTCTGGTGCCGTTTCCCCCCCAGGTCCAGACATCGTCTGTCGCTGGTGGACATCCGCGATCACCATGGCCATCAGCTGGCTCCAGGGCGATGATGCGGCTGTGCGTGCTCGTTTTGCCGAAGTGGAGCGTGTCCCCAAGGCCCTGGAAGTGACCGAGTGCGTAAGCCTCCTTGACCACTCACTTCTCTCCAGGGGAATGCCAAATGCTGGGGGGCCATCTGGGTGAGGGGTCAGGCAGCCTGGGGACCAAATGATAGATGGCGAGTGACGGGGGGACGGGCACTGTGGAGAAATGGGGCTTGGTGAGCGCGTCTGTGTGTGTGCATCACCGCAGAGCTGTCAGCGCTGTGTCCAGGCCCCCAGCCTCCAGGGAGCCAGGGCTGACGGCGGAGGGTTGTGTGGCTCCGGCATCCTCAGACATTCATGCTGGAGCCAGGTGGCGTGGTGATGGCCCACAGCCAGCGCGGGACGTCGGCGGGCCCAGGGATCCTTCCCTCGTGTCCTTTCCACCTCCCTCTGCCCACACCAGCCCTGTCGTTCAGAGGGCCTTCAGCGTGGGCTAAGCCAGCGTCTTTGACACCCGCTTTTGGGACTCATGCCTGCAGGCAATTGGCCTGCTGACCAGTGTGACTGCGGGGAGGGGCACAAAGGCTCCACGAGGTCAGGTCGGTCCTGGGAACCAAGGCTGCTTACAGCATTTCCCGCCCAGCAGACTCCTACCCAGAAGCGCCAGAGGGAGCTGAGAAAAGGGGGTGTCGGCAGGTTCCCTAAAGTAGCCCTGACATCCAGTTTCACTTAAATAACCCATTTTCTTAACTTTTTACATTTTTAAAAATTTTATTTTAGAGAGGGAGGAATGGAGGAGAGAGAGGGAGAGAAACGTCTTTGTGTAGTTGCCTTTCATGTGCCCCCCACTGGGGGCCTGTCCCACAACCCAGGCATGCACCCTGCCTGGGAATCAAACCAGTGACCCTTTGGTTCACAGGCCGGCACTGAATCCGCTGGGCTACACCAGCCAGTGCTAAGTAGCCCATTTTTAAGCGCCCTGACCAGTGAGCACCCGCCCTGCACCACATTCTGTATTAGCACTCCAACCTGTGTGTGTCTTCCAGCCAACACGCTGAGGCTCGGCAGGGAAATTGTCGGAAGTTACCTCACTTCTAAGCAGCATAGCCCAGAGCGCAGCTAAGACCCTTAGCAGGCATTCCTTCCCCTGGATTCAGACTTTCTGGGGTCCCTTTGCTCTTCAGGGATAATGGCACTGTGGAAACGTTCCGCCGGCCCAACCTCCCCATCCTCTCCTCAGTTTGCTCTGCGAAAAGTAGCTGAGTTTCTCCAGAGAGTTTAATACCAGCTCCTGGGGGAATGACCTCTTAGAGAGCAGGTGCAAATAACGGGCCAACACTGTTTGTCACCATAGACAGCAGCAAGCGGTATTGTGGCCACTGGATAGACGAGGAAACTGAGGCACAGACTGTTCAACTCACTGTCTTAGGTGGCTTCTTAGTGGCAGTCCTGATGGTTGAGCCTGGGCTGCTGATTCCTCATGCACTCTCCACAGTTCCACCATCACTCAGCAGACACTCAGCTGAGGGCCTACCTGGCGCCGGCTCCATTCTGGGCTCAGGGAGGCAGCAGGGAGCCAGACAGCAAGTTAGTCATAGGCAGATCAGCAGTGGCCCATCCTGCACAGGCGCTCTTCTGTGGGGGGCTGTTGCCATGGCTTCCCGCAGCACCCAGGGCATCGCTTCCCTGGGAGGGGTTCTGGGCCAGAGGTAGATCATCCCCCGAGAGTCCGGTGAAGGAGGGAGGCCCATAACCCAAGAGCTGCTGTTGGGGCAGTGGAGGTGGGTTCAAAGGGCCTGCCCCTTTGAGCAGCCAGGGGAGGCTTGCAGGGGCAGGAGGTGGAGCTGGCAGGAGGAGAAGGTGGACTAGAGGGCCCAGCAGGAAGGAGGGGGCGGACTAGAGGTGGAGCAAGTCTCAGAGTGACTGGGAAAGGGTGAGGGGTATTCCAGGTAAAGGCTCCCCTGTCAGCGGAGGGCAGGAGTGCAAAGGGGCAGAAGCACTCTGGTTGCCTAGAGCCCCGGAGCAGGGCCAGAGGCAGACGGGAGACAGGCCACGGCTGGGCCGGGAAGGGCCTTGCTTGGCCACAGTTGTCCCTGCAGTTCACCCTCCCCACTTCCCTCGCTTCTTCCTCTGCAGCCACGCCGGCCCCTGGTACCCTCACACATGTCCGCCGCCCAGGGCCTTCACACAGGCGGCTCCTCTGCCTGGGCCCTCCTCCCTGGAGATCACTCAATTCGCTCCCCTAGTGCCTTCAGGTCTCTGCTCAGATGTCACCTTTCCAGAGAGGACAGCCTTGACTGTTCTTTATCAACGCCGCCCTCTTCCTCTGAGTGGCCTTCTTCATGGCCCCTGCACTGCCCACCGCTGTGCGGCCGGCATGTAGCGCCTGTACTGTCAGACTCCCCCACTAGAGAGTGAGTGCATGAAGGGGGTTCTGTAGGGTGGGGGGCCCACCTCGCTCGGGGCTGCCATTTCAGACCTGGAGCTGGGGGCCCGGAGCCACTGTGGCAGCATTTGTTTTTTTATATAGTTTTGTTTTGAAATCCTCACCCAAGGATATTTTTTGTCATTGGTTTTAGGAGAGAGGGAGAGAAAGAGAGAGAAACATTGCTTGCCTCTCATATGCACCCTAACCAGGGATCGAACCCACAACCTTTTGGTGTATGAGACAATACTCCAACCAACTGAGCCACCTAGCCAGGGCTATGGCAGCATTTGAGTCAACAGACCCACATGTCCTGGCTGTTTAGGGTGTAGTGGCTACCTGTTCAGGCTCCTCCTCGTGTCACCAGAGGACTCATGCTGACGGCCTTCCTCCCGCGTCCCCCACCGCCCAGGAGCCCCCTGGCGAAGGCCGTCCTCCACACCTGCAGAGCCGTGCGCGCCTCGCTCCCCGGGAAGGCCGACGGGCAGCAGAGTTGCTTCTGCCACTGTGAGAGGGCCAGCGGCCACCTGTGGAGCAGCCTCAGCGTCAGTGGGGCCACTTGCGACCCCACCCTCAACCGCGTGAGTCGGGGCTCATGTGGCCCCTCTGGGAGGTGCCCGGCTCTGGCGGGTAAGAATACTCTGACCTGCCTTGAGCCGACCTGGCCTGTGCAGCTGTCCAAGAACCAGCGCCCAAGCAAGCGGCCCCTTCCCCAAAAATGTAGTTTGTTGGCCCAAGTGGGTTCCCTCTTCAGTCCTGGGGGCAGGCACGCTCCACCTGCACCTGAGTCCCAGATACTGGTCTGCGTTTGCTCCAGGCAGCCTGCACGACCCCCACAGCCTCACAGGCCAGCCTCGGAGTGGGCCCCACCCCTCACGCACACACCCGGAGCGGACCGGCTGCACCCCGGCGGGCAGCTGTGGTGCATTGTAGTTGCATTGCATGTTCTGGCGGTACCCGTGCAGTGTTTCCACAGTGCATCACAGAGGCCTGCCCGGCCTCGAGGCGTCCCGCCCTGGCCTGCGAGAGGACTCGGGCCCCAGGCACAGCCCTGCAGGGAGGGGAGGGAGGAGCGCACAGCTGCACGTGCAGCACCGTCTGCTCCCCGGAGGGCAGGGCTCTGCTCCAGAAAGGGAGGACGAGGTCTGTCCCCGAGGGTCAGACTCTGAGCCCCTCACTGGTCTGGTGGCCAGGCTGGCACTTCTAGTTAGAGGTAGCCAGTGCCCCAGGATAGCGGGGCGAACCCGGAACAGCAGGCCACCAGCAGGACAGGCAGTGTGCAGCATGGGCCCAAGGCCCAAGGCCTGCGGGGGAGCCACACCCCGTTGGTGCCTCTCCTTTCTTGGCCTTCAGGAGAGAACCAGCTGGATTTGGGGAGCAAGAGAGAGGCTTCAGGGACCCTCGGGACCGTGTTCCTGGGTGGCGGCTATGTGTGGGACAGTGGGCCCAAAAGAGGGAGACCCCATCCAGCCTCATGGCTCTCAGAATCAGTCCCAGGCAACTGCCCCACCCAAAGGTGCTCACCTCTGAGAAGTGCCAGGTTTTGTTTTTGGCAGGGTGGCCTCGTCCTGGAGCTGCTGAGTGTTGGGCTTGGGGAGACCTGGTAGGTGCTGGGACTCCTGCCCCAACACTCAGCCTGTCTCCTCCCCCATGGTCCCACCCACAGGTGGTCCAGCTGCTGACCTCTGATCTGCTACTGTCGCTGCGCACAGCACTCTGGCAAAAGCAGGCAGGAGCCAGCCAGGCCTTGGGAGAGACCTACCACGCATCAGGTGCTGAGCTGGCTGGCTTCCAGCGGGACTTGGGCAGCTTGCGCAGGCTGGCACACAGCTTCTACCCGGCCTACCGCAAGGTGAGACCCAGCTACCTGGTGAGGGAGGGCAGGTTGGGGGTCCCCAGGGCCCAGCACAGCACCAGCATGGGGTCGAGGAGTTGGTCTATGGAGGTCACCCAGCTGACCTGGCACACACTGGTTGTGTGCTGTGTATCCTTTTGTTCAGCTCCTGCGGGTTGAGTACTGACCGTGTGCCTGGCCCCAGAGCACGGGGTGAGCAGGCCACACTGGCCCACAGACTGAGGGGCCGGCGCCTCACAATCACAGGCTCAGATGGAAAGGGCTCCTGCCCTTCCAGATGGGGTGGGAAGGACACAAGGAAACTCCCCTCTGGCCTTCATAGCTGGCCTCAGGGACTGAATATCCTTAGGACTGCGTCCAACCCTTTTTCTGAGCCACTGGGAGCTTGTGGTCTGCTGCCCACATCTGTCCATGTAGCAGCCCTGTGGCTGTGGCCATGGCCATGGCCGCAGGGTCTGAGATAGGTCTCCAAAGGCTGTTGTAAAATTGGGCTTACTGCATTTAAATCATTTCTTGTTTGTTTGTTTGTTTGTTTGTTTGTTTGTTGTACTGCTGGTTAATGTGCTCTACATACTTTTGCTTGAATTATCTTCACAAACTTCAAGTGAGGAGGCCAGAGTGTCAGTGAGGGGAAAGGGTGCAAAAAAGGGAAAGGGCTTTCAGTGAGGCTGCTCTCACCCAAGGATGCTGTGGGACCTTCCGAGTTACACTGTGACCACTGTGTTCAGTGAGCCAGGACAGACACAGCAGACAAAACAGAATCAGAGAGCCGCCCATACCGGAAACAGGAAGTGTGCCCCACGGTTCGGCAGCCCTCAGGTCTGCTCAGGCCACGAGGCCTCCCTTGAAGCACCATTTCCACCCCACCCCAACCCTGCTAGAATCCTCCAGTGGCTCCCCCATTGCTTTGCGTGTGTGCTCAAGACCTTCCACACCCTGGCTGGTGTGGCTCCGTGGATTGAGCACTGGCCTGCAAACTGAAAGGGCGCAGGTTCAGTTCCCGGTCGGCACATACCTAGGTTGGGCGCTCAAGAGGCAACTATCCGTGTGTCTCCCACAAATTGATGTTTCTCTCCCACTTTTTCTTCCTCCCTTTTTCTCTGTCTGCAAATAAATAAAATCTTTAAAAGAAAAAAAAAAAGGACATCCCCACCGTCAGGTATTGAGGTGTGAGAGAACCTTGAGGTTATAAGAAATTAGGAGGCCTAGGCCTGGTCCTTCACCCCCGCCCCCCCCATGACTCACATTTACAGAGGAGCTGCACACTTACACCTAGGAATGTTCCAGACTCTATTTCTCTCTGAAGAGTCAGAAGGAAACAGGACCTTGGGCCTCCCTGGCACCAGCCTAGCTACCTGCGCCGCCCCCCCCCCACCAGTACTGCTCCTGTCCCCACCTCTCATTCTGTCCTATTTTCATCATGGAGGCAGCCTCCAAGGACTTGAGGCTTCACCCCGGTTACTTGTCTTCCGAGACCCCAAGGCATGGCCGTGCCGTCTTTGTCACTTGCAGCCCTTTGCCTCTTTCTTCCTCATTGTCCCACTGTTGCCCCCTACCAGCTGGCCTGTGCCGTGTGCCTTGTTGCTGCCTTTCCTCCACATTTCTGGCTTGTATCAGGTCAGAGCAAGACGGCAGAGGTTGCTTTCAAGGGGTGAGCAGGGCAAGGCAGTGTGGAGAAAAGGGGCATCGTCAGGTGGCAGGCGGTGCTGCAGGGAATGGCGCCTGTGCGTGCTGGGGCACAGACTGGAGAAGACCCAGGGCTTCACGGTGTCGCCCCTGCGCCTCCCCAGGTGTTCCTGCACGAAGCCACGGTGCGCCTGATGGCGGGAGCCAGCCCCACCCGCACCCACCAGCTACTGGAGCACGGCCTGCGGCGGCGCACGGCCCAGAGCGCCGAGCACGGTGAGTCCCCCGACGCCCTAGCCCCCCAGCCTGATGGCTCGGTGCAGGCCCGGCCAGAGCAGGGGAGGCGCCCGCCCAGCACTCACTTGGCCGTGTCCTCAGAGGTGGGGTGAGTGAGAGAAGCCCAAGGCTTGCCTGGGTGTGTTGCCTAGGAGGGTCCGTGAAGGTGCCGTGGGGGTGGGCTTGTTGTGGGTCCAGCCGCAGGGTGGGGAGGGAAGGCCTGGGGATGTTGCCCCGATGCAGGAGCCAGACGGGCAGCATAGGCCACTTCTCACTGTGCCACCTGAGGATATCCACGTGATGCCAGCCGGGTTCATCTTGCCCTGTCCATGGAGGGAGGGCACTGGGACCCACCTCCCTGGGCAGGCGTGAGGACTGAATAACCAAGTCCACATTGACCCCCGGGAATAGGACCTGTGTTCTAGGTGGCTGTAAGCAAGCGGTTCCTACACCTGCCTCCTTGTTCCCACAGGAGAGGTGGACGCCTGGCCCGGCCAGCGAGAGCGGGCCACGGCCATCCTGCTGGCCTGCCGGCACCTGCCCCTCTCCTTCCTCTCATCCCCGGGCCAGCGGGCAGTGCTGCTGGCTGAGGCAGCCCGCACCCTGGAGAAGGTGGGCGACCGGCGCTCCTGCAGTGACTGCCAGCAGATGATTGTCAAGCTGGGAGGTGGCACCGCCATCGCCGCCTCCTGACCACTGGGCCCTGTCTCCCTCTGACCCCGTCTCTCCTTTTGTCTCTCAGTCTCTCTCCCTCCTCTCTCCGGAGCTGGGATGAGCCTTAGCTTCCAAGCTGTCACCTGTCAGGGCTCGTGGACCACTTCCGACCAGTGCACCCCTGGGCTGTGGGAGGATGCCGATGGTCCGGGGCCGATCAGGGCAGGAATGGGGGTACCCTGACTTGAAAGCAGCAGGGGGGTCCCGCTCCCAGGCTGCCCAGCCCGTCTTCAGCCTTCCCAAGATTCTTTCTCTGTGTCTCTTCCCCCCTTTCCTGCTTCCTTGTTTTTTATCAGGCAGTCCCTCCGGGGACGTGAGTTTCTGGGCACCGGCGCACTTCGCCCTTGGCCCTGTGCCCAGCATGCCCTCTCCCCGTTTTTATACAGATGTTTTTATATCAGTGTGCTTGGGTTTGCTGTGATGCAGGACTAAGTTGCTGTGGCATTATTATTTCTCTCCCGGGTCTGCGTCCCCTCCCCCGTGCCCAACGAAGCCAGTCCCTTGTTCCCTCCACTGCACAGGACAGCCCGGGCAGGAGGGAGCGGCCCTGGGGGTGGCAGGGGGACGGGGCAAGCCTGGGGGTGGATGAAATAATGTCGGCATTATTTTTTAATTTTTTAAAAAATAAATGGTATCTTATTTAATTGTCCTGTTCCTTCCCACTCCCCCAGCCCCTGGGGTGTCAGCCCAAGCTCAGGGTAGGCCCAGGGACTGGGAGAGATGAAGCCACCCATTGGGACTGGGGACTGTGTCCTTCAGCGTGGGCTCTCCGTTCCCCTCACCCAACTCCTACCTCCGTGGTCTGTTTTTATCCCTAGTGCTTGATCTGAAAATAAGCCAGGGTGGTAGGGGCCAGCGTGCCAGTGACAAGACCCTTTTTGGGGTAGGCACTAGGAATAGGGTCCTTGCCTTGATAGAAGTTCTGAGAGGAAAAGTGGCTCCACTTTTGGATTCCCTGGCCTGGTGCCTCCACCAAGGCTGTTTCTTCAGATCCTGAGGGCTGCTCGGTGCCCCAGAGCCCCAGGAAGCCTGAGCAGGCAGGGGCCACCCTGGCCCAAGTGCGGCAGCGTGGACCATGCCCACTTTCTTACCCTTGCCTTGACCTCCTCCCCCCACTAATTTATGGCCCCTGGCCACAGGGTGAGCCAGCCCTCGTGTCGTGTAGATACTGTGCCTTTTCTCATTATTGTTTCGGGGTGGGAGGGGGTGGTCTTTCATGGAAAGGGGGGATGCGCCTATGGCAGCCTTGATGTGGAGTCAGTCATACATCGTGTCCTGGATGGAGGTTATTCAATAAACAGATTGGTACCACCTGCATGAAGTGTGAGAGGGTCTGTAGTGTGACTGCTGTGGTGATAGCCACGTGGCTGCATGGCTTGGCCTCCAGTGGGCCAGGGACAGAGGACAGGCCTGCCTTCTGTGCCAAGAGGTCCCAGAGGCTTCATTCACTTGGAGCTTCCTCGCTGCCACCGTCCCCCACCCCCACCCCACTACCACCAGGCACCTGGGGCAGGGCCTGGGGTAAAGGGGTGTTACTTCGCCATCGGTGGTCACACAGCCAGGACAGAGCTAGCTATTCAACTGACAGAAGCGAGCGGTTCTTTCAGATTTGGGGTGCTAAGCCCTCTGTGTTCACCCCTCTGAGATACCACTCTCCCTTATTGGGTGGGCCACCCCTCAGTTTCCCCATCCTCCCTAGAGGCAGCAAGCCTCTGAGGAGACTCCTGGCCCACAAGTCAAATCCAAGTCCAGCACCTGTAAGTCCCAGCTGGGTCGCCTCAGGCAGCCTCTACGTCCACATGTGCAGAATGGGGGTGACAGTCCCTGCCTTTGGCTACAGCCCCTCAGGTTTGTTGGCTGACTCGAACATGCCAGTTTACATTAAGTGCCTGTGAGGCTGTGAGGGGCCAGACGGTGCAGGCGCAGTGGGGAGGGGAGCGTGCTGGGCTGAGTGGAGGCTGAGGTCCATGGTAACCCAGCCTGGCTGAGAAATGGTTCCAGTGCCCTCGGCTGTCTCAGCCACTGCCTTCTCTGAAGGGCTGTCACAGCAAGCCACTGTCCTGAGGGCAAGCGCAGCCCGGAGAGCAGAGGCCCAGCTGCAGCGGGCCCCACGCACAGTTTCCGTTCAGGGTCATGCCCATGCCCAAACCTGACCCCGTGGGGTGGAGAGCCAGGGCCTGAGTCACCAGGGTGGGTGATTGTGGGTGGTCAGTGTGCCCAGGAACCGGATCCTTTTTGTGAGTCTGGGCGGCTGCAGGACTCGGTACCCACCCCACCCTGGGATGAGGGCATGAGGCTGTCTTCCCAGCACACCACTGGGGCCCTCACTGCAGGCTCTGGGCTGCGCTGTCCTGGGGCTTCTGGGCTGTGGTTTCAACAGCCTGTAGAGATGGGGGTGAAGAGCTGGTGGGTTTTTGGTGCCTCGGGAAACCTGAGACTGCCTGTACCCTGGAAGCAGGGGCTGCTCCCTACCAACACAGATGCCCATAGCTGCCCCCCACCCCGGCTGCCCCCACCTGCCATTCCGCAGGGCCACAGTGGCAGCAGAACATGGAAGGGTCCTGAACTGGAGTCAGCTGGGTGATCTGGGCAAGGTATTGAGGTCTCAAAGCCTCAGTTTTCCTCATCTGTAAAGTGACATTCCCATGGGGCCTCGGAGGCTTAAATGAAAGAAACAGCAACAAATGGCGGCCATCGTTACTCAAACAGGACACCACGCCTAGGGGTCCAAGGGGAAAAGGGCCCACCTGGCTGGCTTTGTTGAGGTCACACAATGAGGGTCACAGCCTGGCCCTCAACCCCCCCCCCCGCACAGCAGTACCTGTCACAGAAGGTTGATGCACTCAGGCAGTTGGCACTGCCCTGGGTCGCAGCCAGGTACCCAACGCCTGCCTGGCAGGAAGGGGCAGAGCTGGCTGCGCACACGTGTGGTGTGAGCACCCATGTGGGGGTGCTGCTGAGGCTCTGGGTCCAGCATCTCCAGTCCCCTTTCCCTCCACAGCAGCTATTGCGGGGAGGCCCAGCCACCCTGAGCACCAGCTGTCCACTGGGCCCACTGCCCACACCCATTAGGGGGGTGGCTCTGGGCCAAGCTGACCAAGTGGCCTGCAGGCCAGGGGCCGGCCCAGCGCCAGACTATGTCAGTGAGGATCAGCCTGGCTCCGCCAACTCAAGCTGCAGAGGGGGGTGGTCCTCTGGAGGGGTGCTCACTGCCAGTCAGGGGAGAGCGGAGGGGCCATCTCACCTGTGCGCAAGCCTCAAGATGGCTAGGGCCTAACTGCCCCTCTCCTGCGGGTCCACTGGTGTGGACATTAAGCCTGGCACTCAGCCCTGACCACCCGTCCAGTTGCCACTTCCCAGCTCCTAGAACACACCCCATGGCTCTCAGGAACAGTCCTCTGCTCGTGCACATGCTGTGTCCTCTGCCCGCACCGCCGTCTGTCCAGTCAATGACCAATGCCTCCGCCGTCAGCTCCGCTCAGCCCCAAGCTGGTGCTCCTTTATTCTCAGGGATGGGACCCACAGAGTACGGTTTATTTACATGAGGAACCTGGGCCCCAGGGCCCCCAGGACAGGCCCCTCCTTAGCCCTGCAGGCTCCAAGGGCCCCTGTCCAGTTTGGCCAGGCAGAACGGCTGGACTCGCGCTGACGGTGCCCCTGCCCCTGCGGCCTGGGCCCCTGGACCAGGCCGAGGGCGGATCCCTGCTAGACGCCACGCCTCGGAAGAACCAGCAGCCCCGCCTTCATACGGTGACCTCAGCTTTGCTGGCGGTGCTCAGGTGCCCGGGTGCAGGGCCCGCGCAGCCGTAAAGGCCAGGGGGCTGCGTGCCAAAGGCTTCGGGCAGCTTCTTCACGCTGAACTGGCGCCGGGGCAGGCGGCCGGACCGCGGGGGAGCAGGGGACGCCTGAGCCGCCAGGTGGCCGCGGGGGGCAGGCCGAGCCGGGCGACCGGTGGTCCAGGCCTTGCAGTGTCCCGTCGGGGCGCGGCCGGCGGGGGGCGCATAGCCCGGAGGGGCCCACGGGCAGGCGTCAGGCAGCGCGGGCAAGTCCTCTGGGGGCCGCGGGGCCCGCGCCGGCAGGGTCAGTGGGGCGGCTGCAGGAAAATGCTGATAGAAGTCCTTCGGGGAGGCCTCTGTGGGGACAGAGCGGGGCGTGTCGGGGGCGGGGCAGGGAGAGGCCCTCTGAGAGCGGCTTTCCAGGCTGGGGACTCTGGGTCCCGCGAGGGGTCCCAGCCAGTCAGCTTGGCCGGGGTGCGGGGCACAGCTGCGGCGGGGGGCGCCCCCTGTAGAAGCTGGCTGGAGCGCTGACCAGCCAGGCTGGGGTCTCTGCCACTCCAGCGGGCCCCGCGCTCCTTGCACAGACTCGGCCACTCACCTGAGGGCTTCAGCGCGGCTGCCTTGAGGGTGGCGTACTTAGCGTAGTCAGCCTGCAGCGTCCTGCCGCCCCCGCCCTGCAGCTGGGGGCCACGCAGCGGTCCCAGTGTCGCCGACCCTAGGGGCCCGTTGTGGCGTTTCTTGTCTAGAGCCGGGGAGAGGGAAGATGAGACTCAGCCCCCTGACCAGAGGGCTCTTCACAGACACTGCCACCTCTTTGCCCTCTCCCCAATGGCAGTTCAGTTGGGTGGCTCTTTGGGTGAGACTGAAAGTGGAACCTGTCTTCATGGCACAATTTCCAGCGTCCGGAACAGTGCCTGGCTCAGAGTAACATGAATAGCAGCCAGTCCTAAGTGGGTGCTAACCTAATGGGATGACTCGCCAGTGTATTCAGCTTGAGCCAGACATTGAGTCCCAGGACCTGACTTGGCGGAGAGGGAGGGAATGTCTGGGCATTAGAGCCCACGTGTGTGTGGGGGGGGGGGCGGGGAGAGAGAGAGAGAGAGAGTGTGTGTGTTGGGGGGTGCCGTCAAGCCTGCTCTACAACAAGAGGCCAAGAGGGAGGCTCCAGCTTCGAGGAAAGGGCCTGCAGGAGGCCACAGACCCTGGCCAGGCAGATCCAGGGTGCTGAGCTGGAGCCTGGAACCACAGCCTGAGCCATTTACCTGGAACCTCCCTGGAGTCCTGAGGCTGGAGGTTGCAGGACCCCTCAGAGGGCTTCCATCCACCTAGGGCACCTACCTGTGCACCCATCCCCCACTCACACCTGCAGAGGCAGCAGCTCACTTCCGTTGGTTCGGGAAGCAGTCCTCGAAGAGCCTCGCCTCTCAGCACAGCCCTTCCCTTGCTCCCAGGCCCACGGCAGACCAGGCAGGCCCAGTGCTGTGGGTCGGCAGACGCCCACCCGTCGGCCTGCTCACCTGTGCTGTTGTGGGGGGAGCCCCGGGGGAGGCTGTCGCCCATCTGCACCTGGACATAGCTCCCCAGAGGTGGACCCAGAGGTGGAGGCAGTGGCTCCTGGGGGCCGGGCTGCTTCAGAAGTTCGGTCAGTGTTCTGTGAGAGAGAACGATGAGAGGCGGCACCCCCAGGTTCCTGCCTCGCCATCGGCCAGGCTCTGACCTGTCGGAGGCCAGCCCCGGCCACCACTGCCTCACTGCGTGGCCCTGGGCAACTCCTTCAACCTCTCTGGGCCCCCCTTCTGCTCCCCTCTGATTGGCCTTACGCATCTAGTTTCCCCTACCAGGCCCCACAACCTGTGGCCCCAACAGGGCTACTTCCCACAGCAGGTGAGGAAACCCATGAGGCTAGTGTAACCCAGGCCGCCTTGTTTTCCAAACCCTCCGCCCCTCCTGGAGTCCGTTCCCCAAGACCCTGGAGTTCAGCCTCCTCCCTCGACACAGGTCCTGTGAGCATATCCGTCTCCTGGACCTGCCGGTGCTGCTACTTCCGCTGACAACGTCCTTTCCTCCATCTCCTCCCACAAAGCCACCCATTCCTCAAGCCCCACCAGCCCCTCCTCCAGGAAGCCTAAGGAAGTCCCGCCTAGCCCTGGCCGGGTGGTTTGGTTGATTGCAGCATCATCCTGTACACCAGAAAAGGCCGTGGGTTTGATCCCCAGTCAGGGCACGTACCTGGGCTGGGGGTTCGTTCCCTGGGCTGGGGGTTCGTTCCCTGGTCAGGGCGCATATGAGAGGCAACCAAACGATGTTTCTCTCATCAGTGTTTGCCCCCCCTCTCCTCCCTCCTCTCTCTCTAAAATCTATAAAACTACATCCTTGGGTGAGTATTTAAAAGGGGGGTCTACCTAACTTCCCTCCTGCAGCGGCGTCTTCTGCTGGGTCCTGAGATGTAGCTGCCAGCACAGGCATGAGCGAGAGGGAGCCAGGAGGCCCTTGTGGCAGCCCAACGTCAAAGGCTGTGTGACCTTGGGCAGTGGCCCCCTGGGTACAAGGACACCCAGCCCCAATCCATCTGTGACAGCGTCTGACGTAGCCTTCCAGCAAACAGCCAGGCCCAGCCTGCAGCCCAGCTGCCTTCAGTGTAGGCATGACTGTCCCCCAGCTCACTCTGACCCCCTTTGGGGTCGGGGCCTCGGATGGCTCATTCATGAAGAATCACCCTGGAGGCGGGACACCGGGGGCAGGCACAGTGTGGCCGAGGTGCAGCAGGGTCTGGAAGCCGCCTCGTGTCTGCCTGAGCTGACCTGCAGGTGCTGCCCACCCCTCCACCACCCACCTCATCTCTGGGCACACACCCCTCCGTCAGCTCTCCCAAACACCTGAGCGATTTTCATTCCTTTGGGCCTTTGCACAAACTGTCTCTAGGGAGAGATTCCAGCTCCTATCTAAGCCTCTGTGAAGCCTTTCCTGACCATCGATCTTGACACGGCAGAATTAAGGGGGAGATGTGGCGGGAGCACGGGAGTTTGCAACACACCTGCCGGTGAGCTCAAGTTGGGTTTCAGGTCTCCCCACGGGAGAAAAGGGGGTCAGGACACGGGGAGCCTGAGGCTCAAAGAGGGAAGGACTGGCCCTGGCCTCACAGCACATTAGGCGCCGGCTGGCTCTTCCTGAAGCTTCACCAGACCTGCTTCCCAGTCCTCACAGCTGAAGCAGGTTCAAGGTGAACGTGTCAGCTAGGCTACCCCAGTCATCCCCCCCTACCATCACAGCCCTCAGATCCTGCTGCCCCACTCGGGTCAAGGACATGCCCTATCTTCTCCCCCCTCACCACCATGAGTGAGGAACTTCAAGCCCAGGGGGCCCTGGCTCTTCCCTTACAGCATCCAGGGCCTGGGCTCACAGCCTCCACAGGTTCCAGCCCAGCTCTGCCCTGCAGCTGTCGGGGAGGGGTGAGCTAAATGGTCTGGGGACACGGGGTGCTGTGGGGTTCCAAGGAAGCGCCGATCCTCTGTCCCTGAGGTCTAAGAGAGGGGAAGCCTCCACAGGCATGGGGACTTCTGTTGTCACGTCTGAACACTAGCTTGTCACATGCAGTGTCAACAACCTACATGCCCAAGGGAAACAGGACCTGGGTGAGTGAGAAGCGCCAAAACCCCAGGACATGAGGGTGGCCGGAGGCATGTGAGTGTGGGGGTGTGGGTGAGGGTTCCAGGGTCAGGACACAGAGTCCGAGTCCCTAACCCAGTGAGGAGGGGAACCGGGTCCTGGACATGCCACTTTACACAAAGCTCAGAACTCAGCAAGGCCCTGTCTAGGCCTCCCACACACCGCCGCCCCTTTCTAGGGGTACAGAGTGGGGTGAGTTGGGGAGGCCTTCTGAAACCTAAAGGAAAGGTCAGGCCTGAGTCACAGCTAGGGAGGGCAGGGAGGGAGAAGTGAGGGGAGGAGCTGGAGGGAGACAGCCGAGAAGCCTACAGAACATGCCCCTACCCGCGTTCCTTTCCGGCCCAAGACACCCGACCCTGCGCCCCACCCCCAACCACACCCCATGCTGCTGGGGCTCAGGCCCCAGACCCCTCCCTGGGCGCTGACATGGTGCCCTCTGCCCACTCAGGAGCAGTCGGGGAGCCGCGGGGGAGGGCGGCCCAGCGCCCAGCTCTGCCGGAAGGTCAAGGGGAGACAGGGCGGTATCAGCTGTCTCCCTCCGTGAAGTGGGGGCTGGGGGGAGGCAGACCTGGAGACAGAGACAGGGAGGAAGAACCCGGAGGAGGGGGCTGTTAAGAGGCCCAGAGTTCCGAGAGGGGCACGAAGGACGAAGGGTAGCGAGGAGGCGCCCACCGCGTAGTCAGGCTGTCCAAGCAGAACGCGTGGGGATCCCCGGTCGGCGCGCGCTCACCTGGTCACCGTGCGCCGCGCGCGCGGACTGTGCGCCTTCTCCAGGCCCAGGCGCACCCCGATGCCGGCCAGCACGAGCAACGCAGCGACGCCGCACACCGCGTAGACGGCCATGTGGCTGCGCTCGCGGCCGGGGTCCCGGGGCACGGCGGGGTCTCGGGCCCGCGCCGGCGGCCGGCCGGTCTGCACCCAGGCCGGCGTGTCGTAGTTGGAACAGCGGCTCTGATCGAGGCGCCGTGGCCCGTCGTGGCAGCAAAAGCGGTAGCCGCACGTGCCGCAGCAGAAGCTGTAGGGGCCCGAGCTGCAGTTGAAGGGCGGGTCCCACTGGCCCATCACGTCGTAGTAGCCTCGGCAGCGGTCACCGCCGGCCGGGGCCGCCGTGCTGGGTGCCGCGGCCTCCTGTGCTTCGGGGGCCCCCGCGCCGCCCGACGGCGGCCGCGCCAGAAGCAGCAACAGCGCCAGCGCGAGCCGGAGCGCCGGCGGGCCGTAGCCACCGCTCAGCTCCCGCACGCTGGCCCGCTCCATCGGGCCCGCACCTTCGGCTACAGCGCCCCGCGCATGGCGGCGCGCTGCGGCTCCCTCTGCGCCCGCAGGGATCGCGCGGGGCCCGCTCCCCAGGAGCCGGCTCGCGGCGGATGCCTCCTCGGCCGTCAGCCTCCTCCGAGGACCCCAGACCCGGTGGGCTCGGCCCGAGGTCTCGGGGCCGGTGGGCGCGTCCTCCGCCGAGGCTCGCCTCGGGCTCCAGCCGGCCGGTCTGCGCCCTGGGACGACCCCGGCCCGGGCGGCGGGTGCTCACCTGCGCGCGGCCCCGTGCCTCTCCCGGCCCGGCGGGTGTGCGGGTCCCGGGCCTAGCGGGGACGGCTTTCCCGCCGCCCGCTCCGCGCCGCCCGCGCTCTGGTTGCGGCTCCGGCTCCGGCTCGGGCTTAGCGCGGACTGGGGCGGGCGGGGGAGGAGGGAGGGAGCGCGGGAAGGAGCGAGCGGAGCCGGAGGAGGAGCGCGGCCGCCTCCAGGGGCGGGAGGGGACGCGGCGGGGCGCGCACAGCCCGGACGCCCCTCGGGACCTGCCCCGAAGGCCTCCCCAGGTCATTCCTCGGAACTGGGCGCTCCAAGGGTTCGGCTTCGGCCCTCCGGGCTGGTGCCTCGGACACCGGGCCCGCGGCGGCGCGCCTGTGTCTTACAGGTGAGGGCACGGAGGGGACAGAGCAGCCGGTGAATGTCGTTGCTGCCCCCCACCCCTGCGCCTCCGCGTCCCCTCCGTCAGTTCTGAGCAGACGGGGTGGTCCTTTCCCCTCTCTACGTGTCGACTGTTCCCGCCTGTCACCTGGGAAGGAGACCCCCAGCAGAGCCCTGCACAGGGACAAATGTGGGTCCCCTCCCCGCGGCCTGGGCGCAGCGTTAACGCAGGGGCTCGCGCCCTGGTCCCAGACCCTCCTGGACGCCGGGTTGGGGTCTTGAGGAGTCGGAGTATCTACGGTGTCCACGGGCATGGCCGGGCCGGAGCCTTCCTGAGATCGCCCCGCCACCCTGTGTGCGAGCCGGGGTCGGCCAGGGGAGCCCAAGCCGGGGGCGAGGGGGCGGGGCCATTGGCGGACGCTCCGCGGGGCCCCGCGGGACCCTCGGGTCCTTTCACGGGCCCTGGGCGAGGGGGCGGGCAGGGAAGGCGGCCTGGCCGAGAGCACGCTCGGCCTCGTTTATCTAAATCGGGTCTACCTGGAGTGTGCGAACCAGCAGTAGCGCCTCGCTTCTCTCTGCCCCAGTCTCTGATCTTAACATGCAAAACTCTCCTGGGGGGCAGATCCATCATGTGCCCCCTCCAAGGGGCAGAGTCACTGTGGCGTCTCCCCTTATCCAGATGGGAACACAGAGGGGTTTCGGCCCAGTGTCTCCCCGGAGCGCAGGGCTGCGCCATATCTGAGTGAATGAATGAATGAAGGGACTCTGGTCTCGAGTGCCTATAAAACGAAGAATTCCGGCTCACTGGGTCTGCTCCCTGCGCGTCCTGTCTCCACTCGGCAGCTAGGATCAGCTCATGAAGGCAGAGGAGGTGGGAGAAGAGGGAGAAGGATTTACATTTTAAGGAGGATCAAGTCCTGTTGCTGAGACGAGGGGCTGACAGGCTAATTTCAGGTATTAGTGGGCTGAGTCAGGAAAGGGGGGTGGCCTCCCTCCAACGCCCACCCCCCTCAGGGCGATTCCTTGTGCCCTCGCTAAAGACAGCCCCTCCCCCCTCCCCCCACAAACGTGCCTCTGGTCCAGCCTGGAAGACCCCAGCCAGATGAAACACTGTGACAAACTTGGAGAAAAAGGAAATAAATAAGCAAAGGAATGAAACGAAATCGCCTTAATCCCATCACCGGGGACAACTGATGCTAAAATATGTCACACTTTACACACCATTTTGTAAATGGTTTTGTTTACTCTTTTTTTAGTTACCTTCCATCACCATACATTTGGCTTCCTTTGCTTAATTTACATTTTGATACCAAACTTTCAGTTTGTTATTCTGCCTGGGACTCTGTGGCTGTGTTTGCAGGTGCGTCCTTTCCTGCTTCCTGGAGGAATAGAATCCACGGCACAGTCGGGTTTGAATCTGTGCCCCCAGCCGCCCTCTGCCCAGCTGCCCTCTAGCTTACCAGGGCTCTGAGGGCGGCCGATTCTCCACCCTGCTGCTGGGCACCAGGTTTAAAAAGGCTTGTCTCAGCCTCCTGGGGCTGTGGCTTCTTCCCAGGCAGGGTGACTCTACTGAGCCCAGAGTGCCTTCCTTTCTTGCGTCCACTATCCTGGCATCAGTGGGCACTCTGCTCAGCTTCCACCTCATGTTAACCCCCATCATATATATATATGATCTCCATTTGTCCAACAAAGGGACGTATTCAGTCCTCTCCCACTCCCAGGGACTGAGGTCCAACCTCCAGCTCCTCCCACACCCACGATTCCTCCCCATCTCAATCTGATTCAGTGGTCAGCCAGCAACCAGAGATGCCACATCTACCAGGTCCATGCCCAGCACTCAGTGCCCTCTCTGTGTGAACAAACAGCCTGGGGGGTGGGCAGGAGGGGGCAAAGCAAAGAGAGACCACAGCTGGCTGGTTGAGCCCCAGGTGTTGGCCATCCATTCAGCTGACACTACTCCCAGGTACCCAGTCATGTGCCAGGCAAAGGGATCCACACATGCAGCGGTCCAGTTTTGGAGCGACCCCTTTGCTCAGGCTGCCCTCCCGGACCTGGGGTGTCCCTTCCTAGCCCAGTACCAGAGCACTCGCCCCTTGTCTCCTCTGCTCGCCAGCCCCCAAGCCTGTGTCACCAAAAATTGTCCATTGATCCAGGCTTAAAATAACCCCTGGCATCTGCAGCAAGCCCCACGGGGCGGGCAGATGAGCCGAGTCTCTGAGCCTGAAGGGCACCTGCCCCGCCCCCCAGCTGTGAGTGCTGGCGGCTCCAGTGTGCGGTGTCTGCGTGCTCACGAATCTGAGCGAGTGTGAGTGCTGGGGGCTACGGTGACTGGTGCCTTCCCTGCCCCACAGGCACGTGTGCACCCGTGTGTGTGTCAGTACAGATACACCTGTGAAAAGCATGTTCTTTCCTCACTGTTGAGCCTCACTCAGTGCCCAGCTCTGGCTGAGCAAGTCTCAGGGTCCCGAGAGGTTGTGTACATTTGGGAAAAGCCTGTGCTGTGCCTCAGTGTCCCCATCTTAGATGGTGGGTGACTAGTCTGCCCAGCCCTGGGCCAGGGGATCTGGGATTTCCTGGAGAGAAACCCAAGCCCCAGAGAGGGGAAGCAACTGCTGTGACTGGCACACAGCCAGGAAGGGCCAGCATCTGGCCTGGAACCTGGACTGTGAGCCCCAAACCTGCCCTCTGACTAGTTCAATGCCAACAGAGAGAGAAGCTGGAGGGCCCTGGCCCTGGCCCTGAGTGGTGTTCATTCCTGAACCCTGACAGCACACCCAGCACCCAGCTAGCCGCCTGACCAGTACTGGAGGCACCCTGACTCCTCTGGGAGCCCCCACCCTTCCCACAGGTGGGTCTCTCTTCCTGGAAGCCTTTCCAGCCCCTCACACTGCAAGATCCTACTTATCCTGTGTGTTGGAGCCAGGCTAACGGGAATTGCAATTTCTGCTCTAATATGGCCATTCAACCATTCTAGGCCTCGGTTTCCTCATCCACAGGATGGGCTGCTAGCACCTCTGCCACAAGGCTGCAGGGAGGAGCCAGCTGGTCCTGCCTGAGGCGCCCTTAGAGGCAGGCAGCCTCCTAGGCCCCCCACCCCCACTGCTGGGCTGAGAAGCTGGTCCTGGCCACCAGGGGTGCCGCCCACAGTCTCAAAGCCCTAATTCCCAGCCCTTTGTGCTTCCATTTTCCCCATGATGGAGGCAGAGACTGGAGGCAGAAGACTATGGACTCCCTGCCAGCGCAGATGGGTGCTAGCATTGGAAGAGGGTCTGGAGGGGAGGGCCCGCGCTCCTTTGTCTCCCTGACAGGCAGCTGGTGACTCAGGCTCCAGCTGCCTGTGGGAGGGAGGGGGTGGCGGGCCTCCTGAGGTCGCGAGGGAGTGGAGCACCCGGGTTCGGGGAGCTGGGGCTCAGCTTCCCGTCCCAACTCCCCAGTCACCCTCTTTCCAGCCCTCCCCTCTCCTCCCTCCCCTTCCCGGCCTCGGGGAGTCCTGCCCCAGACATCACAGTTAATCCCCCTGCCTGGAGTGACCCCATTAGTCGCTATCTTCAGGACCCTGTGAACATGGAAGTCCGGAGCTGGCCACCAAGACCGTAGGTCAGAAACGAATCCCGAGAGCACAGGGCTCGGCAAATGCCACACAACTCGTCCACCTGGGACGCGTCGGCCCTGCCCCGCCGGCCTGCGGGTTCCTGGGACACAACTCCGAGGTCAGCACCGAGCCCACAACGCGAGGGGGAGGTGTCCTGCCCCACACCTTGCCCCAAAGAGCGGCCATGCCCTGCATCTGGGCCCCTCTGGCTCAGGGGACCCACGGGGACCCGGACGCCACGTGAGCGCGGAGAAGTTTGGAGAAGTGGAGGGCTGGCCTCAACGCCGCGGCTCACCGGATTCCCCCGAGCATTTCCTTGCCCTCCCTCCGCCCTGCTACTAGCCTCTGGCCCCGCCCTTTCTCGCCGCTCTGGGGCTTAGGGTCCCTCAGCCCCGCCCCTCTCCTTGACCCCGACCCCGGGCTGCGCATCCCGCGCGGACCTCACCGGTCCGGGCCCAACACCTAGCGGTTGGCAATCGAGGTACCACCGGGGCTGGACCCCAGATTCTCTGCAGCTCAAAGGAGTGAAGAGATGCTCCCAGGTCCCCTGGGCGCTGGGACCCGTGCTGTGTTCCCGGGCAGCCCCCCAACCTTAAAGAGGCCCGGGAAAGAGCAGAGCCGGAACGCGGGCTCTGTATCTTCCTGGCTTCTCCCGACTCTCCGTGAGACCTTGGGCAGTTGCTGCTACTCCACCGCACCCGGGGTCAGGACCCGGCAGCGGGGCAGGGGCACGGGCTGGAGAGGGATCAGATTTCATCTCTGGGTGAGGAAGAGTTGGGCCTGATTCACCACAGCAGAGCAAAATGGGAGCTCATTCCGCCCAGAGGAATGCGAGGGGGACGGGAACGGGTGAGACACCGACGGTGGGGCTGGAGGGGCACCCGGGGTTCCCCGAGGGCGGCTGTGTGCAGGCGGCAGGCACAGCGCAGCGAAGGCTCTCACTCATCCTGGGATTCAGGTCCTGCTGCCCCATTGTCCAGCCCTCCTCTTGCCCCTGTGACCCTCCTGCCCCCTCTTCTCCACACCCAGTCCCCTGGGGCAGGAATGCCATTTCTCTGCTCCATCCCAGCAAACCATCTCAGGATTCAGGACACACCTCCTATTCTTCAAAGCACATGCCCCCGGACCCTGGATTAGTCGCCCCCCACCCCCTGCTTCGGACACTCCCTGGCCCTGGAGGGGATCACCCTGTCCCGTCATTGTGTCAGGCTCGGTCTCTCCCATCAGACTAGGACCCAGTGGCAGGGCCTGGGGCTGACGCAGCACCACCCAAGGTGGCCTTGGCACAAGCAGGCGGGTCGGGGGTCCAGCCTGATCCACGGGCAGTAATGGATGAGTGATGGGGTGGTCAGCTCTGGGAAACTGACTTCCAGAGTGGGGGGGTTGCTGAAGGTTGGGGGCTCGGCAGGAAGTGTCACGTCCTAGGAAGGGAAGGAGGCGGAGGCACTCCTAGGTAGGACTAGGAACTCCTGCTTGCCCTTTGACCCCTGTAATCTCCGACAGCTGGGTGGCCTGCTGGCTCCATTTTGAAGATAGGGATTCAGGCCCAGAGCGATGCCACCAGCGTCTAAAGGTAAGGGCTGAGTGGGACAGCGCTTGTTGAGACAGGGGGAGGTCAAGGGTCATGCCCCTCCTTCCTGGGCTCACCAGCTGGCCCACCCCGCCCCCACCCAGAGTGCAGGGCTGCAGGGCAGGAAGTGAAAGGTGCCTGCAGGAAGCCCCAGGAGGAACCGAGACTTCAGCCAGCCCCTCCCCTGACCCTCCTTTAGGCCTGATGCACAGGCAAGGGGAGGGGGCTGCTTCTCTCAGTTCCCACCCCAAAGAGCAGTTCTTCCAGGATCCCTCTTGGATCCCTCTTACTGCAAAAAAAAGACGAGCTGAGGACAGAAATCTTTGAGTAGTGATGGAAGCAAGGAGTAGAACCTGGAGTTGGTCCCTCAAGGAGGGCACCTGGGTCGTGACCTTCCGCGTGGGGCAGGGGCAGGGGCAGGGGCGGGAGCCTGGGTCTAGCCCAGCTGCGGCTCTGCTTTTTGTATCTCTGGCCAGATCCTGTCCCCTCTCCGGGCCTCTCTTCTCCTGTCGGCAGGATGGGCCCTATAACCTCTGTGCGCGGACATGAACTGGTCCCAACTGGCAGAAAAGCAATTCAACCAACAGGGGCCTTTAATAAGGTCAGAGCCTTTGGTAGCAACAACTCTGCTTCTGGGAAACAGACTCAGGCAGAGAGTCCTGCACAAGGGGGTGCTCCAGCCTCCAGCACAACACGCGGTGGTCCCCCACCCCGCCCCCGGGGACCCCTCCCTGGGGCTGCAGCCAGGGCCCCGGACCCTATGTATGCTGTTTTTTCCTACACAGGCATACCTATGATAAAGGTTAATTTATAAATTAGGCACAGTAAGAGATTAACAATAATTAATAATAAAACAGAACAATAGACTGTAGTAAAAGTTATGCAAATGTAGCCCCTTTCCAGTCTGTGGGCGCAGCACTTTCTGGCACCGCACACTGCCGTGGGTTAGAACATGTTTTCTGTTCGTGTCTTTAAAAAAAAAAAAGGGTTTCATTTATTTATTCATTTATTTATAGAGAGAAAGGGAGGGAGAACGGAAGGAAGGGAAACACTGACAGGAGAGATAAACATTGATCAGTTGCCTCTCACACACACCCAGACGGGGAACCTCGACCCAGGCTTGGGCCCTGACCAGGGAATCGAACCGGCGACCTTCCAGTCTGTGATGAGGCTCCGCCAGCTGAGCCACACCAGCCAGGGCTCCATCCGTGTCTTTCGCTCACAAATGGAATACTTGTTCCATTGTACCTAACAGCAAAACCAGCAGGGCTTTCTTTTCCCTCCACAATTTCATGGACAGATTTGTTCTTACTGTAGATCTTAGCGGCGTCAGCATACCATTTCTTTCCTTTCCTTATTAAAGGGGAACACTTTTACCTTTTCACTTACAGGAAGCACTTTAAGACTTCTTTCTGCTCGGCATATCCGCCTTGCCAGCATCACTACCCTGGTGCTTTGGGGCCACATCAAGTAAAATAAGGGTGACTTGAATCCCAGCGTGGTATCTGATAACCGAGAAGGCCAAGTGACCGAGGGGCAGGGAGCGGGCACCGCGGGGAGACGCTGGCTGAAGGCGGTTCACGCCCCCGACAGGGCAGCGCCAGAGTTCGGCCTGCCACTCAGAGCGGCACGCCGATCAGAACTCACAAGTTGTTTGCGTCTGGACCCTCACGTGTAACATTTCCAGACGGTGGTGGACCCCAGTCAGCCAAAAGTGAAACTGTGGGTGAAGGGGGGCCACTATACACATGGAACAGAACCACATGCCCCAGGGGCAGACTTTCCCAACATATGTAAGATTTGCATCTTGTTTACGAAGGACTTCAAGACAAGGGACGGTCAGGACATGAACTCCTAGGTACAGCATGATGACAATGACATAGAACACCCAGCCCTGGGGCCTGGGGTTGCTGGATTGTGGGCCATTTCTCTGTAGACCCCATCCTAGATTGCTGCTTCAGACTTTCCAAAGCATCTACAAAATGTATGTCTTGATTTTTAAAATAAAAAACATTTGTTTAAAGCAAACACAAACACTCACCCCCCACCCCACCCACCCCCTTCAGGTGCTATTTTAAAGATCAAATGAAGTAATCATGAGAAGGCTGCTTAGAAAACAATGCCCAGGACTGAGGGCCAGAGACGGAGACCGCTGGGAGGTGGGGTCCCTTTCAGGGGCTGGGGAGACTCACCCCGCTCCTTGCCCACCTCTCCCCTGGCCCCTGCTCCTGGTTCTTCCCTAATAAACCCCCCTTCTGTTATTTGCTGGAGGACAGTGAAGCCAGGTCTTCTCTGGGCCTCAGTTTCCTCATCTGTAAAATGTGGGGGTGGGGCATGAGGATTCTCCAAGGTTCCTCCTCTGAGGGTCACCGGCCAGAGAGAACTTCTCACCCAGCCCCCATGTTTCAGAAAAGGAAACAGACTGGAGGGGAAGCACCCATTAGCCAGGGTTAGCCAGGGGTCGGTCAGCCTGAGGTGCCAGTCAGCCTGAGGTGCTAGAGGTTTGCATGTCTGGGCCCCAGAGGAGTTTCAACCGCTTGTTTCACCTCCAAGGCCCAGCCCCCAGCTCTGGGGCTCCAGTGGGGGACAGGTGGGGTGGGGGTGATGGAGTGGTCAGGAAAAGCTCAGACTCCAGCAGCCCCAGAGACTGGGGGATAGATGCCTGGGGCCATTCTGGGACTGCCCCTCACCCTCCTGCCTCCTGCCTGCCACCTGACCTCACCCCAGCCACCTGGCTTCCTGGCGGGAGGGGCACCTGAGATGGTTCAGGGAGCGAGCGGGGAGGAAACACACAGATGCGAGGGTCCAGGTCCTGAGGGCTCCAAATGCTGCCATCTGCTGACTGTCTTTAGGCAGGAAGCGAGGGTAGTGTGGCCAGGCGACTCGGATGTCAAGGCAGGGAGAGGCCAGCCGAAAGCATCGGTGCATGGGAGGGTGTAGCCTAGGTCCCACTGCGGGACGAAACGTACCCAGAACCCCCTCTTCTGACTCGCAGCCCAGTGGTCCTTCCAGGGATGCTGAGCTGTAGGAAGTTCCAAGGACTCTATCCAGGGAGGAGTCCCAGTCAGGTCTGACCCTGAGAAGCAGGGCTGGCAGGAGAGGCTGACCCAGCGCGCAGTGGTCCGGAGCCGGGGAGACAGTCTCAGCCCAGGCAGGGCAGCAGTGCTGCTGTCAGGGGAGCAGTTCCATTGGGATAGTGGGTGACCCCAGGGCTGGCACAGAATGGCCAAGTCCAAGTGACCCCAGCCCTTGGGCCCAGTGCTTGAAGAGGGCAGGCCACAGAGAGGAGGGAACTCAAGGGACATTGAGTCCAGCTGGTTCAAGGCCACAGGTCTATGAACATAGGTCCTGGGTCCTTCCCTGTGCACAGCTGAGTGAGCTTTGCAGGCAGCTGGGGCCCAGATGGTCTCCGAGGGAGCCGCCTGTCAGTGCGCCTTTGCAGTCCCGCCCCAGGGGATGTGGACTTCCGCCCAAGGGCAGGCCCTGGGCTCTAGGGGCTGGCCCTGCAGGGCAAATGGCATCATGGGTCCTAGCAGACTGGGCCCAGCTCAGGGTTGCCACTGGGGTGCGGACACCTCAGAATCAGCACGATCCAGGCTGTTTCTTAAAATCATCTTGTGTTAAATTCCCAAGTGAGCCCATCAGTTGGTTTTTGGTCAGCGTGGCAGCCGTGTGCATTGGTTTAAAAGCAGGACAGCCCCAAGAGCGAGTAGTAAAGGCATACAACCCTCGGCTACACATCATGCCTCGCCCACGCGGTCCTTTTCCTGGAGTCATTCCTGCTCACAGGTGCCTTCCGCTCTCTAAAAGCAAACCGCTGCCCGCAGGGCCCCCACTGCTCCCAAGCACAGGAGCTCCGACAAGCTTCGAGGGCCCCTACCCCTGGTAGGGTTTTAACCCAAACACTGACACGCTGCACGCACGGCAACGGTACAGCTGAACCTTGTGGTCTGCAGCCGACTCGGTGCAGCATAGCCTGGTTTCCAGAAAAGGGGCAGGTAGAGGCAAGGAGGAATCCCTTGGCCGAGGGCTCCAGGGAGGACAAGGGCCACCTCCTGCCCCTTCCTCGCTATGGTTGCTCAGGGCCAGCCGTCTTGGTGGTCACCAGTTCGGTGGAGCCCAGCTCTGTAGCTGGCACAGGGACGCTGTGGGCAGGTGGACCGGTGGCTGAATTTTCTCTGGGTGGAGGCCAAACGGGGGCTGTGGCATTAGGGGACCCAGAAGAGAGGACCACGACTTTGTCCAGGGGCCCTGGAGGTGGGGAACGCAGGGTCAGAACTGGGTCACAGCCTTCTCCATCCCTGTTCTGGAGGCCTCTCCGGCAGCACAGCCCTCCCGCTCAGAGGCAAGTGGATGGAGCCCCACTGCAGAGGGGAGAGGACGCATGACCAGCCCTCAGGACAGGAAGTGCGAGAGGGCAGCAGACGGGGTGCTGAGAGGAGAGAGGAAGTGTGGCAGCCCCGCTGCGCACTCCCGGAGAGGACAGGGCAGACCCTCTCTCCCTGGGGCCTGGGTCTCTTCCTGGCAAGTCTGGGGTGGGGCACAGCTGTGTCCCTCACTTGAACAGCGGTCTCAGCCAGAGACCCTCAGAGCAGCCCTTCCCCCCTTTTCTGCATGCCCCATGGAGCCCTGCCCCCCATTTCCCTTGCCACCAGCCCTCTCGGTGGGACCCTCCTTGACGGGGCACTCACCGTCCTGCTCTTTCTCGGGGGCTTCCCGGGAAGTGGTTGCGCGCCTCCGCCTCTGCCACCGCCTCAGGGTCACTAGGGCCACCAGGACCAGGGCCAGGGCCAGCGCCAGGCCCAGCAGCACCGGGGCGCCTAAGAGCAGCCCGGGCAGCGGCAACACCGGCTCGGCCTGGGCGGTCACCCACGTGCCCACCGACTCCTGCTGCTGCAGCGGGGTCCTGGGCGCCGGGCTGCTCGGCTCGACTACGGGCGGAGGGGACGGGGAGGGAGGGCAGGGGACACCGGGAGGGGAGGCACGACCAAGCAAGAGTAAAGGGTCGGAGGGAGGCAAGGCAGGACCGGGGAGGGGAGGGGAGGGAGGCCCGGGCGTGGAGAAGGTGGGGTCACAGGGAGGGGAGGAGAGAGACGGTGAGGGCCACGTGGGGATGGCTGCTCCCGACCCGGGCCCCTGCCTGCAACCCGCATCAGCCGTCGGTCCCCCACCACCGCCCTGGGGCCTGAGCAGCGGTGTTGAGCCTCGGCTCCCACCGCCGGCGGCGGGTGGTGGCGCCACCCTGCCCCTTCCCGCGGGGCCGGGGGGCCAGCCGACCGTCGGAGGGAGTCGGCTCTTACCCGAACTCAGCTCCAGCGTCCGGAAGAGCTTGCAGTCCACGCAGGTGCGGACCAGCGCGTCAAAGCACTGAGGCGAGACGCACTTCGTGGGGTCCGGCCCGCCCTGGACCCCCGGGCTCCCCGCCGGCCGCCGCATGCTGCCGCCGCGCCGCACACCTCTCTGGGACTGAGTCTCCCCCGCGGCCCCGCTGGGAGGAACCTGGGAGGGGCCACCGCCCGCCCCGCCCCCCGCCTGGGGCAGTGGGACCGCTCTGGGCCAGGGCCCCAGGGCCCCGCACCCCAGACCTTCTCACCCTACCTGCGCTTCCTCCTTCAACCACTCAGCCGTCACCTCCTCCCTCTGCTGCGCCGGGGACCAGGGCCCCGGCCTGCTCTGTCCTGCTCCCAAGGCCACCAGCCATCCCCCTACACCTCTCTCCTCCCCTGGGGAGCCCTCCTGCCCTTCCCAGGCAGAGCTGGTTCAGTTCATCCAACGCACCCGAGTGCCCATTTTGTATGGGTCCTGAGGGACTTCCACGCTTCCCGCTGCCAGTGGCAATGGGAAGCCAGTGGCAGCTGGGAAGCGGGTGGCGATGGGGGAGCCGGGCAATGGAGAGCCGCCGCAGGTGCCCCCCACGGAGGGTGCAGGAAAGCTTTGTGGAGATGAGGAGGCATCTGCTGGATGCAGCGGGGTTAAGCTAGGAAACTCGATGGGGGAGGGGCCTGGCGTGAGCACTGGCCTCAAGGCCCACTGCAGAGGCAGGAGGGGCTGGCCCGGAACCTTGACTGGGGGTTACGGAGCTCAGCTGGGCCCCAAGGCACTCTGGAGCTGCTCAGGCTGAGTGTAGGGTAGGAGGAACCTCTGGCTGGAGGGGAGGGCGCGGAGTGGGTGGGGGTGGGGGCAGGTGTGCAGAGACAGCTGTCTCCAGACCCTAAGCCGAAGGGAGACGCAGGTCAACAGATGGAGGAGCAGACGGAGAACCAGTGGGCAGCGCACCCACCGGCTCCTTTTTTCAGGGCCGTGTGTGCGCTGGGCTGCTCCCCTCCGTCTCACCGAGGCCCCTCCTGTCTGTCCTGTCTCCCCAGGGCTCGGGTTTGCCCACGTGTCCCTCACCCGTGTCTCTCAGACTACGACGTCTCAGACACTCGCCAGCTCCCTCAGCCTCCGCCTCCCTGGGGGCAGGGGCTGGCAGAGACCCTCAGGATGGGAGCCCGGGGCCTAGCGCCTCCTGAGGGGGGCCCGTACCAGCCCCGAAGCACTCCAGGGCTGGGGGCACAGAGGAAGAAGCAGCTGTCCAGGGGACAGGGAGGGAGCTTGGGGACAGGAGTGGTTCTTGAACAGATGTAAGGAGCAGGGAAACCTTCCAGGCAGAAGGGTGAAGGCATGGCATGGGGAAAGGGGAAGCTGTCTCTGGGGACAGTCCCTGCTGCCTCAGGGGATGCTGAGGAGGGGGCAGTAGGGCAGGAGCCTGAGGCTGCAGGCAGGCCGGTCTGGTGTCCAGCCACAGGCACCCTGGCAGCGAAGAGAGTTGTGCCTCTTTGGAAGGGGCCGAGTCTCTGGCTGGCAGTGGAGACCGGGCGGGCGATCGGAGCAGGGAGGAGGCTGCCACCACGGACCGGGGCACAGTTTAGGTGACTCAAGTGTTGTGGAGTGAGCGGAGCAAGGCTGGTCCCGGACGTCTGTCTCAGAGGTCCCCGAGGACTGGAGCAGAGCCCCAGGTCAGCCAGCCTTGAGAAGCCCCGGCCTGCCGCCTCCCCAGCCCCTGCCCACGGGCCAGCAACTCCGCGGCAGGAAGGTGTGGGCGGTGGGGCAGCTGCAAAGGAGAAGTGGGTGGTGGGTGTGGGTGTGGGTGTGTAATGAGGGGGTGGACGAGCCAGGAGCCGGGGGAGCGGCCCAGGCAGGGAAGGGCCTCCTATGGGCAGAGGGGTAGAGGTGAGGGGAGAAGATGCCCCCGTCCCTCCCCACTGGTGTTATTACCTGTCACCCTCGGGATGGCAGACCTCACTCAAACCTTGTGCCAGACATTCGTTTGGGCAGAGCTGGTGGAGGCCTAGGCCTGTGGGAAGCCAGGAGTGGGACCCCCAGCCTAGGAGAGGCTGGGCCAGGTCTGGGGTGATTCACATGAGTCACCTCTGACTCCTCAGGCAGAGAACAGAGGGGGTGACCCTCGGGGCCCCAAGCTAGAGTGGCAGCCAAAGGCGGCAGCCCTGAGGCCGAAGCGGGCACTCTCACTGGACACAAACGTCTGCGTGGTGCCTCCTTCTGCCTGCCCAGGGCAGGTGCCGAGGACAAAGCCAGCAACAGCCAAGGGCCCTTGGGACCCGCGGTGCCTGACCCTGGACAAACCGTGGTACTCGGGCCTCCTAACCGGGGCGGGCGGGAGGCCTCGAAGCTCCGCCCGGACAACGCAGCAGTGAGAAAGAGAAATTTCGCCTTCAGACTCATGCACTAAATGTTAGGTTACTCCTCAATGTATTCTTCTCCTTCTTCATAGAAATTAAGCTTATTCTTTTCTTAATGGAAAATTATTTTTTTATTTTAATCGTTGTTCAAGTACATTTTCTGCCCTTCACTCCCATCCAGCCCGCCCACCCATCCCTCCGCACCTCCCTCCCAAGTTCATTGATTTCTCTATTCGAGAGCCCACATCGAGTTCTGATCATGACAGGTGACCGAGAGGGGAGAGTTAACGTTTCTAGAATCAATGTGGTTCTTGCGAATTTTCCTCATCGTTTCCATAGTGTTTACTTTAAATAAGTGACAGCATCACCTCAATGCATTCCTGAGTAGAAAATAAGGGCATTTGCTGCCGCCAACCTTCTGATCGAACCTCTTCATGTTCTCAAAGTTTTCATTCACTGATGATTTTTTTTAAGGATGACTACTTTGGGGTCTGCCAGGGGGAAGGGAGTCTCCCTGGATTTTTCCCCAAAAACACCCCCCCAGGGGGCCCGCCCTGCAGCACGGCGATGAGCTCTGTGTTCTCGGGGCCATGAGAGCGGAGGGATGACCCAGCACTTGCGAGGGGCCGGCCGGGGTCTGTGTTCAGCCAGTCGTGAAGCGTGGCCTGCGCCCTTCGTGCCTTGGGGACGGGGTGGGGGAAGTGGGAAATTCGGGGCCTGTGGGACGGTGTTCCGTGGGGGCAGCCCCTCAGGGCAGGGAGGCCCAGCCCCCCAGGTCTGGACAGGAAAGTACTCTGAGACCCAGAATGCGCTCTCTACTTAGTTAAAAATTAGCTTTATACGTAATTCGGTGAGTAATACCTGAAGACATCCTCCTGGAAAAAACCCTCAAACAATACCGAGTCTCTGAGTAAGAACAGGCATTTCCGAGCCATCCCTGGGGTGGGGGGCGGGGGGCATGACTTCTTTTCACTCGGGAGTCTTTCATCCGAGTCTTGTGTTGTGCCTTTCAGTTCTCCAGTGAGCACCGGGGGGAGTGGGTTTGGGCGCTGACTAGTGTGGCTCAGTGGACTGAGTGAGTGTGCCGGCCTGCAAACCGAAGGTTGTGGGTTCGATTCCTGGTCAAGGCACATGCCTGGGTTGCGGGCCAGGTCCCTGGTTGGGGGTGTATGAGAACCAATCGATGTATCTCTTGCACATGGATGTTTCTCTCCCTCCCCCTCTAACAATAAATAAACGCAAGATTTGTGTTTCATGAAGGGGGAGGCATGATGGGAGCCCCCCATCCCTGTTGGTCCGGTAGATGCCTCTGTCCGCCCTCCGTCTCAGTTTGCCCACGTCCCCAGAACAGATTCCCCCTGCCTTCTCGAAGAGTCGGCTTTGACAAGCGGAGACTGTTAAGAAGTCCCCCTCACCGGGGACAGCAGGAAGGATGTGACGTTGGTCCTCAGGACACTGGAAGAGGGCTGGGACAGCCAGGGAGACCCCATCCTGCCCCCTCCCCTGGAACTCAAGCCGTGCAAGGGTACTACGCAGTGCCCTTCCATGAAGCGGTCACAGAACCCAAACCCAGGTTTCCATGGGCCTCAGCCAGCCTCACTCTCTGTGCCGACACACACACAGAGGCGTGCACACAGAAGCTTGCACGTGCACACCTACTCCCGTACTCTGAGGGGCACACGCATGGGGGGATGTGGGCTCTCCATGCCTGTATGTCGGGCTGGAAAGGAGGTCCCCTGCCACCCCTCTCCACCCCACCCCGACAGTCTCCCTGCCACGGGGGTGGAGTGCCCACCTGGAAGCCAGGCCTGAAGGTGGGAAGGTGGAAGGAGGCTGTGAGGCCAGTGGGGAGGGGGGAGGGGGAGGAGAAGGGACCCTCCCCAGGGGCCACCCCTTCCTGAGGCCTCATTCTGGGGAGACAGCAGGGAACCACGGACACAAAACCTACATGGTCAGACCATTTAGGCGGTGAGAGGTGCTGGGGAGAAAAACCTAGGAGGGAAGGGTGCCAGCAAGTCAGGGAAGGCCTGGTGAGGCCTTGGAACAGAAGCAGGGAGGTGTGAGGGATCCCCAGGGCCATCTGGGGAGCAGCGCCCAAGGCCCAGGGAGCGACACGGCAACCAGGGGAGTGGCAGAGCACAGGGCCGACTCTCCCCCTGCCTGGCCCTGCACTCCCCTTGCCTCAACCCTGTGCGGGCGGCGGGGGGTTGGGGGAGAGCAGGTGGCACCCGATCCTCCTTACAAAGAGGAAAGAAACCCATCGCGGGAGGGTGAGGAGGAGCTGGGCGGCCCTCTCACAGGACTCACACCTGGGGCCCTCTCCCTGTCGGCAGACGAGGGCCGGCCAGGGGCCTGGGGCCTGGTGTAGTACAGGAGGACAGAGTGCTGGGGGCATTCATTATCCGTCAGACCAGGCATCTACCAAATGTTAGCCCCAGGGCCCCCCAAAAGCCTTTGGCATTCCTCCTGAAGAGGGTGGCCCCGAGGCAGGCTGCCGTCCTGCCCAAGTCGGGACACTGGGGCCTGCCCACCCACTGTCCCTTCCAGAGCTGGTCCTCAGTGGCCTCTGGTCAATAGGGTCACACTCAGGCGGGACTCAGATTTGGGGCCCTCAGCCCCTGCTACTCTGTCCCTTGGGTCTGCAAGTGTCGGGGTGAAGTCCTTTCACGACGATTCTCTGCCTGCCCCCTGTGGCCTCAGGGGAGCCTGAGGGAGGGCAGGTGGTCCCTCCATGTGGCCCGCACTAGCTGTGTGCGGGGAGGGGCACGCTGAGGCCCGGCTTTACCTTGGGGGTCCCCAGCTCGCCTCGCCCACCACAGCCCCGGGCACAGCCCGCCAGCCCTTCGGGGCCGTTGTCTGTGGACAGCGAACTCGGGGCACATACAGTGGGCACCAGCCTCTTTGGTTTTCTGAGCCTCGCAAGAACCCCAGGAGGCTCTGGGGCTCAGGGACAGGAAGTGAGCTGCACCAGGTGACGCTGCAGGTTGGCCACAGACACCAAGTCAGTGGGACCGAAAGGCCAGGTCCTTTCCCACCGCATCGCTTCCCCTCTGCGGCCACGTTGCCCTGTCCCAGCCCGGCCTTGGCCCCTGGCGGCCTGCCTCTGCTCCCTGAGGGGTGGAGGCGACAGGTGTCACACTGCAAGCCCCTTCTCTCCAGGGGGCCCTGCTCCCTTGGCAGGGATAGGAAATACCCCCATGAGGGCCAGAATACCAGGGCCTCACGGAAATGTGAGTTCCCTGGGGCAGACCCGAGGGCTGCCCACAGCCAGGTGGCCTGAGGGGGCAAAGGCACCTACGACCCTGAACAAGCCCTGCCCCCCAGAGTCTCGGATGCCCCGAGCAGCAGGGGCCCGAACGCCCCCATTCCTGCCTCTGCTCAGAGAGTGCGGGCCCAGCAGCATCCAGGTCCAGTGGAGGGTGGCTCTCCGGGCCACCCCTCGGACGAGTAGGCCATCAGTAACTGCCTCCACGTGGCCACCCTGGAGCCACGGCCAGCTGAGAGGTCTTAACATTTGTTCTGAACTTTATTTAAAACAACGGCTTCTCATCCTCAGTCCTCCCAAACAGCTGGGGAGAAAGGCATTCATTAACCTGACCCCATTCTACAGATGAGGAAACTGAGGCTCACAAGGACAAGGGACCTGCCTAAGGTCATGAGGTCGGGGAGCTGCCCAGCACTGGCGCTCCGCTCTCCCTCCACAGCGCCAAGCACCAGTTCTGGGCACCGTTGTGCATAAAGACTGGCCTCTGGACAGCGCCAAGCAGCGGTGCTGCACAGCCAGCCAGCAGGGGCCGCTGAGCTGCTCCGAGAGGCAGGGGGCCTCTCTGTCCCAGGACCCCTGCCAAGCTCGCTGGAGCTGGCAGCAGGGACAGCATCGTGTGCCCCCAGCACTCGGGACGGCTTCCAGATCCTTGGTAGGAGAACGTGACGCAGCTCCTCTTGTTAAATGGTACCAAGTAGCACAGAAGTGGCATAGGGACCGGAGGGAGAAGTGTGCCTCACGCTGGCGAGGGGCTGGTGGTTAGGGGTACGGGGAAGACCTCCTTTGGGCTCAGGCAAAGTGACATGCCCAGAAAAGACAGTGGCTGGGTCCACACTGCCTTCCTCCCCTGGGGTGGGCCAGCCCGCCTCCCCTGCGCACTGCCCTCTCCTTCACGAAGGGGCCCCACCCCCAGGCCCCTTGGGACAGGTTCCCAGCACGCGGTAGCGTCTACTTTTTCAGGCCCAACGCCGGGGCTACGCCACCGTGTCCACTGTTCAGAGCCTGCCCGGCAGAAGCCCAAGCCTCTGTTCAACAATTAGCCGCCTAAGAAAACAACTGGAGGAAGAGGGCTGCGGCCGGGCCGGCTCTGCTGCTGCTGGGCTCTGACTGTGGACACGCCTCTGACTACAGGTCCTGGTTTCCTTAGCTGTGAAATGGGAAAGGCCAACCTCACAGGTCCGCCAGGAGGCGACGGGGGCAGCCGTGCGAGAAACGCTCCGTGGAGCGTGAAGCGCCCTGCCACACATCCAGTGACATTTGCGGCCTCAACGGAGATCTCCGGTGAGGCTGCCCCGCACACAGGCAGGTGACCGTGAACTCGAGCATGGGGTGGGGGTGGGGCGCCAGGCTGGGTTCTGGGAGGAGGCCACGGAGAGAAGCCGCCATGTCCGTAAGGAGTTGCAGCTGACCCGCCCGCCAGTGAAGATCAGGGGCCGGCACTGCCTGAGGCACTGGCCGGGCCCTCCCGACGCCTGGGGGTGCAGGGCAGGCCCTGGCACTGGCGGGGTGAGCGTGAGGGGGCGCGGCCCTGCCCCAAGGGAGCCAGGACCTGGTTGTCTCCCACCAGACCTCCCACTCCCGCCCCCCCCCCCCAGGCTCCCCTGGGCGCAGCAGCCACAGGGGAGGGCGGGGCCCGGCGGCTGGCAGGGTTCCCGGGTTCCAAACAGACCCCAGGGAGGAGGAGGGCAAGGCACGCGGAGCCCCTGGCCGCCACCCGGTGCCGGCCCTGCCTCCAGCTCCTCTCGCTCCATTCTCCCAGACTGAGGAATAATCCAGTGTGCCATCCTGGATGTGCACCAGTTTCTGAACTTAGAACTTAGCTCTGTGGGATTTCCAGCGAGTCACTGTTCATGGAGCGCTCGCCGGGCAGGAACACAGTTTATTAAGAAATGCATTGGCACGAGCGCGCACAGGGAGTGGAGACGCCAGCTCGGGCCTTCCCCGTCGTCGTTCGGCGTGGTCTCCACTGCGCAAAAAGGGAGCGCGAGCTCCAGTACCGCCCGGGGAAACCGAGGCTCCGAGAGGCAACACCAGGTGCTCTGAAAACAGCAAGGCCCAGCCGTGGAGGCGGACTGGGCTGACGCAGGCCAAGCTCCCCGCCCGCGCCTGCTGTTAATGGTTCTGAGTCAGTTCATCCGCAGCACGGAAGCGGTGGACGGGACCAATTACTTTTAAACTGTTTTTGGCCACAGACTCCCTGTTCACAGGAAGTTCTGAGTGGAGATGAACCATGTCCGACGGATAAAGCCCAGTGAGTGAGTGGGGTTGTGGGGGAGCGGGGGAGGGCTGGTCCCAGTGCTGGGCTCCCCCACAGCGCGCCCTGCTGGAGCACAGAGTCAGGGTTCCCCGGGGAAGCCGCCCTGCTGGCCCGGGGCCATTACAGGCCCTCCGCGGAGGGGTTCTCGGAGCTGCTCATCAGGGACCGCAGGTTCAGGGCCGACACGCCGGGCACGTGCCCGGCGCAGACCTGCAGCATGCGGACCAGGCGCTGCGCCATGCTGACTCGGAAGCCTTCCACCTGCGTGCGGGGAAGAGCAGAGGACAGGGTTAGAGCGGCGGCACAGACCGCCCGCGGGGGCCAGCGGTCCGAGACGTGGGGACGGACTGGCACGCCACTGCCCCTCACTGCCGTGCCCTCGGCCACAGCACACCTCTCCAGGCAGCTTCCGAGCCCTTCCAGTGCCCTCCAGGGACACCAGAGATGGCAGGCCCTGTTCCAGAGGAAACTAGGGCTCAACAGTGGGACCTGTTCGGTGGGCAGGCTGCCCAGAGTCACACTCAGTGACCACAGAGGTGGGGTCTCAACCAGGGGCCAGTCCTGACCACCGCCCAGGGGCAGAGCCTTTGAAGCTCCCTTACCTGGGTCTGAGGAAGATGCTCACGGGGATGGGGCGGAGGGGTGGACAGAGAGCACCCTCCCCGGGACAGGGAGATGCCACCGGCAAAGAGCTCCTTTGTCGGGGCTTCTGTAGGCCACCGGGCCCCGAGGAGCCGTGGGGTGGGAGTGCCCCAGGGCCCGGAGCCGAGCAAGTCAGAGACGCTCCCCAGGTGGTGTGGACGAGCAGGGTGAGGAGGCTCAGACGTCCTCTCCTGGCCGACCGTGGCCTCCGAAGCACCTCCCCTTCCCTCTCTAACTGTCCATCCAGTGGCCCTAACTAGAGAGCAAGGCACCCTCACGTCCTCCTGCTCACACTCCCATTTGTCACTTGTCACTTCCTCGGTCCTAAACCCAGAGCTAGAGTCTCGGTCCTCACAGCACCAGCGTCGCTCTCACCGAGACTCTCCGGTAGACTCCCACGCAGCCCCCCGCCCCCCGCCATTTGCTTTTCTCCCTCGCTCCGGGACCCCCCACCCACGGTCACCTAGCTCCCTCCCCCTGCACAGGCCGCTCCCTCCTCTTTGTCCCAAGTCTAAATGCGGGGCCCCAGGGCCTGGCCTTCGCATTTCTCTGCCCCGCTCCCGCTCCCACTCCCCAGGTGACCTCTTCCAGCCCCACGTCTCTGAAACCATCTCAGGCCCGGACGACATCTCCAGACCCTTCCTCTGGACGCCAGGAGCACATATCCGCTGCCCACTCCATTCCGGTGCAGACAACTGAGAGACCCCTTCACCTGAGCTCGTCAGGCGCGGCGTCCCCGAAGGCTCCGCTCAGCCAAAGGCCGAGAGCCCCAGACTCGTCCTCGACTCTCCCACTCGCGCCTTGCGCCCAGGCCACCAGCACAGTCTACTGGCACCACCCTGGGCCCTTTTCCCCAGACGCCGCCAAGTCCAGGCCACTGCTAACTCTTCCAGAAATAGCCCCAGGGCCATCTCCATCCACCCTTGCGTCCCTCAGTCTGCTGTCCTCCCAACAGCTGCAGGGACCCACGTGAAACCCAAGTGTGACCACATCTGTCCCTGGCCCCACACCTGCGGTGGCTCCAGTTTTGCTGAGAGTAAAAGTCCCAGCCCATCCTACACCCTCCACAAGGCCCCGCCAACCTGGCCACACTGTCGGTCTGACTCACCTTCCGCTGCTCTGCCCCTTGTTCCCCCTGCCCCAGCCGCCCACACCCTGGTGGGACCTTGAACACAAGGCAAGTCCCGAACTCAGGGCCTTCGCACCTGCTGCGTCTCCTGCCAAGAGTGCTTTCCCTGCAGGCGCCTCCACGGCCTGCCTTCGTCTTTGCTTACAGGCCGCTTTCCAGTGACCCCCTCTCCGTCACCCCACCAAATCCTACCGCCTTACCGACGCCTGCCTTGTCACCTCCCACTCTCTACCGCACGGCACACTCTAGGCCTGCTTCCTGCACTAGAATGGAACTGGGACTTTTTTTACTGTTTTGTTCTGTGATGCATCCCGAGTGCCTAGAAGAGTGCTTGGCACTCCGCAGACATGTGAGCAATACTGTTGAATAAACCCTCCTCCTCGGAAATACACCTGCCAGCTGCTGACCTCGCTCGGGCCCCACAGCCGGCCTCCTGCCTCGGGCCAGGCCTCCCCGAATCCGCACACCGCACTCCAGAGACGTGGCCCCCAAACCCAAGTCTGACCAATCCCCACTGCCTCTGTCACCCACAGGAAAGGACTTAGTCCCCCGCCAGGCTTCAGAAGCTCTGCACGTTCTGGTCTGCTGCATAAGTGACAAGCTGGTCGAGCTCGCCAGGCTCTGAGAGGGCGGAGGCAACGCCTGGAGCGTCTGTGTTCTCACGGACCAGCTCCGGCCCTGTCGGCAGAGCAAGGGAACAGGCTCACTGGGCGAACCCCACACCTCAGGGTGGGTTCCTCTGTGTAAAATGGGGCAACAACTGTTGCCATGCACAGGCCTCAAAATACGGTGTGGCCTGAACTCGATTACGCGGAGGGCTGTGCCCCGAAAAGGACACCACCGGAGCGAGGAGTGACGACTGTCCAACCACTGCGTGCGTCCTCTGAGGGATGCCCGTCTGGGTCTCAGCAGGCCTGCTGCCGGCCGGAGGTGGAGGGCAGTGGGGCCACAGACCTCTTTCCAGTGCTCAGGCTCCAGGGTAACCCAGGCCCTGGTGTGGCCTGCCACCCGCTGGACACACACAGAACTGCACCCCTGCCACAAGGTTAGCTGGCACCCCTGTGCCCCTGCCATTTCTGCCCGCAACAGTCAGATTCTGCTAATACTACTGACATCTCTTGCCTGCACTCATAATGCTAAATTTCACTTAGGCGTTAATAAAATAAAAGAAGCAACTGTTGTCTCGCCCAAGTTCACAGATGCCTGAATTCTCCTCTCAGATCAGAGGGGTCCACAGGCGCCAGAATAAGAACCCCTGATCCAAATGGCGGTGGAGACCGCATGCTGACTCAGTTCTCTCTGCGTTACATCGCTGTGCCTTGGGGGAGGGCGCAAGAAGCAGAACGGACCAGAAACACAAGTCTTCTAAATGAACCTAGAAGCCAATAAACAGACCCCAAAACCACCCGAGCAGCCCAGGCCCTGGGGGCCTCAGCAGACCTCCCAAAAAGCTGTGGGGATTTCTGCTGCTGGACAGGCTGGAGAGAACAAAAAAAAAAGACAGCAGAAGTCTGCTTGGTACCGCCCACAATCAGGGCTCACCTTGAGAGAAACGCCACCAGAGTCAGGGCAGAACCAACAGGCGAGGGGTCCCTCCAACATCTGCCCGCCCACCCACCATCTCCCGCCCCGCTCGGGGAGTGGACGGGGTCTGCAATCAGCGGTGAGGGCGCGCCGGGCATCCACCTGCTGGGGCACGCGGGGACGCACCGGATAACGAGACCGGCAGGTGCCTGGCCCCATGCACTTACCCCCCTTGTAGGAGAGGGAGGCATTCACAGGCACCCACAGATAACACCCGTGGCTCAGTTACGAGTGCAGATAACACAGCACAAGGAGAAGCAAGGTGACAAGGGATAGCTCCTGGCATGTAAGAGGCACTCAAGATGAATGGATGTCATCATTCCACTGCACATTTGTGTCCCCAAGGCTTAGGGTGGCCCGCCCGAGTCACAGCCAGGGGCGGACAAGCCAGGATTCAAGCCAGGACCCTGTGTCTGCACCTCAGGACCCCTCCCTCGGCACTCGGGGCTCCTCCAAGGAGCAGTCCCGCGAGCCTACTGTGCGCGGACTGCCCTTCCCCGTGCCCGTGCACCAGTCCTCACCTCCAGGTCACAGAAGAACAGGGGGCTCCGGTAGGCTTGGGCCAGCCTCAGCACGGTGTTCTGGTGGACGCTGCAGTGACTGTCCCGCCCAGCTGCAAAGAGGCCGCAAGTGCCACAGCTGTGACCTCCGCCCACCTGGCTGCAACCAGAGTGCTCCGGGGCAAGGCGGGGCCCCTCCCTCTCCGGCCCCAGGCTCTGGTTGGCGTGGGGGGAGACTGTCCCGTCCCACCTTCTCTTTAGGCTGTTGAGATCTCCAATTAGACAATAAAGCCGGAAGGGCTTTGACAGCGAACACTAGGAAAACGAGGTCCCCTCGTCTGTAAGGTGAGGGTCCCAAGAGCTGCGCCCCACGGAGTGAGCACGCTCAGTGACCTGGCGTTCCTTTATTCACGGAGGCTTCTCGACAACAGTCTGCACCAGGCCCGTTTCGCCCGGGGGGCAGTGCAGGTGGGTGCCCGAGGGCCCGGACTTCGGGGCTGGGCGGGGAGGCTCCCCCCAGGACACGGAAAAGAGGGATCAGCTAGACGGGGGAGGCGGAGAGCGTGAGAGAGAAGCCGCGTGGCTCAGGGACGAGACACTTAGGTCTGACTCTCAGCTCCACCGCCTTCCCGCTGTGGGGCCTTGGGCAAGCGACTTAGCCAGTTCCTCAGCCGTCCCAGAGACAGCCACACCTACTTCACAGGGCTGCTTGCTGTGAAGATCCGTGACACGGAATCAAGGCACTTGGAACAGCGTTCACTTAGTACAGCGCAAGCTCGGTGAAGGCCAGCTATCATTATCCCGCTGTTAACAATGCAGAGTCGCGGCCGCAGCAGGGCTCGCTCAGAGGAGGACGAGCTGAGCCAGGGAGCGAGACGGGCGGGAAGGCAGCGGCCCAGCTGCAAACACGCCGTGCCTTTCCAGGGGTTGGGTTTTACTCTAGAACTACCAGGCGACTGTGAGCTACCCTCTCAGCAGGGTCAGCTCAGTGGCACACCCTGCTCAGGTGTGCTCGTAGAAAGACCGACGCCAGGTCGGATTCCAAAGCCCGTGTTCTCTCCTTCGGCCAGGCCACCTGAGCGAGGAGTCTACCCCACCGCCAGCTGCCCTCTGTGCGGGCGGGCAGTGGTGGGCAGGGGTGCACTTACCGCCCGTGGCGAGGAAGCCCACCTTCCCCAGGAAGAAGGCGGCGTCCACGTGGCGCAGGGACTCCTCCACATTCTGAAGGCTGTGGCGCCAGGGCAGGGGCAGAAAACAAAGGAGGACAAACCTTACAATGCGAACCCAGAAGCCCCGGCTGCTCACCCCACAAAGGCCAGGGGACGACGGGAAGGTGACAGGAAACTGCCCCACAGCAATACTCTCTCCTTGCATTGTCTGCTTTCAATCAGGGGGTGACCCCAGCCTGCAGAAGAGTGACGTGGGCGTGGAAGTGGAAGTACCGTCTCCCTCTCTGGAGCCACCCTTCAGTCCTGACCCCCCAGAGGGAGCTGCTGCCAACAGTCTGGGGTGTAATTCTGCTGCAGTCTTTCACGTGCAAATACAGATAGGGAGAGGTACCAGCATCTCACTGGGTGTAGCTGGGTGTGCCACATCTGTCTCTTTCTGTGGAACGACCACGGTGCCACCGTTTTCCCAGTGACGCGTGTTCCCGTGGCCTCCACCTCCTCCTCAGCACAGACACGCGGCACGAGCACCCGCTCACACACATCCTTAAGTGTCCAAGCAAATGTGTCTGTAGGGCCGTAGCTTGGCCGGGGCAGTGTGCGTCTTTAAAAATGTACACAGGCGTTCCCGAGTTGCCTTCCAATCAGGTTACCGTACTTACACCCAACACCTTGTTTACACACTCCCACCTCTAGAGGGCTAACTCCCCCCCCTCACCGTTCCGGAGTCACCTCCACCAGAAAATCTACCCTGAGTCCTGAGAGTCAGAGGTCGTTTGGGCTTCTCCAACATTCAAAAGTCCAGACTCCTGCCTCAAGGGCCTAGGAGCACGTGAAGAACAGGGGTCTGTGTCATTTGTCACTGGGCTGCCGTCAGGGATGCAGGTCAGATCCCAGAGTGCCTCAACTAAGTGACAGTGACACTGCTAGGATGTATCAGTGTTTTCTAAACACCCTGCGCTGGCCACTGGCTCCCCTGGCAGCCTCTCCCTGCCTCTCCTCTCTCCGTCATAAGCGAGGCCACTGTCCTAGTACACGCCTCTGCCAGGTCCGCCTGAACCCCGACAGCCCCAGCCTCTGGCTCTCACCTGTATTTGCTGTGAAGGTTGACCACGAACACAATCAGGTCAATTCGGGGGCGAGTCACATTGGAAGGCAGAGGGAGGGACTGTGCCAAGTGGCTGAAAAGATATTGCAGGACATTCCTGTGACCACTCCCATTCTGTCATTCTAGAAGAGGAGGCCATCACAGCCGCCTCACCTGTGCACCTGCCTCCTGGGGAGACCCCTCGGGCGAGCGCAGGGCAGGGCAGAGGAGGTCCTACCCAGACTGCTTTCTCCGGGCTCCTCTGCCAGAAAGCAGCTGTTTAGTCACTGCCTCGCAGGAGGGAGTTTGGGATGGAGGGAGGCGTGAGGCTGGCAAGCCACACCACCACGAGGTGCACCGGGCTCAGAAGACTTGAGTTGACTGTGGAGTTTAGGGTTAAGGCGGAGCTCCTTAGGAGTATGACAGAACGGGGCTCAAGTTCCAGTTCTGCTGATTGGCAGCGGTGTGACCTTGGACATGTCACCCTCGCCGTTTGTCAGGACTCGGTCTCTGGTTGTCAAATCCCCATGCAAGGTTTTCCTCGGACCCTCTACTCCCGCCCATCTCCACATGTCCCTACTACCCATCCCCTCCCACCCAGCATCCTCCCGTTCAGGAAACCCTGGAAAGCACAAAAGACATGAAAGTTAAATTGCTGGTATTAATTAACATTAGAGCATTTTTCTCAACATGCATGCAACATCATGGTCATCTACGTAACGTACTGTACGCATTCAGACACTAGAATAGATATACTCTAAAATAGGACAATAGCATTAATTTAATTTTATTTGCATTTAATAAAAGCAAAAAATATAAAGTAGACCTAAAAAAAACAGATGAACTTGGATAAATTATTTTTTTTTTTTTATTTTTTTTTAAAGATTTTATTTATTTATTTTTAGAGAGGGAAGGGAGAGACAGAGAGAGAGAGAAACATCAATGTGTGGTTGCTGAGGGTCGTGGCCTGCAACCCAGGCATGTGCCCTGACTGGGAATCGAACCTGCGATGCTTTGGTTCGCAGCCTGCGCTCAATCCACTGAGCTACGCCAGCCAGGGCGGATAAATTATTTTTTAATCACAGAGACTGTTTCCTGAAAGGACCCAATTAAGAAAAAATTATGAACAAATTAGTAAATTGGTATCATTTTAAACCACACATTTGAATCTGTATTGCACTGATTCTCTATTATAAAAAATGAGAAAATTAACATTCTTATATCTGACCCTACCATTTGGACAAGACATATTATTACTGTTGTTATTATACATATATTTACATTTTGCTGTGACTATACCCTTGAGCCTACGCTGATGAGGCTGCCACTCTGGAACACTGCCGGTCACCACGGGAAGGATAAATGACACTGAGGACAGCTCACTGTCAATTAAATAGTTCACCAAAAAAGAGACAATCATTATTCTGCTTAGAACTCATTGGCCAGAACTAGCCACTTGGCTCCGCAAAACCCAAGAAGGTCAGAAGTCGCAGTCCGGTTCCTGTCACGCGCTCCAAACGCAGCAGCTGAAGTATCTGGCAACAGAATGAACCGATGCCCGTGTGGGGATCTGCCCCTCCTGCCAGAAAGTCTGAAGAATCATTTACCCCTGAAGCTCAGTGACTTACCTTGACGTTAAATGTTCTGCGTCCATTTTTCCTGGAATAAGGTGTACAGTCCCCTTATAATGGAAAAATTAAACTCTTTACTCATTTCAGGGAAGTTTTCTTCTAATACATCTTTAAATGTTTTGTGATTTTTTTCAAATCTTTCTTCTGTGTAGATAATTAAGTGCTGAGCTACATCTACTCTGATGCTGCTGTTTTTATTCGTTAGATTGAGTATTGTATTATTTTTGGCCCGTTTTTGCCCTTAGTTCTGCAACTTCCCTTTTCTGTCATTCTGTTGTTCTGTCATTTGATCTTCGAATGCCTCTTAAAATGTCACTTTCTCTCCCTGACGGGTGTGGCTCATTTGGTTGAGCGTCATCCAGCGAGGCTAGTCTGATTACCGGTCAGGGCGCATGCCTGGGTTTCGGATTCAGTCCCTGGTCATGAGAAGCAGCCAATGGATGTTTCTCTCCCTCTCTAACCCTCTCCCTAAAAATAAATAAAATCTTTAAAAAAATATTCAGGTTCTTACTAAATTTCTCAACAGCACACAACACTCAAGAAGGAGCTTTCTTCTTTTTCCAGAGTGGGCTCTTCATCAGATTTCTGCAGGTCATGTACCTTGCCCTTTTCCAGCAAGGGTTTCCATGACACTTCTTCCCAGCTTGCTCGATGTAGGCAAATTTGTCCACATTTCCCATTTACCCTGGTGCTAACTGAATGGATTGTTTAAAAAAAAAAAAAAAGTCCTTTCCTATTTCTAAGTTATAGGTTTGAGACAGCTGGTTGTGTTCGACGCTCTGTGGCCTAAGAGCCTGGCAAGACGTGTACGGCGGATAGCTTTACGGACCATCTTTCATCAGAGATTTGTGCAGGTGCCGTAACAGGATTCACTCTACCTAGTAAGGCGAATTTCCAGTTCCCATGGAGGAAATGCCCTTTAGATTTGGATCGTCCTCCTTCAACACGGACCCTGGAAGTTTATCCATCTATCATGGCAGACATCACCCCCCCCCCACACACACACACACAGAGCAGTTGACTCCCTCAGCAGCTGTTTCTACTTCCCATCGGGTTGGAAGGAAACGAAATATACTTCCCTTAGTCACTTTTTCTCCAAATTCGGGGGGATACATCTATGCCCTGCCAGGCGCTGCTCAAGGCACTGGGGATTCACCAGGGAACAAAAGCCAAAGGCCCTGGCCTCAAGAGGCTGACCTTGGGGTCCATGGGCGTGATGGTTTGGAAATACGTAAAAGAACAGGTAAACAAGGCAATTTCTTGAGGTGACGAGTCTTAGAGGAAGAGAACAAGTATGTGGCAGAGAGTGACGGCGGACATCTTAGATGGGGTGCTACCAGACGCCCGCCGGGTCAGCGAGGGCAGACCACGCGTTAAGGGTGGTTAAGAGGTTGGCCAACCTGCTCCACCTTCGCCTGCCTCGGGCGGCTCCTCGCTCTCCCTCGCGCCCAGGCCACAGCCGAGCGATCGGACAACCCCAACCTCAACTACTTACATCTTCAGGTCGGAGGCGCAGTCCTCCTTGAGCATCGAATCGGCCAGCTGCTGCAGAAGAGCATCCTCCGTGCCCACCAGCTGCCCAGAGAGAGAAGGCGGCCGATTGGTACCTGGGCACAGCAGTCCTTCTGGAGGGCATGAGGATCTGGGCACGGACCGAAGGCGGCCGCGACTCCCAGGATTCTGGCTCCAGCGCGCAGGGCTCTATTTACCGAACGAGGACTCTGCTTACGGGTGGAGGGCCTGAGGTTTGCACGGCGGGGGTCTTGTTGGTACAGCACTCACTACCTTCCGGACCCTCCCTCGGACTGCCGGACCATTCCGGGAGCCCCGTGCGACCCGGGAAAGCTAAGTCCCCGCCCCGCGCGGATCTCAGCCACTTAGCTACCTATCCGGCGCGCTGTCTCCCGAAGTCAGAAACCAATCACAAACCGGAAAAGAGCCTGCCGCGCACCTATTGGTGAGAAGGCGACCCTCAGCTTCAGAGGGAGGCTCCTCCGATTGGTTCAGAATGTGGCTATCCCGCCCACCACGCCCCTGCCGGAACCGCGCGCGCCAGGCAGGGAGAGCGCAGAGAACCGCGTGGCTGAAGCGCAGCCAAGGAGGAAAGGTGGACGAGGGGAGCCGGCCTGCTGGCGCCTACCAATATGGTGGCCGTGTTGAGGCCAGGCAGCTGGTCCTGAGGCCGCAACACCGCCATCCCAGTCGCAGGCCAAATGGTTACTCGGGCGGCGCGCGGCTTACTTTCAAACCGCGCTGTAGCCCAGCCAGAGCGCTCCCTGAGGGGCACGTGACTCTCCCTGGGCGGGGTTTCGCAGAGCGGGGCGGAGCCCTCTTAAAGGCAATGCTACCTCCTTTTCTCAGCGGGTGTTCCAGCGCTGGCCTCAGTCTTCGCAGCTGCTGTCCATTGGACAGGCCTTCTGTTTCACGCCTTGGGAAAAAGAAGGCATTCAATGATTCATTAGTTCATTTCTGCTCATTCATGCTCATTCACCCTACTCCTGATTTTTTCCAAGCCTGCCCCTTCCCCGTCTTCCCTATCTCAGTTGACTCCAACCTTGCAGCCATTCAGAACAAAACCTTGGGATCATTTTTGGCTCTTCTCAACTCACAACCAGCCCTTACGCAAGCCTACGGGTTCTAATCTTAACATGCATCCAGAAGCTGACCACTTCCCACTGCCTCCCCTACTCCCTCCACTACCACGAGGTCAAGCCACTGCCATCTCCCATAGGGACTACTATAACGGCCTTCTGCCTGACTCCCGGTTTGCACCCTGGTCCCCAGGGCTACAGACTATTCCCCACATAGCAATCAGAGCCGTCCTTTTAACACAGAAATCAGAACAGCCCACATCTCTGATCAAAACCCACCAGCAGCCCTGGCTGGTCTGGCTCAGTGGATTGATTGCTGGCCTGCTAACCAAAGGATCACTGGTTCCATTCCCAATCAGGGCACATGCCTAGGTTGCTGGCCAAGTCCCCAGTTGAAGGCCTGCGAGAGGCAACCACGCACTGATATTTCTCTCCCTTTCTTTCTTCCCCTCTGTCTAAAAATAAATAAATAAAATATTAAAAACACACACACACACACAAACCACCAGCAGTTTCCACCTCAAAGTACGTCGCAAGCACTTCACTCGGCTTTTGAAGCTCAGCGTGTTCTGGCCCCAGCATCCTCCCTGACCTCATCCTCTGCTCCTCGGTCTCCCACATCTCCTCTAGCCACATGGGGGGGGGGGGTTCGGCTGCCCTCAGATAGTCACTGTGTCCCCCCCTCAGGACATCTGCCTGTGGTTGCCTCTGGCTGAAATGCTCTGCCACCAAGTAGTCACGTGGCTTGTTCCTCATTCGGTTTCCACTCCAATGTGCCCTCTCAGAGCAGCCTTTCGCAATGGCCTATCTAAAACGGCAAGTCCCCCGTTCTCCTTGTTTCCCTTCTTCTGCTCCAGTTTCTCATTAGCTCTAATCTCCACTTAACACATCGTCAAGAACTGTGCAGCATCTGAGATTTTGCCGTATTTCCAAACCAATAAACTGTTCATTGCTGTTTCGTTAATAGTCTGTTATGGGTCTATTAACTATCCTTGTAATTATCTCACGGATGCTGGCAGAAGCCATGAAACTCCTCGGTAAGAGACAAAGGACCTTATTATTTACAGTAAAACCAATAGCCAGGGCTTTGTGTTGGCTTGTGCTGGTTCCCCTGTCCTGTTCTTTGTCCCCGGGGAGCTGTTGCGTCACTCCTCAAGGCTGCTGGCTGCCGTCACAGCCCTGAGAAATGGCCTTGGAAAGGAGCTCTCAGGTCTTGCTTTCTTAGGGTACTCAGGGATGCTCAGGGCCCATGGCAGATGGCTTCCCCAACAGCTATATTACTTGTTCTTTACCTTTCCAGCTAGAGTGCAAGATACACCTTAAAAGGTGTTTGGCACATGGTACTTGCTCCATAAATACTTGTTGAATGAAGGGATTGCTTTCTAGTCATTCATTATGTTCATTCATCCACTCATTCTCAGCAGTGGTTAATTTAGTCATTCTTTTGAAGGGCAGATCCAGTGCCCCACGCTGAGAGCATGGATGAATCAGACGTTATTGATTGGTTTGGTGCGCTGGGGAAGCCAGATCGAGATCGCTCGGTGTGCTCACTGCCGTGGCCTCGGGAGAGGGGAGGCGGACTCCCTGTTTAACCTAAACATGTCTCACCGCAGACAAAACTAGTATCTTGCTTAGAAAGAGCTGGAAATAAATGGCTTCATGGAGCCCCTGCCCTTGCACAGATGGGGCTTCGATTCCGCAATGGCAAAGGGTGTGGGGTGACTCCCTGAAAATCAGGTGGTGATGAGCACCATGAAAATAAAGTAAGGCAGGCGAGGGGATACATAGAGGTGGGTAGGAAGAAGCTACTTCACGTCAGGGGAGGCCTCTGGAAGAAGGTGGTGTTTGAGCCAATGCCTGGATTCGGTGAGAGGAGCCAGTTTAACTGCATTGGAGCAGAGGCTTCAGGCAGAAGGAGCAGCCAGTGCTGAGACCCCTGGGGGAGCATTCCTGGCTCTTCGGAGGAACCACAGGGAGGCCTGTGGCTGATGCAGATGGAAAAAAGAGAGAATGGGAGGCGATGAGGCCACAGAGGTGACCGAGGCCCTTAGAGAGTCATGGAAAATCTTTGGACCCTGGTCATCCCTTTCTAGGAGGGACTGAGCTGAGCCATTCAGCCAGCATGTGCTGAGTGCCTGCCGTGGGCCTGGGCCAGGCCCGGTGCTGGAGGAATGACCCCAGCACCGGACATGTCATCTCTGCTCCAGGGAGTTATCCATGGTGGATGAGCAGATGACAACAACCAAATGCGGCCCAGTGGGTGACACCCACCTGGAGCAGCAGGAGCCCAGACAAAGATGCATGAAGGATCCCTTGGGAGCTCGTGCGACACTGCAATGGGGCGGTGACTGTTGGCTTAGGTGTCAGGTGATTGGGCACTTGTCACGCGGACCGGTGCCACAGCAAATAGCTGTGTGTGGGGTCCAGAGCATGAAGAACGGTGGAGATTGGCAGGAAGGCCAGACCCAGGCCTGAGGGTTTTGTGGCAAGAACGCGTGCCCTGGCAGGGCCTCAGAGACCCTCTGGGCCTCCTGTGGGGCCCTGGGGCAATGTCCCTGGGGCACTGTGAGGGGCGGGGGGAAGCTGTGAGGCTGGGGTCCAGAAACCCCATCCCTCTGTTTAAGAAAGCAGCTCTGGCCACTGAGCTTCCCATAAGCTTTTGTGTGAATAAAGAATCATGGGCTAAAACAATATCTAAAGGCCACTGATCACATTTTTTTTAAAGATTTTATTTATTTATTTTTAGAGAGGGAAGGGAGGGAGAAAGAGAGAGAGAGAGAAACATCAGTGTGCGGTTGCTGGGGGACATGGCCTGCAACCTAGGCATGTGCCCTGACTGGGAATTGAACCTGCGATGCCTGGTTCGCAGCCCATGCTCAATCCACTGTGATCACATTTTTTTTTACAGATTTATTAGTATACTTGACTTATAATATGCTACACATATTTAAAGCATACAGTTTGATAAGCTACGACATATGCGTACATCTAGAAAGCCACCACCTCAATCAGGAGAATGAACAAACCCATCCCCCCGCCCCACAGCTTCTCCATGCCCTTTTGCCGTCCCTCCCCCGTCTCCTCTCTGGCCTCCCACTCCAAACTGGGGAAAAGCACTTTGGCAGCTTTGCTCACAATAGCCCAGCGCTGGAAACAACCCGAACCTCGTCCTTCAGTGGTGGAGGGACAAACAGGCCGTGGTGCGCCGATACCCCCAGCGTCAGCGAATAGCAAAGGCAGTGCGCTGAGCCACAGGCCAGACAGGGAAAGAATGCACGCTGTGTGGTCCCATTGGTAGGAAACACAGATACAGGCAGAACCAGTCTGTGGTGGTAGGAATCAGGGCAGCGAGTGCCTTTGGGGAGGGGTGTTGACTGGCACAGGCAGGAGGAAACTGCCTGGGGTGACGGAAATATCCTGGACGTCGTCCGGGCAGTGGTCGCACAGGTGTACGCACAGGTAAAAGCTCCTGCCGTGAGGTATGTATTTCCCTGTATGTGCCATGCATCTCCCTGGAAAGCCCTCTGCGAGGACTAGCTCCCTCTCCTTGCCCTGCTTATGCTGGGGAGGACCCAGCACCCTTGCAGGGGCCCAGAGCTGGCAGGGTGTCTGTGGGTGGGGGGCCCAGCGTGCTGAAGTCATCCCACTCACAGCCTTTCCCACTTGCCTGTCCTCAGGTTTTTGGGAATGAACTCCTCAGGGATAGCCTCTTCTCCACCCTGTGGACCTCTGGGGCTGCTCTCTCCTGAGACAAAAGCCACTGCGGTTTAAGGAATACACACTGGGCACCCAGCTTTGCAGATGCTTTGTCCATCACACAGGAAGGAGGACCCAGGCTTGGGAGGCTGTCCCCACCCCCACTGCCTCCCTTGCTTCGTCACTGTGAAGCCGGGTGACCTGGAAGAAGGCAGGCAGCTTCACCTCTCCGAGCTGCAGCCGCCTCACCCCACAGTGGGCTCACGACACCAACCAAGCTGGAGGACAAATATGGGGGGACGTGCCTGGCATGTGGGGGTGCTCAGGGTTCGGGACCCACAACTATCTTAGGCCACATCCCAGCCAGGGGGGTGGCGGGGGCTGGTGAGGCGGAACAGGGAGGGGCAGCCGCCGCGAGGGAGCCAGACCGGGGCTCAGACCCTGGCGTCATCACTTTCTTGCTGTGTGACGAATGAATGAGTTAACATAGATAAAGCGCGGAAAAGGGGTCTGGCCCTCGACAAAAGCAACGTTGGACCGATGCGTCCAGACTCTCGGTCTCCAGCTTTGTTGCCCTTGTAACATGTGGCCCTCATTGGCTCTACTGATGACCACTCATGTCCCCACCCACTTGCCAGGGACCCCAATCTCGCCCTACTCTCAACTGGCAAGCCTCCAAACCCTCCCACGTGTCCCAGTCGGGGTCCCCTCCTCTCCAGGCCCTCCGGCTATGGGGCCCAGTGACCTGCTGGGTGGATGGCTCCCACTCCTCTCCAGATTCCCCCCAACCCGCCCTGTCATCACTGCACCACGTGCACAGTGCCAGGGATCCAGAAGAAAGGGATGGTTGCCAAGGCAACGGAGGATAAAGCCCTTGCTCTGCCAAACTGCTGATTGGCTGAGAAAGGTCCCGCCTCCTGCCATCCTGAGGGTGGGGGGCAAGGGGAGGGTCTCCGATGGGCAGGGAGAGGTACCAGGGTGCCGAACCAGTCCAGGACTGTTCTCTTTGGGCCCAGCCAGAAGCCCTGGGCCTGAGAAGCTCTGTGTCCCGTGGCGGGCATTGGCCTCACCCTTTCTCTGCCTCCAGCACCCAGGACAGCCGCAGATGGCAGTGTCTCTGGGAGCAGCAGCTGTGACTAAGTCCTCGGGCTAATGCCGAACCGCTGAGTTGCTCAGGCCGAGGTGGCGAGCTCAGGGCAGAGCCCCGGACCAGGCGTCTCTCTGCAGGGCGTGAGGTGGGTCTGCGGGCATGCGGTGGGTGGGGGACGGAGTGATGCCAGTGGCTCAGGAGGCAGGGAGAGAGGGGGCTCTGCAGCCTGTACACTGCAGCCTGGACAGGACCCTGGCTGGAATGGGACTGGAAAATTCCTTACAGATCACCTGATAACCCCCCCACCCCACCCCTGTCACTGTGCTGGGGAACCCTGAGGTCCAGAATGGGTGAGGAGTGGCCCGAGGTCACAGAGAAGGCCAGTGAGTGTTTGGCTCCAACTAGGCCGGTCCGCCAAGAAGCCCGGCACAGGCTAGGGGTCCTCAGTCTGCCCCTGAGTGCCTTGGGTTCTGTTCATAGGACCAGAGAGGGTGGGGGCCCCGAACTCAGCCTCACAGAGCCACACATTGCAGCCAAAACAACGGCCACTCCTCCCGAGCACCCTGTTCTCATGTTGAAGCTAGAAGGGGACGAGGGTCTTGCTGGGGCCAGGGACGGGGCACGAGTCACCTTGGCTTATGTCAGGTGGGTTTGGAGCAGCCTTTCTGCTGAGGGACCCCCTTCCCGATGCCCCCCGCCCCCCGGCAGCACCAGGCAATTGTGAACTCTACCCTTGGCGCTCCAGAAAGGCAGACGGAGAGGAGGGCGCTGTGCTAGCCTGACTGCACGCCTTTAGAGCGGTCCTCAACTTACTCCTCCGGGAATAGGCTGCCTTGAGACGTCTGTGCTTTAGAACAGCGAGTGGGGACCCTGGGGCGCAGGGGCGGGGCTCCAGGTGGGTGCAGGACTGGCAAGCAGCATCTGTCCTCCCCTGGGTTGCAGCCCACCTTGCAGACCCACCTGGAAGTAGGGGCACAAGAGCGGGTGGAGTTTGGAGACATGTCCCAGAAGCTGGGGGTCATTCCATCTGGACCCTTTCCTTCCCCCCAGAAGCCAAGGTGGGCTTCTGCTCATGTGTCTTCCCTCTCCCCCGGGAGGACTCAAACCTCGGCACATCGCTGGGGTTTGGGTCTAGCTCCCAGTTGGCTAACCCAGGCCAAGTGAGTGAACCCACCTGGGCCTCAGTTTCCATCCTGCAGGGCCAGCCACCCCATCCCACAGGCCTGCTGTTTTCTCCCTTCCTGGCCAGCAGAGGGGGCTCCTCACCCCAGACCTTTAAGAAGTGGGTCCTAGTTTGATCCCTCTTTTACAGAAAAGGAAACTGAGTCTCAGAAAGCAAACTACTGTATAGCACTTACGTTGTGCCAGGCACTGGTTCTGAGCATTTCACATCATTCATTCATTTAACAGTCACAACAGCCTCACGACCTTTGGCACTATTTTTGTTCCCATCTTACAGAAGTGGAAACCGAGGCCCAAGTCCGGGGGCTGGTGCCCGAGTCCGTACTCCTATAATTTTGACGTCAGGCATGAGCCTGAACTCGGGAGCCTTTGTGGCCCCTGTTGATTTCAAGCAGGTCCCCTGGGGACGGGTGTTTGGTTGCCACGCTTTCGCCAGCCACACCCGGCCAGGATGTGTAGGCGGCTGGGGACCCGCCCATCTGTGAGCGGACTGGCGGCAGCAGTCTCTGTAACCAAACTACCGGTTGGTGCAGCTCAGAGGCGGCATCGCCCACGCCGTCCTTTACCGAGTGCTCTGAGGGGTCCGTCCCCTCGTGATCCCCAGGAGGCTCTGTTAGTGTCCCCTTCCGCAGGGGAGGACGCGGAGGCCCAGAGAGGTTGGGCACCTTGCCTGAGACACTGTGCTGGAGAGGGGCTGAGCCGCCTGTGATGGGGGCAGCTTCACCCCTGTTCCCGGAGTCTGTTCTTGCTCAGGCTTCCCATCTAGAAAGTGATGCTCGTCCCCCCCTGGCTCTGGGAACTTCTGTGGACCTCCTGGGCTGGAGGGCAGGACACGGTCACCCGTGCCGGCCCTCACCACCTCTGTCTCCGCAGCCGGGGCCGCCGCGATGCCGCACTTCCTAGACTGGTTCGTGCCGGTCTACCTGGTCCTCTCCATCCTCATCCTGGTGGGCTTCGGCGCCTGCATCTACTACTTCGAGCCCGGCCTGCAGGAGGCGCACAAGTGGCGTATGCAGCGCCCAGTGGTGGACCGTGACCTCCGCAAGACACTGATGGTCCGTGACAACCTGGCCTTCGGAGGCCCAGAGGTCTGAGCTGAAGGCTCTGGGCTGGGGGTTGGGCGCCGGGCACCCTCCCCAGCCCCGCCCAGCTTGGAGACCCTGGGGCGAAGGGAGGAGGACCTCTGGGCCTCCAGGCCATCCCTCCCAGCAGATGCCCCTGGGTGCTTGGGGAAGACCGCGGCTGTGGAGATATGGGGCACCTGGGTGCTCTGAGGTGTTGCTGATGCTGGCCTAGGGCTGGCTCCCCACATGGGGCTAGCTCACCCTATGCCCGCCTTCCCCAGCTCTTGGGACACCCCCACTGGCCCCCAGTGCCTTTGTGCTGCCCAGCACTCCTGTCCCTTCCTCCGCTTGGAGTCCTGAGCCTCCAGGTCTCCCATTTTCCCACTCAGTCTCTGGTTAAACTCGGATCCCTACTCTACCCGATGGCACCACTGATCCCATAGCTCCCGGTAGCTGGCTTCCAAGCTGACCCAAGGAAAGGGCCCTATCTGGAGGGGGTCAGCTTGGTCCAGACCAGGCCCCACCCCTCTGGGCTCAGACTTGGCATTGGTGTGTGTGGAGGGCTGTTAGAGGGGCAAGGCCATGGGGAAGGAGGTGTGTGTGTGTGTGTGTGTGTGTATGAGAGAGAGAGAGAGTCTGGGGAAAGTGGGCAGACACGTGGAGGGGAGGAGATGTATGTGTGAGAGGGGAAATGGGGACCCCAGGCAGGAGGTGTGGGGAAGGGGTGAGCTCCGTGGACAGTCTGGGGGTCACCCACGGCAGCTCCCACCCCCTCCCTCTGCCCTTTCTCCTGAGCCAGGTCCCCCAGCCCCCCACCCCCTGCCCTGAACCCGCCTCCAGTGGGGCGCTGTTGCCTCGCTGTGGATGCAGATCGGCAACCTGCCTCGCTCTCTCCCTCTGGGGCTTCCATCTTAATTTATTGCAATAAAAAAACGTCGTGAGCATCTCTGCGGGACTGTGGCCTTTCCTGAAGGTAGGCGCGTGTCTGTCATCTCGCTGGGTCCGCACAGAAAACACGAGGGTGGGAATACTGAACCTCAGAAGGGGCAGAGCAGGGCTTCCTGGCAGCAGCTCCGTAGGCGTCCTGGCCCAGATCATCCTCTGTCTGGGGGGCTGTGCGGTGCGTTGCGGGATGTTGGGCACCTTTGGGTCTCTGCCCAGTAGCACCTGCCCCCATCCCCAGTCGGGACAACCAAACCAGCTAACAGGGATCCCTGGGGTGGGGAGCTAGTTAGAACATAAATCCAGGCTCAGAGATGCAAAAGGGCAGGGCCCTAAATGAAACTGCGTTCTGTCTTTCTCACGGTATGCTCCACGGGGGCTCGTCCAGAGCTGGTCTAGCGGCTGCTCCGCGCAGTCGTCAGGGACCTGAGTGGCTCTCCCCTGGCAGCGCCTGTGCCTGGGATGTTGGCCCAGTCCAGGAGGACCCTCTGCACCCAGCTGCAGGGCACCGGGAGGATGGAAGGGGCTGCCTCCTCCTAGATGGCTGTATCTCTTCCTTCCCCTTTCTATCCACTCCTGAACTTAGTCATTTGGCTACTCCTAGCTGCAAGGGAGGCTGGGAAGTGTAGTCTTTAGCTGGGTGGCTGCATGTCCATTTAAAAAATCCACTTGCTTAGAAAGGGGGAACAGGTGAGACAGCTACCATTCCATTTTCATAGGGATTTGCCTGCGGCTACGGGGCAGTGGGCTGAGAGGTGGACAGGCTCTCCGGGCCCCAGACCAGGGCTCGCTCTTGCACATGCCCCCCCTTAAGGAATCAGGGAGGGCAGAGCGGTCTCCTGTCACCTTGAGGGGTGTGCTGCTCTTTCTCCCTGGGCAAAGCCAGGAGCTGTCTTGCAGAGCAGGGTGAGGGTGAGGCCAGAGAGGCCCCTCAGGGTCACAGCTGAGTGCCTCCTTCAGTTCCACGCCCTGGGCACTTCTCTTGCCTCACCCCTGCCTGTCTCCGGCCCTGCTGCGTCTAAGCCTCCCAGTGCTGAACCCCCACACCAGGCAGCTCCCCCTCACTACTGCCCAGGACTCTTGCAGGCACAAGAAACCAAACTGAAAACAGCTTAGAAAAGGGTTCGGTTCTGGACTCAGGCTGGACACTAGGCCTCTAGGAGGTCACTGGGACACGCCCTCTCTACATTGCTCTGTCTCGCTTGGTCTTGCTTCATTCTCATGCGGACTGTCTCCACGCAGCGGTAAGGTGCTCTCACTCGTGCAGCCCTCGGCGCCTTGATTTCAGGGGACAGCACATGTCTTATTCCAGCCAAAGTTTAGGGTGTGGTTCCCATGAGCCCCAGGGCCCAGGAGCTCAAGAGGCAGGGTACCCAGAGTGCCAGACAGTTCTGGTACCCTCCACTGGAGCTGGGCGGGGGGCAACCAGCTCTACTGACCACATGGTCTGCGGGGGTGTGGGTAGCGGCTGCTCCCTAAAGGAGGGGAAGGGATGGGTGAGAAACGAGAGGTATTGAGGACGCTGTTACACAGAGGCGGAAACAAGCTCAGAGAGAAGTGACCCCCCCCCGTGTGACCCGCGGTGACGGCCACCTGGGTTTGGGACCGGAAAGCTGAGGTCGAGCGAGGGTAGACAGGAGCCCCCAGAGATGGGTGAGCATGTGAGCAGGGGCAGGCAGGCAGCTGAGTGGGTGCTCCAAGGACTCAGTGGAGGGTGCGGTGGGGCCCCAATGCCTTTCAGATCACCCGCACAAGGATGGGGGGACCAGCACCACCCACTGGGTCGGTAGTGCCACGCTGCCTCAGTTTCTCTCGCAGTGCCAGCCCCAGCGTATTCTGGACTTCCTTCCCTGAGGGAGAAAACTGCTTACAGCTGAGGCTCTGGGCCTCTTCGGTGCCGACCTCGCGCGCAGAGGTGCGAGGCCAGCCCAGAAGCTCAGGGCTGCCCTGTTTATCACAAAGCTGTTTCCCAGCCACAGTCAGGGGCAGGCCTGGAAGGGCCCATGCAGAAGCCATGTGCATGCGCTGGGACTGATGACCGAAGGGACGCACACCCCAGCTTACTCATTTGGGTGAGAAGGGGACATTATTGTGAGGACGGGAGGTTGGGGCCCTGTACGGCTCAGGGTGTGAAGCAGGCTCTCGGACCCCCTAGAAAGAAGTCTTTCTCTTGGCTATATGTTTATTTATTTTTATTTTATTTTATTCTTTATTTTTAGAGAGAGGAAAGGAGGGAGAGAGGGAAAGAAACATCAATGTGTGGTCGGGTCTCACGTGTGCCACCTACTGGGGACCTGGCCTGCAACCCAGGCTGTGCCCTGACGGGGAGTCCAACCAGTGACCCTTTGGTTCTCTGGCCAGCACTCGATCCACTGAGCCACACCAGCCCGGGCTCAGTTGTTTTTTTGTTTGTTTGTTTGTTTTTTGAATAGTTTTTGAGAGACGGGAAGGGAGGGAGAAAGAGAGGGAAAGAAACAACGATGTGTGAGAAATACGTGGAGAGGCTGTCTCTCGTATGTGCCCCAACTGGGGACCTGGTCCAAAACCCAGGCAAACGCCCTGACTGGGAATCAAACCGGGGACCTTTCGGTTTGCGGGATGATGTCCAACTTACAGAGCCACACCGGTCGGGGCATCTCTCACAGATTTTTATTCTTACTCCTGTGCACCCTCTTCGCTGGCCACGCCCCCAGCCCCACCAGGGACAACGTAGCAGCCCACTGCTGGGTTTTGTATCATCTTACTGTTTCAGTCACTGGAGAAAGTTTCCTGATCCTCCTCTCTGGCTTCCCGCAAAAACATGCCCGGGGGGAGGGATTCATCCGCCTATCTTAGGCGAGGCGCCCATTTCAAATCAATCCCCCAAGGTGGGGTCAGGGACCTATGCATGGTCCCACTTGAGTCAGGGACCCCTTGGATCAACTCGACCTGGGCTGGGGTTTCTCAGAACAAGGCAGGTTTCTTGGGATGTTGGGGGGGGGTATTGGGGGTGGGGAAGACAGGGTTCAGAAGAAATGGTGTAAACGGCTGCCCCGCCCCCAGCCAGAACACACTTGGCAGACTGTGTGGGAGGCGGGCTGGGCTTGACTGGCGAGGACCTCGGGAGAGATCGGGCCTGCAGCCAAGTGTGGTTTGTCCAACACAGTGTTTTGAAAAAATGCACATTAGGCGGCAGCATTTATGTCAGGAGATTACACGTGAAAATCTCTTCTTCTGACTCCTCTGTATGAGTAAAAATTCTAGCCACACTAGGTGTGAAGTGTGAACGTGTCCAAGGTTGGGAGCTTTGGAGCCTCAGCAGGGATGATGCTGGCGGAGACCCCGGGACCTCCCCGAGGCAACAGGCAGCCCTCACAGGATACATGCCGCTTTCCCAGGGCTGCTGAGGAGGAGCCCGAGGCTCAGAGAGGATGAGGGATTGGCCCAAGCCTTCGGCTCTTAAACCTGGGTCCTTTCCCAGTTCTCTCGGCAGAATTGTTACAGAAATGTTGATTTACGTGTGCCCTTCTCCTAAAGGACCCAACAAAGTTTTAGTTGAAGGAGTCACAGACATAGGAGTGAGAAGGAAACATTCTGACTCTGATTCCTACTGTAGAGCTATTACTTACCTCTGAGCTTCCTGGCAGCCAGAGAGAAAAGGTAAACACAAAGAGCTCATTTTATTTCTGTTATGTGATCAAAGGGAGAGATTGACTCTTCATGAAAGGCAAATTTTCTGATTCTAAAGACTAAAAAGAAGTGTCTCAAATGGGATATTAAAGGTAATACAACAGACTGTGCTCAGCTTTTTTTTTTTTTAAACAAGGGGAAGGATTGACCCCGATAGCGGAGCCTACAGAAGCAGGTCCGTGTGCATGGAGGCAGACTTCTCCCATCTGCCAGGGCACGCCAGGGGTCTGCACTGGAAACAGCTTGCGGTTTGGCCTTGCCAGCAGTAACTCCCATAATTCCTCCACACTGCGTGTCTTGGGGCACGTTTCTTTAGCTCTCAGACACATGCCAAATTCTCCCAGCGATTCTATGTGCGGGGCACTGAGAATCACAGATGATGAAGGTTCAGATAAATGTCCCCTGCCAGAGCCTGACATTTGCAAAGCTGATGTCCAGTTCTCTGTGGAGCCCTGTCGTCCTGCCCCGCCTGCCTCACCCGTGGCCAATGTCGAAGGGGACGCTCGGAAAGAAAGCCTGGAGCACGTGCCGGGTGGGGGGCGCGAGAGAGGCAGCTAGCTGGTTGATGTTGCTCTCCCTCTCTTTCTCCTTCCCTTCCTGGCTCTCTAAAAATAAATAAATAAAATTTTAAAAAATGCTCCTGAGCCCTACAGAGACACGTCATGTGCCTGCTCTGCCCCAACCTGGACCAAGAATGCAAAGACAACGAAACAGCCCCTGAATCAAAAGAGCCGACTGGTGGGAAGGGCGGGTGCATGTGAAGACAAATCACAAAGCTAAATGTAGCAAGAGACGCATGTGTGAGAAACTGAAGACAGAGGGGGATTGTTAAGGAAGCCTTCCTGGAGGATGCAGGGCCTGAGCTGGGTTTGAGGGCGGGGGAAAGGAGCTGGCAAGAGACCAGAGAGAAGCCCGTCTGGTCCAGACCGGTGAGTGCTGTCACGGGGTTGACGCATGGCATGCCAGTAAGCAGTGGGAGGGGAGGCTGAACAACCAGAAAGTTGTGTTCCAAGTAAGGGTTAAGTTCAGGGAGAGAAATTTCCAGTTGCCACCTCCTCCAGGAAGCCTGCCCTGACCCCACCAGCAGCTTTTCCCCTTCTGGCCTTAATCTTGTGTTGTGATTTTGTGCACGTGCCTGTGGAGAGCAGCGGCGATGTCTTCTGGTTTCAACCCAAAGTCCTCCTGGCTCTGGACAGGCCCTTCATGAAAGCATGCTTGTTGATGAATGGGGCCGGTCTCTTTAGAAGTCTCGCCAGAGGCTACCCATCTGCTTAGAGACTAAGATTTTAGAGAGGCATGAAGGCTTCCTGGGGGTCAGGCTGTCGTGCAGGTTTTTAAAATGCCTCTGGAGGCTTTGCAAAGCCCTGGGAGCTCTCCGTCCCCACCATCTGCGAGCTGTCAGCATAAGGCGGTTGTGTCTGGGCCCGGCCCAGAGCAGGAGAACGGGAGGCGGGACGGGCAGTGTCCCTGCGGAGGAATGGCTACAATGTTCGGACTCTGGCCCCAGGGGGCGGCACAGGCTTGTCATTGTTCCACCCCCTCGTTCCCCACTCTGGCAGAGCGGGAAGGGCTTGGGAACATGGAGGGACCAGCTTGGGGAGGAGGGCAGAGCTGCAGTCTCCTCGCCAAAACCGTCACAATGTCAGTCAATGCCCTTACAGAGACCCCTGGGTGGGCAAAACTTCTGCCCCACCCCAAAATGTGGGAGGGGGCTCAGAATTTGGATTGTGGAGAGCTGGGTGTCCAGCTACTGGTTCACTGTGTGAACCCTGGCAAGTCCATTCCCCTCTCTGTATCTGCAGCTGTGAACAGCTGGAGCTGATGTCAAAGTCACAGGAAACCGTGAAGATAAATGAAACGAAATCAGGATTGTAAGGCACAGTTTTAATGGCTAGCAGGGACCGAGCTCACGGCGCCTCTCACTGCATTCTCCCAACCACGCAAGCGGGTCGGCAGGGCGGCTCACCAAATACTTCTGCTCTCAGCTCTGGCACGTGGCCGGGCTTCACCTCCTCGTGCCGGCAACTAGTTCTCACCAGGGAGTTGTGATCGGAAGTGAGTCCACGCCACAGCATCTAGTAGCTAGTGCGCGATTCAGCGCTCCGCCCTTCCCTCTGCCACAGCGACCGGCAGCTCCCGAAGTGGCTGCTGGGTCCCGGAACAAGGATGACACAGAGCAGCAGAGCCTCAGCTGGCCCAGCCCACAGTGCACACGAGGCCCGAAGGAGAAGTGAACCTTCGCTGTTATAAGCCCCTGGGGTTTTGTAGTTGTTTTTCACCGCGTTATAATTTAGCCTGTCCTGACCGACAAAACCCCCACTTTACAGGTGGATAAACTGGAGCTCAGAGAGACTGTGACTTGTTCGAAATCACACGGCCGTAACAAACCCAGGTTCGAGGCTCCAGAACCTGTGCCACTCGTCTGGGAGGCCACCACAGCGACGCTTTTGCTTGGGTGGTCTGTCCGTGAGGCCACTTCCAGGCCCGTCAATCTGTCCTTTGGTGGGAAAGGTTGAGCACGTGAGGTCCTTGCCACTTTGGGCCACTAGAGGGCAGCTGAGGCCAGGTTTGTAAGTACTGTCTTGGGCAGGCAGTGCCCCCCAGGCCAGGCAGAGGGTTGGGGGTGGGCACAGAGATGAACAATACCCATTGCTTGCTCTCAAGGCCTTAACGGCCTGGCAGGCAGGGAGTGAGATGAAAAAACTCCACACCTTCAAGCTTGAAGAGGCTACATGAGGATACCTGGTCCCTCTTTGAAAAGGCACCTTAGGCCCCGAAAGCAAGTGATTTGATAGCGGAGGCTGAATGAGTTGTTGGCCAAAGTGGGGAGGTGACCCAGGACCCCGGACTTCAGCTTGGGGTTCCTGCACCTCAGAGATAATGCAGTCGTGTGGGGTGGTCAGGAAAGGCTCCCCCCACCCCCTCCTCCAGTCCCTCTGTTCTTCCTCAGGTTAGTCTGGTCCTCCAGCCTCAAAGCGAAAAGGAAAGGGGGTTAGAACTTCAGAGGCCCCCTCCCCCATCCAGAGGCAGGCCAGCAGGTTGCCCTGGCAACAAGAGCACAGCCAAGTTTGAAAACCTACAGCTCCAACGGGAGAGTATGGATCAGAGGGGAAGGTCCTAGGTCCACCTATTCACCGTTCATTCATCCATCCATCCATCCATTCTCTCGCCAGTTCAGTGATTCTACAGAAACATACTGCGGCTGATTCTCGCCAGGCCCTGGGACCCAGCAAAGAATGAAGTCCAGGCCCCTCAGAGCTTTGCCGACCACCATGGTTGCTGCTAATTAAAATGGAATAAAATAAACAATTTAGTTCCTTGGCTGCTGGAGTCACGTTTTAATGCTCAATAGCCGCCTATGGGTAGTAGCTATTGCAATGGACAGCACAGGGATAGAACGTTTCCATTATCGCAGAAAGTTCTATTGGCCGGCGTGGCTCCAGAAGCTCTAGGGCTAAGGAGAGCAATGTGCAGGGTGACAGACCAGACCGCACAGCACTGTGTGGGCTGTGACGTCCTCACCGGCAGAAGGCAGGTGACCAGGCGAAGATTAAAGGAGATGCCGGGAGAACGCTCGGCCTAGTTCCCAGCTCCGGGTGAGTGCTGGGGGTGGCGCCTGCTGCTGCTGCTGTCAGCAGACGCTGTAGGGGTCTGTCACACACCCGTCTTCCTGAGCAGGGTGAGAGCTCCTTCCCAGCCCGGGCTCGTAGTAAGTGTTCAGGAAACGGTGCTATTACCATCACCATCTCTATCATTACTGTTGCTATGATAGAGGCCAGAGATGGTGCCCAGCCCAGCCCACAGTGCCAGAAACAGGTTGGGGGGCCGTGTGGGTCTCCACACGCCCAGGGCTGTGTTATCTTCGAGTCCTCAGGGCCATGGAACAGAGGCTCAGGGAATAGTTGTTGAAGCAGACAGTCCCTCCTTCGCCTCCAGGAACTGCAGTGTGCTGGAGGCTAGACCTTAGCCGGGTGGGCAAGGCCTGAGGTCAGAGAACTGCAGAGGAGGCAGGGCCCATGCTGAGGGTCAGAGGTTGGTGCCATGATCACCTGAGTATGGCCTTCTTGTTGGAGACATCTCTCCAGGGGTCAGAGTCCATGGGGGGGGCAGATGTAGGGAGGGCAGGGAGCAGGCACGGAGCCCCAGGTGGCCTGGACTGCAGGGCCGCCCAGCCTAGCTGTTAGGAGCTCCCATGGCCCTTCGGGATTCCAGAGGCTCAGAGCAGCCATTCACGGCCGCCCACTCCAAGGAAGCCAGTCTCTCCCTGACCCAGAGCCCAGCCCAGCTGGGGATGTAGCTAGTGGGACAGGTCAGCAGAGGGCTGGGCCCTCTGCCTGGGGCTGTGGCCTGAAGGCTGAGTGGAAGTCCAGGAGGGGACCACGGGAAGAGGCCCCTGAGCTGCTTGTCATGGCCACACTCGGGGCACAGAGGAGGTGAGGGGCCTGCACCAGCCTCAGCTTCCCAGACCAAACACCACTGGACCTTTCTTGTTCTCTGATAGAGGTAGGCGGCTGTTTTTGTGTGTGGTGGGAGGGAGGGGACCAAGGGATCTCGAGGGTGGGGCGTGGATCTGGTGATGCTAAAACGGGTCTCAGAAATCCCGTCCTCTGACCTGTGCTGTGTGGGTGTGCACACCGAGGGTGCACGTCTGAGCTCACGTGCAGGGTGAAAGTGCGTGTACGCAGGTCGTGCAGTTGTGAGTGGGGCAGGAGGGCAGGGACACGCCAAGCAGGGAGGGGATGGAGGCCGGCAGTCTCGGGTGCAAATATGTGGCTGGAGAGGGATGAGGGGTGGGGGCAGCACTGTGAGGGGTGGTGAAGACCCCCTGCTCCAGACCTTAGGGACCCAGCTGTGGGAGCAGCCCCCTCTCCCACGAGCCCCATCTGCCAGCCCTGGCCTGGCACCCCCAGCATCCTGTTCCAGCCTGCTGGGTTGGAAGTGACAGAAACAGCTTTGTTCCAGAGGGTGAGGCACTTGGAGCCCGGAGTGTGTACCAGCTGGCCATCTGCCTGCCTCAGGGCATGTCTTATCCACGCAGACCACCTCTTCTCCCCGCTACTTCCCACCTGCAGGCAGTCCTGGGTTATGCTGCCTTCTCCGCCCCTCCCCCGCCCACAGAGTGTGTCAATAGTGTCCTTGCCCCCACTTCTGTTCCCCGCTCCTGGCTCTGTCGCACTGCCCCAGAGTGAGCCTTCCCACCTGCAGATCCCGCTGGTCATCTCCCAGGGCCTGAACATCACTGTGGCCTGCCTGGGCTGGGCTCCAGGGCACCTGTAGCCTTGTCCCCTCCTCCTCCCAGAGGCAGCCCAGGGACCCCTATGGGGGACTTTCTGAAAGATGCCACATCTCTTGCCTCTGGCCTCTGTGTGAAGTGCCCCCACCCAGGGCCATCCTCCTTGCCGTGATGCCAGCACTCCCTTTGAGCACAGCCCCGCTGGCTTCCCTGACTGGCAGGCCCCCTGGTGGCAGGTGGGGGCTCCTTCACCGGACAGGTGTCCTCCTGAGAGCCCTTGTGACTTCTCCGCCTAGGCCCCACCTTCTCCAGGGCCCTCCTCAGCCCAGGCTAGGATCCTGGCCCCAGCAGCGGGCCAGCCCAGGACTCTTGCCGGGTTCAGGGCAGGAGCTATAGTTACAGACCCCGCTCCCCAGCCAAACTGCCCATCCCTCAGCCTCCTGCCTGGATGCCCCACTCCTGCTTCAGTTGCTGTGGGTGGAACCCAGAGCCCTCTGGCCCCTTCTCGAAGGGGCAGAGGCAGAAAGGCCTCTGACAATCACTGCCCTCTCTGGATGTGACCCCCATGGAGTTGTCCAGAGAAAGGGGACACACTCGGGCCCAGGCAAAGGGAGAGGTACCCCTCCACCTGAGTTCCCTCTTGGAAGGAGTGGCCTGGTCCCTGGTGGCCGCCCTCGTTGGGACATTCTCCCACATCCACCCACGTGGTACCTGGGCAGCTGTGTGTGTGAGGGGCCCACGTGGGGGAGGGATGTGCTGGTATGTCACGGGCAGAGCTGTAGGAGGACCGGAGGGGGGATGTGTGTAATCCACTGAGGACTTGGCCATTTCCCAGCAGGCCCCTTCACACCTGGCAGTGTCAGTGGCTGGTCCATGGGGAGGGTGGGCACCTCCACGCTGAGCCCTCACTGCTGCTTGGCCCCTCCCTCTGTCGATCACCTCAGGGGGAGACCAAAGACGTGGATGGATCACGGCTTTGAGATGCAACCTCATGGAGCCCCAGGGCCCAGAACTTCCTTCTCTCGAAGCCACCTGCTGGGGCACCCGGCCAGCCCCTCAAGGCTCCCTGGAGGGATGTCTCCTCTCATTCCTGTTCTCAGGAAGACCATCCATCTGGACGCCTTCCCTCAAAGCCACAGCCCGCAGGCTTCCGGCCGACTGGGCCCCAGAGCCAAGACACGGAGTGTGTCCCCGCAGGAGATCGGCAGCAGCCTGGTGCCCAGAAAGCTCAGCACCATCTCCTTAACGATCCGTCAGAACAGCCAGGCGTGGGGAGAGGCACCCGCCCTGGGCAGGGAGGCCGCCGTCCACGGAGGAGGGGGACTGCCGACTCGGGACTCACCGTCTGGGGCCCTCCTGCCAGGGGGCAGGGTGCACTCTGAGGGCCCAGGGAACCCAGGTCTGGCCAAACCCAGAAGGATATCCGTCGTGGAGAAGCCCCTGGTGAGTTCCTACCTGGCCCTGCCTTTCCAGTCCAGGTCAGCGCAGAGTCCACCAGGCCCTGCAGGGCCAGGCTCAGAGGGTCAGAGGCACGCGGTCCCACCGACGGCCCACGTGCCTACCAGGCCTTCCCCAGGAAGAGGCAAGCCCAGGTTCAGGGGCATCCCGAGACCCCGGCTGCATCTCCAAAGGGCCATGTCTACCGTGGAGCCTGCGACGGCCATGGGTTTGGTGACTCTGGACACAACAAGGCCAGGCACAGGCAGATATTTAGCCACAGCAGCCACCAACAGACCTAACTTGGCTGTCAACTTAGCCACACCAAACATATCCAGACTGGACACGGGCACCGGGTTCCTCGCTCTGGACGCCAGACTGGGCACAGCCAAGCGGGGCCTGGTCACGGACCGGGTAACCCCAGGCCTGAGCAGGCTGGGTGAAGCCACAGCGACAGCAGGCACAGCCAAGCCACACACAATGACAGGGGCCACAACCTCAGATCTGGTAGCCCAAGACCCAATCAAGTCGGGCACAGCCAGGCCGGACAGGGTCCTGGCTTTGCATAGACTGAATCCCGCCAGGTTGGGCGTAACTACGGATTCTCTTGCTTTGGACACAAGCAGTCTGGGCACAGCCCCGGGTTCGGTTGTGCCGGCCACCCTAGACCCAGCCATTGGGGAGACCATGCCAGACAGTGTCATTAACCTGACCACCTCAGACTCTGCCACCTACCCACAGACGTCAGTCAGAAGCACAGACCCAGGCCCAGACCACTGCACAGCAGATGCAGCCAGACACCTGCCCAGAGAAACCGCAGGTGAGTGCCAAGTGCTTGGCCGGGCTACTGGGAGTCGGGAGGGGGCGGGGGGGGGAGTGGAAGGGCCTGGGGATGGATTATACGTGGATAGATCGTGGATAGGTCGGAAAGAAAGAGGGGACTCTAAGGTTGGGGTCAAATGCGGGGAGCGGGGTTAGAGGGAGGGAACAAGAGTAAGGGCAGGACGCAGAGGATGCACTGAGCGGGGTCCCGACCTGCCAGGCAGAGTCAGCCTCAGGGAAGTCCCCAGAAGGGAGGTTTGCAGGGGTAGCTCATGAGGGAGCCGCTGTGCCAAGTCCTTCCTTGAGCATCTGCGTGGCTGTTTCTGGGTTCCATAAAAGCTGTCTCACCTGGAATTCTCTATCCTGGTCCCCCACCCCCATCCCTTTAGTGCTGAAAAGTGAGTCAGGAACTTGTACATACGGAGGTCCCACACAGAGCTGCGAACGGGTCAGCTCAGGGGCTCGACGCTCATTTGGTCTCAGAGAGCCTGCGACATGCTTTCCGTTGTGTGGTCGGCTGGTGGCAGTAAGCTAGTGGGAACCCAGATCTTGGACTCCTACTGTGGGGCGTCTCATTCCCAACATTGCCAAGGCTCAGAGGGCCTGGCTCTGGCAGACGCTTGGAAGGCACCCCGTCCAACACCCTCACCAGGGCTTTGGGGCTCTCCCCGGTTCCAGTCTGCATGCCTCCCCCTGCGCCCACGGCATGCCCTCCATCCTCAGCCCAGCCTTCTCTCCTGAAATGAAGGTGTGGACAGCCAGCGGCCGGCCTCCCCCTCTGCCCACGCCCAGAAGCAGCCCTTTTCTCCCTGCACTGACTCCCACCCTCCCTGGTCTTGCTCTCTCAGCCGCAGAAACCTGGGTAGCCCTCTCCGTCTGCTCCCTCCTCCATCCCATCCAGGCTACTTCCAACTCTGTGAATTTACCTCCTGAACTGTCTGCCCCCCCCTCTCCATCCCTCCGTCTGGGGGCCACCGCTCCCCTCCCCCCAGGGCGCTCTTCTCCACGCAGCTGCCAGGGGGACTCACATATCTGATGGCAGCACTTTCAGCGTAACAGCCAGTGGTGACTCACCGCTGTCCTCCCTTCAGGTCCAGCTCCTTACCCTGGCGTCCAAGGCCTCGGCCTCCTCCAGCCTCTTAGCTCCGTGTCCCTGTCTGGAATTGTCCCTGCTTCGGCTGCGGCGGGGAGCTCTGGTTATCCACCAACAGCACCACGCAGCTCTGCCTTCTGGGCTTCTCACCTCTGCCGCCCCCTCACCACACAGAGCCCTCTCCTCTGTCCTTCCCTGCGGCCTCCTTTTGCCATTCCATCTAGGCCTTTGCTGCCTCCAAGAACTCCACAATCCCTCTCTCCTCAGGGTGCCTAATTCCATGCCCCCAGAGGACCCATGCATACCGCACCCCCCCTGCATTAGGACAGGCCAGCTTTCTGTCTCCCCCACTGGATCCAGAGCCCTTTGAGGACAGGCAGGGCCACCCTCATCCCTGTTCCCCTAGGACCTGGCAACGGCTGTTCATTAATGCTGACGGGCTGCATGACAGATTTTTCTGATGGGTAAATTAAGACTCAGGAAAGGTGCTGAACAGCTCAAGGTCATAGGGCACATCACCCGGAGCCAGGCCTGGAACCTGGGCCCCTGACTCAGGGCTCTGCAGGCACCCGCGCCGGGACAGAACCGCGCTGGGCCGGCGCAATATCCCAACCTCCGCATGACTCACGCGCGCACACCGCCGCCCGCCGCTGCCACGGGTCCCCTGCGCCCCACGCCGCGCCACAGCCTAGAGAGTAAGAGGCTGAAGCCAGATCCCGGGGAACGGACCTGGGCTGGGATGCGGTCACCTTCCCGGGCCCGGCATCCCAAGCCTGCGGTTACAGCGCCCCTGTGTGCCTCCTGGGCGGCCCGCAGAAGGGTGCCCGCTCGCGCGTGCGGACGCGCGGGGAGCGGGTGAGGGCTCGGGTGCCGTGGGAGGGGGAGGGGCTCTCAGCGGGTCCGGCGGGCGCGCGGGTCACGTGGTGCGGGTGGCAGCGGCGGCGGCAGCGGTGCGCGCGGGCAGGAGCAGCGCGGCGCCGAGCGAGCGGCGGCGAGGTCCGGGGCGGGTGCGGTGGCGCGGGGCGCAGGGGCGGCGCGGCCGGGCCGCGGGCCGGGCGGGTGGGCGGAGAGCGCGGAGGGGCGAGGCCCGGCTGCAGGGGCCGCTCGGCCCAGAAGGAGCCCGCGCCCCGCTCAGCCTTGCAGCCCCGCGCCCTGAGCATCTCCCGGGAGGAACGGAGACAAAGGAGGATTCATGTCCAAAGGTAGGGCGGCTGGCTGGCCCACCGGCGCCCGCCAGGAGGAGGCTGCGGCCCCGCGAAGCCCGGCTGGAGGTGCTACCAGGGGGAGGGTTGCTGCGCCGTGGAGCCCACGCGCGGTGACATATGAACAGATACACGCACGCACGGTGGCACACACCCCAAGATATATATGGCCGGAGAAATTCACCCACAGGAACGTGGGGAGATAGACACCCACGGGCAAGGAGGGACCCAGATGCTCACAGAAAGCTCCACACTGGAGCACACCAAGACACGCACACACATGCACGCCACGCACAGGTATCAGGGCCACCTGCCACCAGCTTAGGACACCCAGGATCGGACACATAGACAGACCCCTTCCCCCACGCACAGACAGACACCAGCTGGTGGTCTCCTAGGGAACTCGTTGGCCTCCAGAGAACCGGGATGGGGGAAGGGGGTGTCCCAGGGCCCTTTGCGCTGGAGAATAGGAAAAGACTAAGATATCTTTTGTGATTCCTTTTCTAAGAGCTGGGGCTGGAGCTGGGGTGGACTGGAATTGCCTCTGCCGGTGGGGGTGGGGCCTGGGGAAGCTGTTCAGCTCAGGAAGGAAGGAAGAGCCTCCCTACCCCCACCCCACTAAGCCAAGGAGGCAGGTGCTATTCCGGAAAGGTCTCCTCCCACTGCTGCCACCTTCCCAACTGAGGGTGGGGTTCCTGGGCCAGACAAAGACAAAGCCATCCACTGCCCGTGAAAGAAAGCACCAGAGCCCTTGCTTGGCATGGTGATGGAGGTGCTGTTTCTGTGGGGGACTCTGCCAGAACCGAGTCAGGTGGACCGTGCCTCTCCCTGGAGCTCTGCTGGGGCAGGTGGCTCCTGGCAGGGGGTGCAGCAGCTTCTCCTCTCCAGGGCCCTGGGAGACTTGGGAGCCTAGGAGGCCTCCAAGGGCCATTCAGGCCAGATGGCATACTTGAGCTCTGTCCCTCCACGACCCTGTCCTGAGCTCTTCCCCACACATGGGACGCCAGCCCCTTTTGATCCCTGTTGTGGGGAGGAAGCAGGTCTTTTTCAACAGAGTGTTCCCCATTGGCTGTGGCCTCCACGCAGGCACCACTTACTGGCTGGGGGTCAGCTGCTCTGTTAGAGGAGCTTCTGAGGGACATCTGCCTGTGAGACATTCATTCATTCATTCATTCATTCATCATTCATTGCCGAGCGCCCGTGTGACGCTCTGCACATGGGGCATGGAGAGCGATGAAACGGCTCTCACCCTAAGAAGGGCAGAAACCAGCGTACGTTCAGTGCCAGGTGATTCACGTCCTTGCTTTTGTGTACCCTTCACAGCAGCCTGGCAAGGTGGGCGCTGCCCCCATGTTCCTGAGGACAGTGAGGCTCACAGGGCCACCCAGCCAGGAATCAAGCCTGGGCCCACTCCCCACCTGGGGTTGGCAGGTGGGACACGGGCAGGGTGGGGGACTGTAAGGGCAGAGGGTGGAGCTGCAGGACTCCAGAGCAGTGTTTGTCCTGTGCCCTGGAGGTCTTCGTGGGCTTGTCAGGACACCTCGCTAGGGAGTGGGCCCTCGGGGGCCGTGACCTTGTCTGGGGTCCAAAAGTGTCCTTCGGCATTTCCCGTGGGGTTTGGGTGGAGTGGGCTCCTATTTGACAGCCTGTGAAGGGACTGGCAGGGATGAGTGGAATGAATGAATGAGCGAATGAATGAATGAGATGAACACCAAGGGACTCAGAGGCCGAGGCAGTGCAGAAGAAGGGCACCTCCACCCAGAGGGGCAGGCAGAGGCTTTCCTGGGGGCGGCCCTTGAGCTGATGATGAAGGAAGAGCAGGAGTCAGCCGGGGCTGGAGGGCAAGGGCCTCCCAGCAGCGCACCCCGAGTTGGCTGTGCTCACAGCTGATGGTTGTCAGTGTGGAACTGCAGTGGAACTGGAACGTGTGTGAGGGGACTTGTCAGCAAGTGCTCCTGCTCCTCACGGTGAGCTCAGTGGGTGTTAGTAGGTCTCGCTGGGCATGTCTGCCTGTGCACCGGACCTGCGGCAGACCTGGCCACGGCGAGGACACCCACTTTGTAAGAATCCTCAGAAGAACTCCCGTAAATAAGTACAAGACTCACTTTCCAGGTGTGGGGACCGAACGGGCTCAGCTGTAGAGGCACAAGGGAAGTGGGAAGGGCCGGCGTGTGAGCAGCTGGGCAGGGAAACGGGGCATGGCCCCAGTGCAGGTGTGCTGAGTGGGCCGGGGGCCACGTGCGGAGCCAGCGTGGGGGAGCCGGCCCGGCTGTGAGAGTCAGCTGCTGCGGATCTGAGCCAATCTCCCTGCCAGCCGCCTGGCCAGCAACAGCTTCCTGGGAAGCAGGAGGGAGCCCGGCCAGGCCCTGGGGAGGCCCGAAGCTGTGTCAGATTCAGCTGTGCCTGGGAGTGAGGAGGACAGAACATTTTCCCTTTGGGAAACAGTCTTGCCAGGACCCGTGGAAGGACCAGGTGGTTGGGTGTGAGAACAGACTCCTGGCTGGGTGTGGGGTGGGGGAGGGTGGCTCTCCCATCCTCTCTCCCACCTGCCTGTCGGCTCTTCCAGCAGCCCGCCTGTTAGCTTGAGGCCACGGGGCCCACTGGAGGGGCCGCCTGAGACAGTGTGCGGTCCAGTGACTGCGCAGTGTAATTAGCATCTGGGCACCTCCCTTTGATGAGTGCTTTCACACGTGCCCCTTGGCCCCCCCACAAGCAAACCTGAAGAGGGGCAGGAGGGGCTGAAGCTGTGAGGCACGCTGTGGGTGCTTCCAGACGCCGTGTCTCATGGAATGCTGGTCATGGGCTCCTGGGTGGGGGTGCTCTGTCGGAGCCCACACTTCTGGCAAGTCGTGGAGCCAGGCTCCTCCCTCTCTACCCCACACACCCCACTTCACGGATGGGACAGGATGGCTGCTCTCCTGAAACCCAGCCTGCTGGACAGCGGCCTGCCGGGACACACACAGATCTCCCTCGGAGTGTGTGATGTCTGTCCTGACCTGCCAGACCCGGGGGCTGTGTGCCTTCACCCCCGGCGCAGGGTTGTGACCTCCCGTCTGCCACCCATATTCCTGACAACACGCTGCGTCGTCTCAGGCAAGGGACTGCCCGACCTGGGCCTCATCCTGTCCCCGCTGGTCCAAAGAGGAGACGTGTTCCTCCAGTACATTCAGAGCTACGGCTAGGAGGGCAGCTGCGGCTCCTCGGGGCACAGACACCCCTGCTTTGCAGTGGTGCTCATGGAGGGGGGTCACTGAGGCTGGGGGCAGGAGTGACACTCACTCTGCAGAGGGGCGGTAGCTCCATTTGCTTTTAAAACACAAAGCAACAGAGGTCAGCGGCAGACAGTAGAGGTCAGGTCCAGCATCCTGCACGGTCTTTGCCCTTATTTGGGGGGCAGTCTCAGGTGGGAATAATCCCCCTGTCTTTTAGACCGTGGTTCTCCATGAGGAAGGGCCACGTGGTCCCCAGGGGACATTGGCACTGTCTAAAGCAGTGTTTGGCTCTCATTGCTGGGAGCCATTACTGGCATTAAGAAGAGGCCGGGGGTGCCACTGAACCTTCTACAGTGAACAGGCCAGCCCCCCACAGTAACGATCCTGCCCAAAGTGTCAGCAGCGCCGCGGCGGAGAAACCCTCGGGTTTGCCACACAGACGTGGTGCTTTGGAGCGGCGAGTGCGTTTGAAGGGCCCCAGCAGCTGGAGAGCTGGTTCTGGTCCAGACTCTGTAGCTGACTTGCTCTGCCTTCTTGGGCAAGTCCTTCCCACCAGGGTCAGTCTCTTCACGGGTGAGATGAGGGACCCGTGCTGGGTGACGTCTCGGGTCCCTCCCAGTCCCAGCTCTGGATCCAGGGAATAGCGCTGTGGCTTCCCTGTGACGCCCTCAGCCCACCCCTCCCACCTTGGCTTCGCAGGGCTGCCAGACACCAGGACGGACGCAGCCATGTCAGAGCTGGTGCCTGAGCCCAGGCCGAAGCCGGCAGTGCCCATGAAGCCCGTCAGCATCAACTCCAACCTGCTGGGCTACATCGGCATCGACACCATCATCGAACAGATGCGGAAGAAGACCATGAAGACCGGGTTCGACTTTAACATCATGGTCGTCGGTACGGGAGGCCGGGGGTCCCCGGAGCCCCGGGTGGCGGGCAGCACTGAGGGTTCCACTTCTCCCCCAAGGACGACCTCGGCCCTGGCCTCTCCAGGGTGGGCCCCAGCCGGGCGTCCACAGGCGTCCTTCAGCCACGCTCAGCCTGCTTTCCAGGGTGCGGCAGAGGGGGCGCCTCAGCGTCCCTCCCCACCTTTGAGAGCTGGGCTGGGCGGAGGGAGGTGGGGGGTGGCCTTTTTCTGACCTTTTGTAGCATTTTAAAATTTAGAAAGAACTTTTAGGACACTGATTGGCCACTAAGTATCATCACCAGGTCACAGAGCGATCTCAGTGAGATACTCACTCTGCTGCTGAAGCAGGGGCCTGGGCTCCACCCTTCTCCTTCTGTTATGGCCCGGGCCTGTGGATCATGTTCCATCGGCTTCCCCATAAATCTCTCTCAGGTCTGCCCGCTACTCCCCGTCTCTGCTGCCCCCACCCAGGCCGAGCCAGGTCTCCCACCTGGACGGCCACGGCCACCTGACGCGGTGCCGCTCACGGAGAAGGGCTGGGCCAGAGTGCACTCCGGGTCATTGGGAAGTCCCCTGTAAAACACATCGGCCGGACGGAACGGTGTGCTGAGCGGTAGAGCTGGCTTCCTTTCTGGGGCAGACTTCCTATCTCAAGAGCCAGTAACCAGTGGTTTATGGACCCTGCCCCAGGCCACACTTCAAGTGGCATTGACTGACCCTATTTCTGTTTCCTCGTCTCTTCAGTCCATTGTTTACCAGTGTCTGAATAATTTTTCCAACCAGAGAAACTCAGCAAGCCCCCTATCAGTTAAGTGTACGGGTTTAGACTGCTGGCCTGGCCTGGTTCTACCTCTCCACGCCTCTCTCACCGCCCCCCAGGTAGCATTTGGCTGCTCACGAGGAACGGTTCTCCCGGACGCTCTTGCCAGACCTTTCCTCCCTCTGAGCCTTTGCATATGCTGTTCCCTCTGTCTACAAACCCTTCTAGCTTCTCATGGGTCATTCGAAGTCACTCAGCTTCTAGCTTAGTTACTGCTTCTTCCTGGAAGTCCTCCTTGATCCCAGAAAGACTGGATTAGACTCCCTTCAGTTTGCTATTAAAATACCCCGTGGTGTTGCATTATGGCAACATGTTGTAATTGTCTGCTTAAGTTTTGGTCTTTCTCAAGGGTAAGGATAGTCTCCCTTACCACTCTACCACCAGTCCTAGCCTAGCACTTGACACTCAAGAACACTTAACGAACAGGTGACCTTAGAAAATATCCAGACCGAGAACAGCGAGTACATGGCACGTGGGCCGCCTCTCTCCCCAGCAGCGCCTCGGCAGGCACCGCTGCCGGGCCCCGGCACACATGCCGTCTGAACCCCGATGCGGCCTCGTTAATATGTCGGTCTGGGCGGCCACTACCAACTGGTCAGTTGGGAAGAGCAATGCACCTTATTTACCGTCCTGGCCGCATTCAGTCCCTTCCCTCCGCCGTGTGATCGGGAAGGAAACTGCAGGGGTAACATGGCCACTCCCAGGCATCCAGAGAAATGGCACAGTGGGGTCTAGGCCTGCGGGCTCTGCTGCTGAACATTTTCCTGATCTACCTCAGGAACGCTCCAGACCAGCGCCTTGGACTGCACTGCCCGAATGATTCATCCAGAAGCCCCGTTAAAAATGCAGATTCTGGATGATAGGGTCGGGGGCGGCTGGGATCCTACGTTTCCTACCAGCATCCGGGAGGTGCTGATGGCTTTCAGTGACTCTGGGGCACATTAAAGTCTGATAGGCACTGCTCAGACCAGTGGTTTCAAATGCCCTTTCACTGAGGAGCCCCTTTTTGTGCGCTCCGTGGGACGAAGGCTGCAGGCCTGTGCGTGTGAACCGCCCGAAGGGTGCCACCGTGAAGGAGGCGCAGGCGAGAAGCCAGCCTGCTCCACTTCTGCCTCCGCTCACAGGGTCCTTTGGGGCATCTACCTCCGTGCCACGCTGGCTGCTGCACTAGGGTACAGAGCGGATATGGGCCGAGGGGTTCCTTGGGTTCAAGTCCTGGCCTTGCACATCTCTTACGTGAGCTGGGACTTAGCCTCTCCGGGACAGCTTGGGCGGGGATCGGAGCCAGCTCTGCTGCTGCTTCGGGACTTGCGGGGCTGGCAGAAGGCGTGTGGCACACAGGCCTCGCGAGAACGCAGAGTGATTCTGTCACTGAGGACTTCAGCAAAACGCAACACAAAAACCAGCTACAATAGACAAATGCCCAGGTTTTCCCCTTTGGGACAACCCAAAGGCCAACCCTGATGGCCTTGGGGGCTCCAGGAAGGAGAGATGTGGAATCTAACATCCTCTCCATCACACGGGAAGCCAACCCCACCTGCTTGTGATCCCTGCTCAGCCCCTCCCTCCCCAGTGAGCGGGCAGACAAGGGCACAGCCTGCTCCAGAATCCTGGAAGGTCCTGGGAGAGATCTTAGTTCCGGACATGGCCCTAGCGTCTCCCTGCCCTCTCATCCTCCCGTCTTAGGTCAGAGTGGGCTGGGCAAGTCGACGCTGGTCAACACTCTCTTCAAATCCCAAGTGAGCCGCAAGGCCTCCAGCTGGAACCGGGAGGAGAAGATCCCCAAGACGGTGGAGATCAAGGCTATCGGGCACGGTGAGGACCGTGTGGGGCGCCCCGCGGGCATCGGTCCGAGGCTCCTGCCTCTGCCGGAAAAGGGGAGGAATGGGGCCTGTCGGGGAATGGGACAAGTGAAAGTCAACTTCAGCACAGAATAGAATTAGGCTCTAAACCCTATGGAGCCAACTCTTTACATTGCAAGTCTAGAAGGGGGAGGAGGAGGGGTTAGAAAAAAAAAAAAGAAATGGGGCTGAAGCCCGGGAGGGACTTAGACAGGCAGAAAGAAGTGGCGAGCTCCTTCCGGGTGCAGGGTGTAGCGTGAGCAAAGGTGCTGAAGTGGGGGAGACCCTGAACTTGGCTTTTCCCATAATTGGTCCTGAGGAAGGAAGGAGCCTGGGCCTCCCTGGCTGGTGGGCAGCAGGGTGCCTGGCACCCGCTGGAAGAGTCACCTCCCTGCTGCCTTTTCTGTTCGCACCCCAGTGATCGAGGAAGGCGGTGTCAAAATGAAGCTGACCGTCATCGACACCCCTGGCTTCGGGGACCAGATCAATAATGAAAACTGGTGCGTGCATGCCCTGAAACGGCAAGGCAGGGGCTGGACGTGGGGCAGGTTCACTCGTGGGGAGAACCACCTGCACCGTCCATGCTGAGCGCTCAGTGTCTTCCGGAGGGTGGGAGAGGGGCTGCAGGGAGGTGAGGGAAGAGGTCCAGCGGGGCTGGGCGTGGGGGGGTGGAGACAGTGCAGGGGGGATTTGGGCTGAGGGATGGCCTGGCGGTGGCAGTGGGGGCAGGACAGACAGAACAAGGGGACCTGAGGTGTGAATCGGGCTGACCTGGACACAGAGAGGAGTGATGAGCAGGAGGGAGGGGAGCCGCCGTGGGGACTGAGAGCCTCTGCAAGTCCACAGAGCAAAGCTGTGGTCAGCGAGCAGCCAGGAAGGGGCTGCGTGTGCTGCCTGGAGTGCAGAGGGAAGGTTCCAGCCAGAAGCTGGCTTTCGGGTGGAAATGGAGACCACGGTGCCCCTGGGAGGGAGCTGGGGTCTGCTGGTGACAGGCAGGGCCACCGCACGAGACAAGCTAGAACAATCTCAGAAAGCTGACTGGAGGTCCTTTTCTCTGGTTATACACATGCTCCTTGATAGACAGAAGTAATAGTGACCATGACCACAGTCATGATAACGAGCCCTGAGTCTGTTCTTTCTGGTCCTGTGCGCGTCCCGCCGGTCCCCTGCGTTCTCTCCCATTTCACTCGTGGAACCTGGAGCCTCATAGAGGGGCAGAGCCTTCCCCAGAGCCTTCCAGCCAATGAGGAAGGGAGCCGGGGAAGGCATGCGGCGCCCTCTGGAGGGTGGTGGGTTCTGCAGGCTCCCTTGGCCCGGTCAGAGGGCCAGGTGCCCGCAGGGGTTCTAGCCTTGCTAACAGGAAAGCCATCCATGGGAGGCTGAGGGAGAATGCCCAGCAGGTACCCCAGACCCCGCCCCGCCCCCCGGAGAAGTAGGAAATGAGATGGCTGTATGGGGACCACGCCCACAGAGAGCTCCCAGGTTCTGTCCTTCTGGGACATCCATCTACTTTCTCTGCCCACCCCCCCCCCGCCCGCAGCTGGGAGCCCATCGAGAAGTACATCAACGAGCAGTACGAGAAGTTCCTGAAGGAGGAGGTGAACATCGCCAGGAAAAAACGCATCCCTGACACCCGTGTCCACTGCTGCCTCTACTTCATCTCCCCCACGGGACACTCGTACGTGCCAGGCCCCGCCCTGGGGCTGGGCTGGGCTCTGGTTTGCGTCACCTGTGCCCCTCCTGCAGTCGATAACCAACACACGGACTTGGCTGGGGAGGGCCAGATGGGCCCCAATATGGTCACAGCCCTGTGGTTCCCCACACCTTCCCCAAGAAAGCCCGGCTTCCTTGCCAGGAGAGTGACGCTGACCAGGCTCAGCCGCCATGCTGCCTCTGGTGCTCTGGCACCGCAGCACGATTGTGCTTATAGAGGGAAGTTGGTGCACCGGAGCAGAGGGCTTCTTAGTTATTCAGCAGACACCTGCTTTGCACAAGGCTGGGTGGGGTGGGCGCAGCAAGAAGGGTCAAATGCCGGGAGACAGGGCTGCGGGACTGGGGCTGGTGTTTGGGGTGGGAAGTGGGACCCAGCTGTAGGTACCTGGAGGGTGGCCAGCCCAGCACAAGGTGTCGAGAAATGAAGGCTGGCAATAAGCAGGGCATGCTGGGAACTCTGGCTGTGCATAGCAGGTGGGGCTGCCTGGAAGGGCGTGCTGGCAGAGCACAGAGATAGCATGGGGGCAAGCAGACGACCTTCCTGTGGGGGAGGTCTCACAACCTATTGCTAAGCCCAGCTGCCAGGCCAGAGCTCTGTTCTGGAGAGGTCGGCACAAGCAAGGCGGGGCCCAGAAACTCAATAAAATGGTTAGCTTTATCCCTCCCTAGAACTTGGACTCAGGGTCTGCAAGGAAGCAGGCAGCCTGACTCAATAAGTCCCCTGACTACAGATTGGAGCCAGAGCCTGGGTGGAGCTGGGCCCCCAGATGGGGGAGCAGTGGACCCCCAGTTGGACCCCTGCAGGACCAAGTGGGGGCTGGGAGGAGGCCCGCCAGAACAAGACACCCACAAGTAACCGAAACATGAGGACATATGGGTGGGGTGACCGTCCACAGCTGTCCCCGGCCAGCAAAGATGCCGTGAGGGCATGGTCCGAGCGGGGCTTAGAGAGGGGCAGGATTTCAGGAGAAGGGAGACGGAGGACCGTGTGTGGGCGGAGAGTGGGGGCCTGTCCTGCAGATGGCGGGACAGTGGGTGCGAGTCAGGAGAGAGAGCAGCCTCTTGGCCTCAGCCAGGTCCCCAGCCCAGTCCTCCTGCCCAAGGGTGGCCCTGGGGTGGTGGTGGCAGTGGCTCAGTGGAGGAGGGCCGGGTATCTCTGACTCTCCGCCTTCTCTGGGCCCCAGCTTGCGACCTCTCGACCTGGAGTTCATGAAACACCTCAGCAAAGTCGTGAACATCATCCCCGTCATCGCTAAGGCTGACACCATGACCCTGGAGGAGAAGTCCGAATTCAAACAAAGGGTGAGAAGGCCCCCTCCTCCTTTTCCTTCCCCCATCCTGCCTTCCCCCTCTGTGGTCCAAGCCTCTCCTACCCTCCAGTGTTAGATCCGCCTCTCCCCACTTCCCACCCAGCTCCTGCTTAGCCATTAAAGAGACGGGGCCGGCCGTGTCTGGGGAACACTGGCGAAGAGAAGTTTGCGCGTGCTCAGGGGGCATTCTCCCCCCTCCAACCTTCTAGCGACCCCCGAATACATAAATCACCGTGAACAGGAGAAACCACTCCTCACCGCTAGGAGGCTTGGAGGACTAGATAATTCATCAAGGCCCTCCAGTCCTCACTGTGTTCTCTGTGAACTCCTGAACTCCCAGCACCCAGGGGAGATGGGGAGGGCGGGGTGCCAGAGGAGTATAAAGATAATTGTTGCCTTTGAGTAGACCGCTGAGGAGGTCCTGGGTAGCTTCCTGGAGGAGGTGAGATGCAAGCTAAGCTTTGAAAGAGGGCAAACAGAGAGGCCCGGGGTGGGCGGACTCGCCCCCTTCCCTGCGAACGCGAACAGAACCGTAGCGCATGCGCACTGCCCTTGTGCATCCGTGCTCGGCGGTGCTGTCCGAGTCTGAGCGTTACAGACCCAAGAGGAGCCAGCTGCTGCCCCAGCCTCTTCCTCGTCTCAGGCGGGGCTCTCGTTATGTGCGACTGGGGTTCGCACTTACTCGGGGCCTCGGGACCCAGAGATCTCTGTGGATTCTCAAGGCTGCGTTCAGCCCTCCGTCCGCAGCGCGCATGCACGCGTGCACACACCCGCTCCCATTATCTACCTCACACCTGGCTGCATTGCTTTTCTGTTCCTTGCCTCTAGGTTCGCAAGGAGCTAGAAGTGAATGGCATTGAATTCTACCCCCAGAAGGAATTTGATGAGGATTTGGAGGACAAGACGGAGAATGACAAAATCCGGGTAGGTGCCTGGGGCTCCGCTGGTCACAGGCGCCCCCCTTGGTGCCCGTGGGATGTGTACCACACACTGCTCTGGCTTCCCGCCTGCTTCTGCCCTTCTGCACTCCCTGCCTTGCCCGGCCAGACCAGACCGGAAGTGACCCGGGGAGGCTGAGGACTAGCGGCCCCTGCCAGGACTGTGAACCCTGCACCCACAGCCCACGCTCCTGTCCGTCCCCAGGTCCCACGAAGGTCTCTTCCTCCCACAGCAGTCGGCAGATCCAGGGTGTGTGGGGTTGGAAGGGCACCGGCAAGGATGTTAGGCTGCGGGTCCAAGGTATCTATGCTGTCAGAGCGCTGCCTCAGTTTCCCCCTCTATAAAATGCAGAGGTCAGACCAGTTGAGTGGCTTGGGGTTTTTTAATTTTTCCCTAGAAGAACACTTTAGAGAAATTAAATGTCAGATAGAACTCCAATATGTAAAATGCAAAAACAGCTGCTTTGGCTAAGTGAGGTGGGCACAGAGCCCCACCTTACAGCAGGCCCTGGGAGAGCGCCAGGGAGTCTGAAGGCTTTGTGGGACCTGGCTGGGACACCATCAGCCTGTGTGATCGCTGAGAGTCCTCTCGGTTCTGGAGCTCTGCCCTCCTGGGATTCCAGCTCAGAGTCCTGAGCTCCAGTCTGGGCTTTCCTGCTCACCCACCGAGACCTGGCCAGACCACTCACTTGCTTGGGTCGAGTCCCTTCCTCCGGCAAATGGGGGCCAAATACTCGAATCCCTGTTTCTGATGCCTCGGAGACAGGTGTTTGGTCTGTTAATTGAAGAAATTGTTTTAAAAATGACTCATGCAAATCAGAAACGTTTTAAATAATTATTTTACTAAATTCTTAGTTTAAAATGAAACATACACATCACATCCGTCAAACATTCTTTTCACGGACAAGGCTTCTTCTTTGAGATTAAGTTCACTCTTCATGCAAAAGCAACTCACCTCTATCAAGTTTTTCTGAAACATTCAACTTAATTTTCAGAGAAGCAGCTCTTTCCACTCACATGTCCTCAGCTTATGTAGTAGTTAGTTTATTCAGTTATGGCGACAAACACACATTAGGCAAATTCATTTGGGAAAAACAGCTGGCTCGTGGGGGACACACAAGCCCCATGGTTGAAGAGAGGGGCCCTCACATGACAGAAAGGGGCCCCTGGCCTCTGTCAGGTCAGTGGCTGTGGGCATCTGTCTGCCTGCAGGTTTTGTGGGAGACGGTGTAAAGCACGTTACTTGGGCTGTCAGTCTGGCGGGTATCACTTGAGAGAGGTCTGTCCATCCTGGCAGCTCACAGTTGTTCCACGTCAGACCAAAGGTGTAAAGCAGCATAAAGCATTTTTCCATTGAAGGAACGCTGACTTACTGAGGCTGACCCGGGCGGCAGGGGTGCAGGCAGGGTTGGATCCAGCGCTTGGGACTCCCAGTCCAGTGCTCTTTTGAAAAGACAAGAGCCTCCCCCCTTGTCATCAGCGGGACCACTGAATGAAGCTCAGAAATGGGCAGTTCAAGGTTGGGGGCCCGGGACCGCATTTCCTCCCGCCCTTGGTGGCCCTGATTGTCAAGGATGACGTGTGGTGTGTCTGCTCTGTCAGCAGGAGAGCATGCCCTTTGCCGTGGTGGGGAGCGACAAGGAGTACCAAGTGAATGGCAAGCGAGTCCTCGGCCGAAAAACTCCCTGGGGGATCATTGAAGGTAACGCAGTGCCTCTTTTTGAAGAACTGGCTGCTGGCTAATTATGTATATTTAGTAAGCATGTCTAAGTCAAGGCACTGTCCCAGGATGTGAGATTTAAAAAGAGTGCCAGGCAGACCCTGCGGAAGGAGCTTGCAGTGAGATTGAGAAACGAGACTCCCAAGGCAGGAGGCAATAAAAGCCCGGTGTGGCACCGCTCTGGGAGGCGCACTGGCGTGTCAGAGGTCTTCAGGACGCGTTGAGATGAACAAGGGCCGGGAACGCCAGAGAGAGGTTTCCCTGTGAAAGGAGATGCGATCTGACAAACCGCTGAAAGGTCCTTTGGATGTTGCCATTTTCGTTTTATTATGAATGGATGTGACCTTGAGGCGGTGGAAAGGATTCTGAAGGCTTTCAAAGAATCGCTTCAATGATCTCATTCAATGGGATAACCCCCTGCCGGGAGCGTTAGCTCCTGAGGCTCTTGAATTTCCGACAGTTAAATGTCTTGCCCAGATCACGTCTTGTTAGTGGTGAAGCTTGGATATTTTTGATTCCAAAACCAAGTTCGGCCCCAGCTGGTGTGGTTCAGTGGATTGAGTGCTAACCTGCGAACCAAAGGATTGTTGGTTCAATTCCTAGTCAGGGCACATGCCTAGGCTGTGGGCCAGGTCCCCAGTAGGGGGCGTGAGAGAGGTAACCATACACTGATGTTTCTCTCCCTTTCTCCCTCCCTTCCCCTTTCTAAAAATAAATAAAAATCTTTAAATAAAACAAAACCAAGTTCATCCCATTGTATCATGTGGTCTCCCATTTTCCTATGATTTTTTAAAAAAGGTTTATTAATTTTAGAGAGATGGGAAAGAAGGGAGAAAGAGAGGGAGAGAAAGCTCAATGTGCGAGAGATACAAAGATCAGTTGCCTCTCACGCGCCCCCAGCTGGGACCTGGCCCGCAACCCAGGCACGTGCCCTGCCCAGGGCCCAAACTGGCGACCCTTCGGTTTGCAGCAGGCCGGTGCTCGATCCACTGAGCCACGCCAGCCAGGGCTTTCCTATGACTCTTTGTGGGGATTTTTTTAACAGCATTTCTTCATCATCTGCCTTGAGCTGGAATTATTTATGCGAATGCCTGTCCTACCCATTAAATTGTGAGACTGTGGGGTTCCTGTCTTAACCCTCTTCTGCTCCCACAATCCCTGGCAAATGATTGACAAATGCAGTCATGCCTCGGTGCCTGTCGGCTTCAGAACGTGTTAAACCTTGTACTCATCACATTTCGATGAGAAAAAAAATGGGTCAGCCCTCCGCACTCGCTCCGGCCTCTTTCGCACTCGCTGTGACTTGTGGGAGTCACGACGCTGCCCCGCAAGAGACTGCGCTTCCTCACCCGCCGCTTGTTTGGCGCTCGGCGGTTTGGGCACTGGCCACGAGCTGGTGGCGAGCACCGAGGCCCCCCTGCAGCGGGCACTCAGTCTGTGTGGAGTTAGTCATCGTGTCACGCGTGCCCTTTTGTAACACGGCTCGATCGTTTTCTGTGTTACTGTCTTCCAATCCGGTTATAAGCATTTCAAGGATAGGAATGGTGTCTTAGGTTGGGCGAGTTTCTTAGACTCCCTGTAATAGTATTTTTTTCCTTTTCTATAAAGTGGGGAATACAATAGTCCCTCTCAGCTCTTATCCCACAGGGTCTAGAACAGTACTGTGCCATTGTAGCTGCTTAATAAACATTTTGTGAACAAAATCCAGCGCACTGAAGTGCCGGGATCGGCAGACCTCGGGGGGAGCTACCACAGCCTGTCCCGTGGCTGCCCCCCAAATGCCTCTGTGACCGGAGCAGGAGCGCACCTGCTGGGCGCCGCTGCATTAGTGAAATGACCACCTGTTTTATTTGGTTTGGTTTTGTTCACAGTGGAAAACCTCAACCACTGTGAGTTTGCCCTCCTTCGAGACTTCGTCATCAGGTAAGATGTGCCCGTGCCCCTGCCCTCCCTCAGGCGGCAGGTCTAATGGCCTGGGGTCAGGGGGCCACTTGCTCAGAACCGCTTCCTCAGTCTCCAGGTCTTTCCCGATGGGCCTTCTGCCCTCGGCCCAGCTCCCCTACTGAAGCACGAGGGGCAGAACAAGGAGCCTTGGCTCTCTGGAGTCGGCCCATGGGGCCCAGGCGGTGGAAGTGGCCTGTTAACCTTGGATGTGGGTCACCTCTTCCTCCTTCCCCTCTGATCGCATCCCTCTCTCTCTTGTCACCTGCGTCCCTCAGGACCCACCTCCAGGACCTCAAGGAAGTGACGCACAACATCCACTACGAGACCTACCGGGCCAAGCGGCTCAATGACAACGGAGGCCTCCCCCCGGTGAGCGTGGACACAGAGGAGAGCCGCGACAGTAACCCGTGACGACCCTGTCCCTATGCCATGCCATCACACACGGCCACTCTCCACACACCCCCAACACCACCACCACCCGCCTTCTCCTTTCTGCTCTGTCCCACAGGCCTGTCTGGTGTTCGTGGAGCGTCTTGTCTACAGCGTGCGTGTGCGTGAGAGAGTGTGTGTGTGTGCGTGACTGCGTGTGCGCGTGAGTGCGTGTTCAGGGGCGAGGTATTTTCACTGCCCTCCCTGGGAAGTCCCTTGTAAGTTTGGTTTCTCCATGCCTCTCCATCACCTGTCTCCTTTCCTTGTGTCCCAGAACAAGCTGTGCACCTCACTCAAGAGGTCTGGGGAGGTTTCGTTTAAAAATGAGGGTGCAGGTGAGCCACAGGTAACTCCTCCTTATCTCCGAGCCTGTCTGCACACTGGGCCCGCGGGGGTTTTCCGAGGACAGGCTGCAGGGCTAGGCCCGGGAGGGGGCAGGGAGTTCGGACTCAACCTTCCCTGGTAGCCGGGGCGGTCGGGGGTAAGGCCAGGACTTCCTGGGAAAAGGGAGGTCAAGGACAGCAGGGAAGTGGGCCAAGCTGGGCACCTGCAGGAAGAATTAGTGCCTCGAAGTGGAGACGAGAGCTCCACCCTTCGGTCTGTCCCATTCACTGTAGAAGCTACTGCCTGTCCCTGTGGCAGCCTGCGGTCGTCCATGCACCACACTCAGCTCGGCGCCCACTCTCCCCTCTCCCCCCTCCCATCTCCTCATCCTGCCCCTCCCTCCCTTCTCTCACCCCCTTGTAGATCAAGGCACTGGAGCTCCATTTCCATATTTAGAATGTACGCCCAGTCTACTTCTGAAAATGACCCGAGGCCACCTTAAAATAAAATCACAGCTAAAAGCACGGGACAGTGCAAACTAGGAGGACGGAACATCAGATGCAGAGTGAGGAGGGGGAGAGCGTTTGTGCAGTCCAGTGCCGAGACCGGCCCGGAGCCTGTGGGCAGCCCACGCTTGCTGGTGTCTGGTTACAGCACGCAGGCTGGTCCAGGGAGACACCCTTTTTAGGCATTAAGTTCTAGAAAAACTGAGTCTAAAGAAGTCAAGAATAGTATACAATATTTGTGTCTCTTGGTGGTTTGCCTTTCTCTTCGCTGGGATTCTTCCTCCTAAAAGCTGGCTTCTCCGTTGCTGTCTTCTCCTCATACACCTCGCTCCCTCCTCCCCTCCTCTGTTCTCTCTCCGTGTCACGCTGAAGCTGATTGCATGTTGGTCTGTCTGTCCTTCTCCACCGCTCTTCCTGTTCCCCCCCGACATCTGTAGACATTCCCATGATACCACAGTTGTACGTTAGCCTTTTCTTGCCTTTCTCTCCAGCCCTGTATTTATTAACACATACATATATATCTCATTTGTTTTACAAACAAGTTACTCTTTCTCCTGTAGTCAGTGAGGTGGCTAAAATTGGGGCTGGGAAACAATGTAGCCTTAGGCAAGGGAAAACACCAAGGGCCACAGTTTACAGTGACCTCATACAACCTCCTGTTCCATGCCCTGGTCCAGCCCGGGGTGTGTTACAGGCCCTCTGCAAATTGCAGCATTTATAGTCCCTTTTCACTCAGGTGCTAGGAAAACACAAAGACTTAAGACCAAGACTCAGTGCACCAGGTGAAAGAGGTGGGTGATGTTGCCAATAACCCCAAAACCCATGGTCTCAGTCTTTCCTGGAGGCTCTTACCAACCCAGCCCGCATCCTCCCTGGCCCACAAAACTGTTCCAGGGTAGGCACTGTCAGGATGGACCAGCAGGAGGGTTAGAGCCCAGAGGTCGCTACGTTTCAACAGAAGAGGGATGCCTGGCTCACACAGTCAGCAGTCCTGTGTGGAGATGTGGGGCTGGACCCCCAGGCCTAGCAGGGCAGATCCAGGGGTGGGGGTGGGGGGCGCTGGAGAGGCTGAATAAAATGATGCTTGCTGCCCCTAAATCATGATCTGAGCCTCCCCAGAGAAGCTGTTTTATATGTCTGGTGTCCACACCCTCAACTGTTCTCAACCCCCCTGCAGGGAGAAGGCCTCCTGGGCTCTGTCCTTCCACCCGTGCCAGCCACCCCCTGCCCCACTGCTGAATGAAGGCCATTTCAAGCGCTGCTTCTCCCTCCATTCCTCTCAGCTGTTATTGCTGCAGGGCCGTGACCCTTTAAGGGCCCACCTCCACAGCCCGTCTGGGCCCTCAGCAGGTGGGAGGGGCCAACTGCTTTAGGACAGCCGCCTTCTCCATTCCTCCCAGCACTCCTCTCCTCCCAATGGAATGGAGTTCTCGCCAGCACTGCCCTCCTCCATCGTCTGTGTCAGCTGGTCCCAGCCTATCTGTAGGGTGAAAGAACTCATCAAGAGCTTCTTCTGCCCTTGCAGACCCATACCCGCTACTTGTAACCATCTCCAAGGGAAATGGCACTGCTCCCTGTCCATCTGCATGAGCTACTTTTGGCTTTCTTCAAAAGGTCAAGGAAGCCACTTTTCTGCTTGTCAAATTCGTTGACATCAGCTGTGTGAGCCCAGATGTGGGACAAGGGTGTCTCCTTCATTGCTTAAAGCTTAGTTGTAAGGATGGGTGACTCCAGACGTGGGGAAGCAAGGGCTAGGGTCTCTCCTTTAAAATCACCACTCTGGGCTGGCCCGGAGTGTGGACACACCCCCTCTCTCCCCATAACACAGCCTCTCAGGAAGAGTGGTTTCCCCGAAGAGCCATTTCTGGAGTCGACTCCTTTATCTTCAATCTTTAAAAAAGGCACTAAACACAGACACAGAACTCCAGAAACCCACGAGATGTGCTCTAGGAAGAAAAAACACCCATCTGTCTACTCAGCAATAAGAGGGATCTCTTCCCACCCACCCTGACTATTCCCACCCCCACCTCCACCCCGTTAATGTGAGTAATGGATATGCCTGGCCGTAGCTGGTCACCTGTAGGCTAGTGGAAAATACCCAACGGAGGGCAAAGGCCCTATCAGATGCATGAATGTTTGCGAATGCCGGCTGCCACTGCCCCACACGCCATGTCTAGAGAACCCCCCTGCCCACCCCTCCCCATCTCCACCTGGACACAACTTGCTCAAAGGCTGGTGACTGGTGGGCCATTCATCTACGATCAAGTCCTGATGGAGCAAGAGGCCCAAGCCTAGGGGATGCAAGAACGACCCATTTCTTAAATATTATCAGTCCCAGCCAACCTTTTGGTGACATCATGGCTTCATTTCCCAACTGAAAACAAGCCAATGACACTCAAACTGGTTGTGTACATGTTGCTAGACTTTATGTGTTGTACAACTAAACATTGCTGTTTGAACGACTGCCTGGCCTGGTCTCAGTGTGTCCCTCACCCCTCGGCCCGACAGATATGACATCATCTCACCCACGTGTGGAGGGTGAGACAGGGACCATCTCGGGAAGGAGTGGCTACAGAAATTAAGGATAAAACATCTCATGAGGTCAGCTCATCGTTAGTGGACATGAGGTTGGACCCCAGTCATAGCTACCTGGGATGCTGTATCCAAAATGAGTGATGAAGTTATTACACTTGATCTTGAGGGAAGCTGTGCTCTGACAGCCTGCTTTCTTCAATGAAAACAATGTTTATTTTCATTCAGCTAGTTTTTCTAGCTTTCCCCCTCATTCTCCCGAAGGCACAGAACCCAAGTCTATCAAAGGAGTGAACCCATCTTGCCTCATTACTTTACAATGAGTACTTTAAGAGTTAAGGATTTACATTTAAAGCACTAGCTTGTTTCTTGTCTTTTTTTTTTTTAACTTAAACCAATCCTGGCTGTCCTTGAGGTTCTCCCTTTGGCAGCTAGCAAATATCACGGCTCTCACCTGCGTGTCATTTCTTTACATTTGAACGTGATGACCATACATGTAATTGTGTTTGGGGCCTCAATATTCCACAGGGGGCGTGCGAGGTGTAGATGAGCGGCGAGGGGTCAAGGCTGGAGGAGGACAGGTCAGGAGGCTCTGGGGCCACTCAAGGGAAAGGACGCAGGGCCAGAACTAGAGGGCAGCGCCACACCCGGAGGGGGGAAGCGAAGGTTTGAGTGACGGAGCAGCTTTTCAAACTCAGGTTATCGCTGGGAGAAACCTAAGAGTCCTCCTAGTTCAATGCCTCCGTTCACAATGGAAACGGACCCTCGGAGAGCGTAATCGTCGTGCCTGAAGTTGCCCACTGAAGTACAACGCACAGTGGAGACGAGATCTCAGTGCTTCACACTGTTCCTGTGGTGCCTCATTTGTTCTAGTTGTCTTGTACTCAAAAAATATATTTCTGAAATCAGGATACTCCCCGATGACATGTCAGTTCACTTGGCAACTTTCTTTCTTAGTGGTACTCCTAAAAATGGTGCATCTTACAACCGACAGCATCTCAAATTTGATGAAATACAGTAATCCAGGAGATGTTAATGCCCCTTTTCCTTGAAACCCTCTGGTGCTGTTTGTGAAGTTTAAAGGAAATAGGAATATGGACATGTTAGTCTTCAAAGCAGCTCACAGTCATCCTCTGGAGGGGCAGGGCAGGTATGATGGATGATACAGGCTCTCTCCCCTTCAGAGCGGGCACGGACTCCCCGTTGACTTCCTGGCCGGATCGCGCATCCTGTTCTGTATCCCACCTCCTGAGAAACTGGCTCCGATTCCAGGCTTTCTCTGGAGGACAAAGGTTTTCACCTTAGGAGTAAGGAATTATTCTGGATCCTTTCCCCAGAGGTTAGGAGCTTCCTGTCCGGAGCCAGGGAGGACTCAGGAAACTCCCTGCTTTTAACTCTGATTCCTGACAGGACCAGTTCAAGTTCATGGCGATGATGCAGTGGCCAAGTGGGCACGTGGGGGTCGTGGGGGTCGTGGGGGCCACTCATCCATCACTCACCACTCCGCGCCCTGCAGGCAGAAGCAGCTGCCTGGACCCGCCCCCTTCCCGTTACGTGGTGTCTCAACTCCGACTTGGCGGGTCCTCTGACCACCGCAGCTCCAGGGTCCAGCCGCCTCACCTACCCATACGCCGCGCGCCCCACCCCCCGTCTTTGCGCCATAATCTCCGCCCCTATGCTTTACAGCCCCGCCCCACGGCTTGGCGCAGGCCCCGCCCCTTCCCATCTAAGGGGCGGCTAGAGGGGCCCGGAGCAAGATGGCGGTCAACCAGAGCCACACCGAAAACCGCCGAGGGGCCATCATCCCTTATGGCGAAAGGTGCCTGAGGGGAAGCCTAGGGTGCCGTCAGAGGAGGGAGGAAACAGACTGGGTAGAGGGGGCGACTTGCGAACTCTCAGCGAATCAGGGGCTTTCCCGCCTTTCCCAGGGCTTCACGCTCAGCTCCGCCTCTGACGTTAGCGCAGGTGCACCGCCCCGCGGGACTTCCGGGAGGTGGCGCGGGCCGGAGCGGGTGGCTCTGCACGTGTGAAGGGCGGAGCGCCGCCTCCGGTGTGTGAGGACCGGGCGGGAGAGGGGCGTGCTCCGCGGAAGGAAGGTGAGGGCGCCCCGGCGGCCTGGGCAGTGGCACCGCCACTGCGGGCGGTGTGCAGCTGCCGCTGGGTGGGAGCTCGCGACCTTTGTAGGGCGACAGCCGTGGCCGCGCCCCTCCCTCCCTCCACGCAGGGGAACAAGGTCCTGGACTTCAGGAGGCTGAAAGGGGCATGTGAGCGGATCATTCTAGAAAGATCCTGACCTGTCGGGGGCCTCTCCTTGCCCTCAGAACTTCCCAAAAGCCCCTTTCTCCTTGGCCCGAGCCTGCCCTTACTGAATGGCACTCCCGCAGCTTCGCAGGGCGCCTTGGGGCTTGCACCTGTCGCTTTGAGGGTGCCTCGCTGCGGCCTCGCTGGTCGCCCCTCCGCTGGCCGCCATCAGGCTCAGACTGGGGGCAGGTTTTCACCTCTCACCTTGTGCCTCGACTCCCCCCTTAATTCCCGGCCCCCGTTTCGCACGGAGTCCTGCTGCCCTCCCCGCCCAGCTCCTCTGAATCAAGCCCCGCTCTGCGCCCTCTCCCTCGCTTTCCTTCGCGGTCGCCCGAGCGCCAGCGCGGTGCTGGGGGGGCGGGGGGTGGACTGAGCGCACCTAAGTCGCTTGGAGTTCGTTTGTCGGGAAGATCCATTAGGACAGTTCCAGATGCCGATGTCCAGATCTTTTTCGTGTGCTTCCTTCTCCCGACTCTTGTCTTGACATATTTCCCCAGGCCGCCAAGGCTGTGCGTCCTTGTTTGCTCCCGAAGGAGCTCCGACTTCCCCCGCTTCTGTAGTCGGGGCTGCCTGCCTGCGCGCGCTCGACGGTGCGCTTCCGCGCGCACTGGCCTAGGGCGCTTTGTCCCGTGTGCCTGTGACTTCGCCGTGAAGCGCTTCTGATCTGAGCTCCGGAAGTCCTGTCACTCAGGCTTCCTGCCAGTTTGTCCCTCTGCTTTTCTGTCTGTGTGTCGGAGTCAGAAAACGAGGCGTTTAAAAAAATGATAACAAATCAATGTGATGGTCCTTTGAATGATCTTTTTGGGGCCCATATGCCCTTGAGTACTTCATCGTAGCCAAGCACTGTTCCGAGAGTTTTATGCCTGAAACTGCTCCGCCCACAGTGAGGACCAGTAGTGTTTGCCTCGTTCCACAGGTGGGAAACTGAAACAAAGCAAAGCGATTCGCCCCACATTCTAGGGCCAGTGCCACTCGCGGGAGCTTTCAACTCAGGTATCGGGCACTAACTGCTCTGCTCCCGCTGTACGGCGGCTTTCTGGATAGAAACCACTTTAAAGAAGAGTCCCGGGAGGGAGAAGGTTGATCACATCTGCCTCTGCCTGCGCACAGGGCACGCTGGAGACTTCGCCACAGCTAGGCTGTGTTTGTGGGGATGCCCCTCCAGCAGAGGACCACGGTGTGATGGCTACACTCTCCTGGTGAGAGTGGGAGACACTGAGGGTTTTTTTTTAACCCATATTCTAAAACTTGGGCAGTTAATTTCATGTGTATTTATTGTAGAAAAGTTGGAAAAAATTTAAATCACCCTGGATTCCAACATCTAGTGCTGTTTACATTTTATGTACCCTTTTCCACTTTCTCCTGTGGGAAAATACACGTTCTCATTTATCAACATATTGAGAATGCATTCCAGAATCAAAATCTACATTATTGTTTTCAATGGCTAATATTCCAGTACGCATAATTCTTTGCTCAAGCCCCATCTAGGATATTCTGGTTTTAATTTGTCATTGCTATAAATATTGCTTCGGTGAACATTTGTGAAAACTTATCTTTGCACAGCTGTCAGAATGCTTCTTTGAGATGTATTTCTGAAAGTGGAATTGTGGGATCAGAGGATATAGATTTAAAATATTTTTATAATATAAAAATTCTTGTGAAAATATTAAAAATATGGAAGTATATAAAATATATTTTTTGCAAAACCTGTGGAATTATATCAATTTACATTCCTCTCAGTACTCCGAGTGACCATCTCACCACACCCTTGCCGGCACCATGTGTTGTTGGCCTTTGATATCGCTGTTGGTGTGATGTGTGGAATCTTTTAAAGAAAGATTATTGCTGAATAATGGAATCTTTAAAAAAATTATTGCTAGTGAAGTTATCTTTTTTTCCTGTGGCTATTGGCTATTTATATGTCTTCGGCAAATTTTCTTGGTTCATACATTTTCTCCATTTTTACTAAGTTCATTTGTTGATGTAGTAAAAAAATAATAGAAAATGTATCTTCTTTACCATTAAAAATAAAACTTGTATATATTTAAGGTATACAACATGACAATTTGATGTACATACACGTAGTGAAATGATTACTACAGTCAAGCTATTAACATCTCGTATAGTTACCATTTTTGTGCGATGAGTACACCTGAGATCCATTCTCTTAGCGTGTTTTCAGTGTGCAGTACAGTGATACTGATGCAGTCATCATGACTACATGAGATCTCTGGATTTATTCGTCCTACGTAACTGCAGATGTGAGCCTTTGACCAACCTCTCCCCGTTCCCCCTCCCCTGAGACCCCCTGGTAATTACTGTTCTATTCTCTGCGTCTGTGCATTTGACTCTTTCTTTTTTCTGTTTAGGTTTCACATGTAAGGGAGATTATACAATATATCTCTTTCTCTTTCTGGGTTTATCCATGTTGTAGCATGTGACAGGATCTCCTTCTTTCTCATGACTGAATAATATTTTGTGATACATTTATTTATATATATATATATTCTTCATTCATTGACAGACACAGCGTTTCTAAAGCTTGGCTATTGTGAGTAATGCTGCAATGAACACAGGAATACAGATACCGCTTTGATATCCTGTTTTCATTTCCTTTGAAAATATACCCAAAAGTGGGATTGCTGAATCATATTGTAGTTCTGTTTTTATTACATTGATAGATTTTCATATGTTGAGCCATCCTTGCATTCCAGGAATAAGTCCCACTTGTTGTGGTATACAATCCTTTTAAAGTGCTGTTATATTCAGTTTACTAGTATTTTGTTGAGGATTTTTGCATGAGGATTTTTCAGGGATATTGATCTGTAGTTTTTTCTTCATTAAACATTTTCTCAGTTGTTTTAAGCTTTTGATTAGAGTCTAGAGTTCTGAACTGACTTTTGGAGTTCCCTAGTCTCCTCTTTTTGCTGACATCATATTTTTTGAGTATTAAAAATCCTTTTTGGCTTCCGGAGCACAACCAAAATAAGGACAACAACAATAACAACCAGATCTGACAGAAAATTGAACTGTATGGAAGTCTGACAACTAAGGAGTTAAAATAGACACATTCATCCAGACCGGTAGGAGGGGCGGAATTGGGCAGCTGAGCAGAGAGGGGTCTCAGAACAAAGAGTGTTGGGACAGTGTCAGGAAGCCGGTGGAGACAGGTCGAAGCACAAAAAGTGGCACCTGGCAGACTCTGGGTGTGGGGTGGCAACAGGCAGACCCAGGGAGGTGGCGATTGTGAAGCGAGACACTGCATGCAAGACGGCTGGTGGACTGGGTGGTCCCACATTTGCGTGCAGACAAACCAGATGAAACTGGGGAACAAGACAGACCACACAACCCAGGGTCACAGCGCTGGGAAATAAAGCCTCGAAACACTGATTGAAAACACCTGTGGGGGTTGAGGTGCCAGGAGAGACTCCCAGCCTCATGGGAGAGTTTGTTGGAGAGACCCACAGGGTCCTGGAATATACACAAGCCAACCCACCCAGGAATCAGCACCAGAAGGGCCCAGTTAGCTTGGGGGAAGCAGCGGAAGGGACTGAAGTCTGACAGAGCAGATCACAGCTCCAGAGCAAATACAGCTAAGCAAAGAAGAGACAGCCAACCTATCAGATGCGCAGTTCAAAGCACTGGTGATAAGGATGCTCACAGAATTGATTGAATTTGGTTGCAAATTAGATGAAAAAATGAAGGCTATGCTAAGTGAAATGAAGGAAAATGCACAAGGAACCAACAGTGGTGGAATGAAAGCTGGGTCTCACATCAATGGAGTGGACCAGAAGGAAGAAAGAAACAACCAAACAGAAAAGAATGAAGAAATAAGAATTCAAAAAAATGAGGAGAGGCTTAGGAACCTCCAGGACATCTCTAAACGTTCCAACATCCGAATTATAGGGGTGCCAGAAGGGGAAGAGGAAAAGCAACAAGTAGAAAAGTTATTTGAACAAATAATGAAGGAGAACTTCCCCAATCTGGCAAAGGAAATAGACTTTCAGGAAGTCCAGGAAGCTCAGAGAATCCCAAAGAAGTTAGACCCAAGGAAGCACACACCACACACCAAGGCACATCATAATTACATTAGCCAAGATTAAAATTAAGGAGAGAATCTTAAAAGCAGCAAGAGACAAGGAGACAGTTACTTACAAATGAGTTCCCATTAGACTGTCAGCTGATTTCTCAAAAGAGACCTTGCAGGCACGAAGGGGCTGGAAAGAAGTATTCCACATCTTGAAAGGCAATACATCCCAGATTGCTCTATCCAGCAAAGCTTTCATTTAGAATGGAAGGGCAGATAAAGTGCTTCTCAGATAAGGTCAAGTTAAAGGAGTTCATCATCACCAAGCCCTTATTTTATGAAATGTTAAAGGGATTTATCTAAGAAAAAGAAGATAAAAAGCATGTATAGTAAAATGACAGCAAACTCACAATTATTAACAACCACACCTAAAACAAAAACAAAAACAAACTAAGCAAACAACTAGAATAGGAACAGAACCACAGAAATGGAGATCGCATGGAGGGTTAACAACAGGGGAGCAGGAGGAGGAGAGAGGGGGAAAAGGTACAGAGAATAAGTGGCATAGATGGTAGATAGAAAATAGACAGGGCAAGAATAGTATGGGAAATGTAGAAGGTACAACACAAAGAACTTACGACACATGGACATGAACTAAGGGGGGGAATGTGGAGGGGAGAGCGTGTGAAAGGTGGAGGGCAATGAAGGGGGGAAATGGGACAACTGTAATAGCATAATCAATAAAATATATATTTTTAAAAAATCCTTTTTTTAATCCACTCACCACCACACTGGTTCTAGTTCTTATTACCTCACATCAAGACTACTTTAGGAACTCTTTTTTCCTCACCGCTGTTTATCCCCCCAGTACCCACTTCCTGAATTGGCCCCTGGATATGCCTCCGCCTCCTCGATCATGTGACTGTCCTGTGGCAACAGCTGCAGCTCACACTCCTCCGTCTGTCCGTCAAACTGTCTTCAAGCTCCAGTTTCCGCATGGCTTCCCAGCTGTATGTCACTGTTTCCCCCAACCTTCCTTCCGCACAGTTCTGATGAATCCACAAGGGCAGGCTGCTCCCACGCGCAGTTTGCTCTCTACTGCATAGAGGTGTCTACTGATGCTGCTCCTGCCCCCCCATTAGTACTGCTGGGTTTCCATCAGGATTGTCCCCTACCCTCACCTCTGCCTGCTGAGATACTGTTCACCCCTTAAGAATCAGCTTATGTTTCAACCTTTCTATAAGGTTTTTCTTAATCACTCCAACCAAAACTAATGTCTCCTTCCACTTAGTTGCCATGACATTTTTGTGTCATTTATGTGATGTGTGTCATATATTGCTGGTGTCATTACCTGTATTCATGTTTTAATTTGTTCATTCTTTCAATAAGTACTTAGTACCACCCACCATTTGCTAGGACTAAAGTGGCAAAGAGGGCAGGCATTGCCCTTAAGGATCACTAGGAAAGACAGTGAACAAACCAACACATATGATAGTTACTGAGAAAGAAAAAACCCCAGGAGGATACCATGAGTGAGAGTAGCATGAGTCCAAGTTTTTCAGGTTAAGAGTGAGGGGAGAACATGGGAGGCCGAGGGAGCAACATGTCAGAGGATTCTGGAGCATTCTGCACACCTTACCTTCGTTAACATTTACATTAGCACAGTGTTTTTTTAAATACTGATGTGAGAGAGAGAGAAACATCGATTTGCTGTTCCGCTAATTTATGCATTCATTGGCTGCTTCTTGTCTGTGCGCTGCCTGGAGATTGGACCAGCAACCCTGGTGTCCCAGGGCCATGCTCTAACCAACTCAGCTACCTGGCCAGGGCCGTTGGCACAGTGCTTGATAGTTGCTGCATGAGAAGTATAAGCGTTAATGGATGAACAGTAAGAATACAAGTAGCTTTGATAAGAAAAAGAATCCAGAGCTAAAGAGGGAGGAAAATAATTGTGAATTTTCAGAGAATAAAATCATGTAAACTCCTTTTATGTCAATAAGGGTGGTGGTAGTGGCAGCAGCTAACATTTATCGAGTACTTGCTCTAGGCTGGAAGCTGCGCTAAGAGGTTCAGGTTTGTCACTCTATGTAACGTTTAAACTGTGCGCTGCCTGCCCTTTCTCTTCCGCAGTGTCCTGGAGCATTGCCATGACGTGGACCTCTCCTTCCCTCAGCGACCGGAGGGATCGACTCTCTTCGGTGGTAAACGGAGGGGAACGTTGTTTCTCACTTCGTACCGGGTAATTCCTCTTCCTACTTCCGCTCTGATCTGGCTAACTCTACATTTGTCTGCCTTAACATGGAGGGTGGTTAACCACTGAGTTTCAAGATGTTTGAAACACTCATTCTTTGAGATTTCCCATGTTGAAGGACGATGGAAGAAAATGGGTGATGCTTCTCAGGCCAGGATGCTACAGCAACCTTGGCCTCAGAATTGTTTTTATATGTCTCAATCCACGGACAGTTTGTGTTCCGTCCCCAGAGCGTCTGTCCCCTCCTAGGTGATCTTCGTGACGTCACCGTCGGTCAGCGACCCACTGTGTTCTTTCATGATGCCGTTCGGTCTCATAAGTGACTGCGCCATCGAACAGCCGGTCTTCGACTCCAACTACATCAGGGGGACCATTCGGGCGGCCCCAGATGGTGAGTGTTTACACTCAGAAGTACATTTTTTGTCTGAAATCCTTCCAGAAGGTTTAAGATTCAGACTTGGCTCATGTTGGAATTCGAACGCAGGAGAGCTGCCCTGCTTCTCTGGGCAATGCTTCTCTTTCTCTCGGTGTCTGCGGCGGTCCTGCAGTGCCCAGCACGCCCGCCTGCCTCCCGGTGAGAGTGTGCCGTTTCCTCCCGCAGGCGGCTGGGACGGGCAGGCTACCTTTAAATTAGCCTTCAGGAGAGGGGGTGCCATCAAGTTTTTCCAGATGCTGATGAGCGCTGCCTCTGCTGGTGAGCAAAACGATAAAGCTGTTAAGCACCTTGGGGTTTTGAGACTTGTGGAATGGAAGGAGGACTGTTACCCGGCTAAGAGGGTCTGGTCTCTGTGATGAGACACTGGGTGGGTGCACATGTACGCAGGAGGCATCTCCTGAGCCTGCCTGCTCCGCGCCGAGTACAGTGCTGTGTGCTGGGAACACAGATTATTCATCCCCTCCCCGTCTGGAAGGACCTGCAATCCAGAGGGAATCTACAGTCAGACACCTACAGGACTGTTGTACCTGGTAATCTTTTGTCCATCTCAATGCTGGTCTCAAATGTCACTGCCTAGTCTCTCTTTCTCGGCAGGGAGCCCCCGCTGCCTGAGCTCCTCTTCTCCTGACCGGTCTTCTTGTCATCCCTTTTCTCCGGCTTTGCTTTTGTTTCTCTTACGGTTAGTCCGCGTCTCCGGTGAGAGGCGGGAAGAGGTACCGTCAAGCCTTAGAGTACCGCTCCAGTGGACGTACCAGAGAACTCTCACACTTTGAATGCAAATATCTTTACGGTGTATTTTACTTAGTCTAGCCTCACTCCATGCTCTTCACTCTCTCACCTTTTGTACTTCAATCCCACTGAACTTCTTTGTGCCCTGTTCTGTCATCTCTGAGTCTTCATGACGTTTGCTCTGGGGTGCCCTTTGCCTTTCTCCTTTGCCTTCCACCTCCGACCTCAATCCAGTGAAGACAAACACAAGCTAGCAGAGACGGGCATATGCAAACACGGTGTCCTGTAGCAGAGACATGGACGAGGTGCTGGGACACACAGGAGGGTGGAGTGAAGTTTCTAGCTTCGACGACTGGCTGGACCCTGATGCTGTAAACCATGGTCAAGTATATGAGACAGTCTAAGAGAGGAACCGAGTTTGATTTTAGGCCTAATAATACTAGCTAACATTTCTTGAATGCTTACCATATACTAGAGATTTCCAAGCCCTTTTAAAGAATTAAAGAGTCCCTATTTTGCCAAATTTATCTTCTCAGCTGCCCGAGGAGCTCCACTTAGAAGTATAAATTACTTGTTTGGCAGTCCAGGACTATTTGTCGTTACTGGGCAGGGGAGCGTGCTGTGCAACCAAGAGATGCCTTGTCCAGGTACAGTGTGGCAGGGGCGTTCTTCCTGGGGGGTGGGAAGCATACCAGGGGCTCAGAGATCTATTCACTGCCAGCGTGCCTCCAGCTCTGCTGCAGAGGAGCATTGGAGGTTTGGGGATCGGAAAATGGTTGAGTCCGTGACTTCATTTCCAGACTGGAATCCAACGGCAAGTCAGCAAGTTTCGGGCTTACTTTTAATTATAATATATGAATATGGAACATGCTCGGGCAGGTCCCATTAGCGGGAACCTTTACCTGCTGCTTGCAGCCTGAGCAGAAAACATATATATGCTCTTTCTCACTCCTCCCTGCCCATTTCACACAAGCATAGCCATCAGGCGTGTACCATGCCCTTCAGCCCCACTAAGGACTCAGCCCTGGGCTTCATGCCCTCTGCCCTCTAACAGTCGTGCCTGTCCACAGCTGCTGAGTCATGTTCCTGGGAGGTGACAGGTCACCGATTCTCAAACACTGTCCACTGCCTACTGGTGGGCCACAAAGGGTCTCCTCATAGGCCGCCATGGGCCCCCAAATGTGGGTCCTCTCTTGGGTTCTTCTTGGAGTACAACGTGCGTGTCCACTGGCTTTTAATTTTGTATACAACTGAAGGTTGCTTATTTGTAACCTTACTAGTTACCTTGGTTTTTAAGAGTTATTAAAATCTAATACTCAAAAATCTAAAAGTAAGTGTTGAAATTCATGTAACATAAAAACAACCATTTAAAAATGTACAATTCAGTGGCACGTAGTATATTCACAATGTGGTGCCACCATCAGCTCTAGTTTCAAAATGTTTTTATCACCCCATAAAACACCCCATTATTCCCCACTAAGTAAGAATTCTCCACTTAGAAACAATTCCCCGTCGTCCCCTCCCAGACCTGCTGTTTGTCTCTATGGATTTCTTATTCCAAACGGGTCACATAAGAGGAGTCACACAGTGCTTCGTTTGTGCCTTTTGTTCGTGGCTTGTTCACTTAGCACACTGTTCCCAAGGTTCGTCCGAGCTGTGGCGCGTATCAGCGCTTCATTCTTTTTGTGGCCGGGTAATATTCCATCCCTGTGTACATGCCACCGTCTGCTCATCCGTTCACCCACTGCTGGGCATCTCACTGTTTCCATCTTGCACTGCTCTGAGTACAAGCAAAGTTCGTGTCGAGGTTTCAGCGTGGGCATGTGTTTTCATTTCTCGGGTGTCTGCATAGGGTTGGAATAACGGGCCACCTGGTGACTCAGTGTTTAACTTTTCGAGGAGCCGCCGTCTGTTTCCCACAGCACCTGCGCCAGTTTGTGTTCCCGCCAGCGGTACAAGGCCCTGTGTGTCCGCATCCTTGCCGACACTTACTTTCCCTTTTGTTTGTGTTGTTTGTAGTAAAGCCATCCTAGTGGGTGTGAGGTGGTACCTCGTTGTGTTTTTATTTTTATCCTCACACGAGGTTAAGTGCATTGATTTCAGGGAGGGAAGGAGAGAGAGAGAGAGATCTATTGGTTGCCTCCTGCATGTGCCCCGACGGGATTAAACCCACAGCCTAGGTATAGACCGACCAGGAATGGGACCCACAACCTTTTCATGAACGGGATGACGCTCTGACCAACTGAGCTCCCCAGCCAGGGCTCATTGTGGTTTCAGTTTGCATTTCTTCAATGGCAAATGATGTTGAATTTCTTTTTCTAAGCTTGTTAGCCATTTGTATGTCTTCTTTGGAGATACATCTCTCCAAGTCCTTTGCCTGTTTTTTTCTTGGATAATTTACCTTTTTGTCATTGAGCTGTATGAGTTCTTTATATATTTTGGATTTGAATCCCTTCTCATATGTGGAATTTGCAAATACGTTTTCCTATTCAATAGGTTGTCTTTCACATTTTTGATAATGTTCTTTGATGAACAAAAGTTATAAATTATAATTTTTTTAAAAGTGAATTGATTTGAGAGAGAGAGAGAGATCAATCTGTTAGTCCACTGATTTACTTATTCACTGGATGACTTTTGTGTGTGTCCTGACCGGGGATTGAACCCACAACCTTGGCATATTGGGACGATGCTCTAACCAACTGAGCTACCCAGTCAGGACTTATGTAATTTCCTTCTTGTCTTTAGTAATTTTTTGAAGTTTAAAGTCTATATTTTCTCGGTAGTGTAACTACCCTTGCTCTCTTTTGGTTACTATTTGCATATAGTATCTTTTTCCATTCTTTAAAAAAAAAAATTTGTTATCTTCACCTGAGGACATTTTTTCATTGCTTCTACAGAGAGAGGAAGTGGCGGGGGGGGCGGGGGGAGTGACATCAATGTGAGAGAGAAGCAGCAATTGGTCACCTCCCGTATGCGCCCTGATTGGGGATCAAACCTGCCACCTAGACATATGCCCCGGCCGGGAATTGAACCTGCAACCTTTCAGTGTATAGGACAACACTCCAACCAACTGAGCCACACTGGCGAGGGTTCTTTTTTTTTTAAGTAAAATGTTCTATCTCATGTTTTTTCATTCTTTTGCTTTCAATCTATTTGTGTCTTTGTATCTCAAGTAAGTCTCTTGCACTTCCCGGCTGGTGTGATTGTGGTTCGGTGGATTGAGTGCCGGTAGAGGCAACAGTAAATGTGTCTTTCCCTCTCTTTCTCTCTCCTTTCTTTCCCTCTCTTTCTCCTTTCTCCTCTCACTAAAAATAAATAAATAAAATCTTAAAAAAAAATAAAGTTGCCCTGGCTGGTGTGGCTCAGTGGATTGAGCACAGGCCTGCGAACCAAAGGGTCGCCAGTTTGATTCCCAGTCAAGGCACATGCCTGGGTTGTAGGCCAGGTCCCCAGTTGGGGGTGCGTGAGAGGCAATCACACATTGATGTTTCTTTCCTTCTCTTTCTCCCTCCCTTCCCCTCTCTCTAAAAATAAATAAATAAAATCTTTAAAAGTAAGTCTTCTGTACACAGCATATAACTGAGTCTTGAGTTTTTATTCTGCCAATCTCTTGTTGGAAGACGTCATCAAGAAGGCATGGCTGCCAGTTGGCCTGAAAGCTGACCCAGGCAATTGTAAGCCTCCCTTGTCTTTGAAGTGTTTGTTCTGCTTGCCTTTCCTGCTCCAAGAAGCAGCTCCAGGGATAAAGCCTTGACATAGAAGTGAGGTATGGAGACTACCGGGAAGGTATATATGACTGAATTCAGTTAGGGCCTCTATATAAAAACTTCTAAGATTTGACGGGTGGATGCAGAGATCTTACTCATGTAGTGACCACCCAGGACAACCTCATAAATAAGTTCCTTTATTTGTTAAAACTGCCACTTCCTGGTCTGGAGAGGTCTGCTTGTTTCTTTGCTCCCCCTGCCCTCTGCGGAGGGCGCCCATCTGAGATTAGCGGGGAAGCTCCTGGGGAGAACGCAGACGTCTCTGTCTTCAGACTGTAGAGTTCAGTCCACTTACATTGAAAGCAGTCGCTGTAATGGGGGCCTTTCTGTCATTCCCTACATACTGTATAGCTTTTTGTCCCTCATTTCTTGGCACTGCTGTCTTCTTTGGGGTTAAGTTGATATTTTTATAGCAGGAAGTTTAAATTCCTTTCTCATTTCCTTTTGTCTATATTTTATATCTGTTTTCTTTGTGGTTACCATGGAGGTTACATTTAACACCCTAAAGCTGTAATACTAATTTGAATTTTTACCAACTTAACTTTAATAGCATACAAATGCTCTGCGCCTTTACAGTTCCAGCTAATGTTACAAAATTACATTCCATGTATTTCAGCTAATGTCACAAAATTACATCTTTATACATTGTGTGCCACAAAATATAACCTAGTAATTCTTTTTAAGGCACTGCTCTCTTAAATTATGTAAAAAACAAAAAATGGAGTTACGAACCATTGTTGCAACAACATTGGTTTTTATAATTGCCCAATGATTTACCTTTAGTGATGTCTTAATTTCTTCATATAGCTTCATATTACTATTTAATATCCTTTCACTTCACCCTGCCAGACTCCCTTAAGCATTTCTTGCAGGTGAAGTCTAGTGGTAACGAACACCCTCAGCCTTTATTTACCCAGAAATGTCTTAATTTTTCTCCCACTCTTGAAGAAATTTGGCCAAATATAAGATTGTTTTTTGACAGTTTTTTTCTGGCCTCCAAATTTTCTGATGAGAAATCTACTGATTATCTTTTTTTAAATTTAATTTTATTTATTTTTACTTTTAGAGAGAGGGGAAGGGAAGGAGAAAGAGAGGGAGAGAAACATTGATGTGTGGTTGTGTCTCACACGCCCCCTACTGGGGGCCTGGCCCACAACCTGGGCACGTGCCCTGACTGGGAATTGAACCAGCAACCCTGTGGTTCACAAGCCCGTGCTCAATCCACTGAGCCACAGCAGCCAGGGCTACTGATTATCTTACTGATGGTCCCTTGCATGTAACAGTTCACATCACTCTTGCTGATTTCAAGATTCTCTCTTTGTCTTTGGCTTTTGCAGGTTTGATTATAATGTGTCTTGGTGTGGCTCTCTTTAAGTTAATTTGAGAAATTTGTTGAGATTCTTAGATGTTTATATTCATGTCTTTCATCAAACTGGGGAAGCTTTCAGCTATTATTTCTTCAAGTATTCTTTCTGCCCCTTTTCCTCTTCTTCGTGGCCTTCCGTGCGGCGCGTGTGTTGGTCCCTGTCTGGTGGTGGCCCACGGGTCCTGAGGCTCTGTTCACTTTCCTTGGACCTGTGTTCTTTCCCTTCCTCGGTCTCAACAATTTCCTGTCTTATAGTTCACTGATTCTTTCTCCTGCCTGTTCAAATCTAAGTTTCAGTCCCTCTTAATTTTTCATTTCAGTTTTTGTACTTTTGATCCCCAGAATTTCTTTGGTTTCTTAGGTTTTCTGTCTTTGTCAGTATTTCTATGTTGTTCACACATCATTTTCTTGACTTTCTCCACAGTTCCCTTTAGTGCTTTGAGCATCTTTAAGAAAGTTCTTTAATTTTTTTCTAGCTAGCTTAAACATAAATATGGATTACAGCAAAATAACTTGGTAGTTGTTCATTCACCTGACCCCGTTAAATCACTTTGGGAATGTAGCCAAGGCCCATGTTTATTGTAATATTCACTGGAAATTTGCAAATAATGTGTTCTCTTACAACAGGGGAACTTAGTAGTACCTGTCTGTACAATAAAATATAGCCTGGCTTTTAATTTATGAAATACATTAATAATACAAATAATTTTTATATAATGTCAAATAAAAAGAGCCAGATTTAAAAATTGTACAGTTGTTATAATCCTGATTGCATGAACATATGAAAGATATTCTACAAAGAAATGCATTAAAATATTTTTTTATTTGACTGCATTATAGATGACTTTTTAAAATTCATCTTTTCTCTATTTTCCAAATACATATTCCTCATTAAGGATGTATTACTTTATTCATATTCAGAACAAACGTTATTAAGTAAAGGGAGGCCTCCAGAGAGATCTTTATTAGGTAAAACATGTATCTCTGTACAACTACAAGCAATGCAGAGATATAACTGCAGGGTTGTTTTCATGCTACTTTGAATCCCTCCACAACGGGAAGTGATAAAGCCCCCAGCCAGTGGTGGCTGAGGGTCTGGCTTTGCTGCTGCTCGGCCTGATTCTCCTCCTATGATAGCTCGCTCTAGCGTAACTGTTGTCTTTTTGCTCCTTCTCAGTTACTCTTTGTCCACTCCAAAAAATAGATTACTGATTTTTTCTTTTCTTCTCAGCATACCCAGTTGTTGTCTACGGGCCCCAACCTGTGAGATACGGAGCCCCACCGGGAGCATACGGAGCCCCACCAGCAGGTTACGGAGCCCCGCCAGCAGGATATGGAGCTCCGCCAGCAGGTTACGGAGCCCCGCCAGCAGGTTACGGAGCCCCGCCAGAGGGATATGGAGCCCCGCCAGAGGGATACGGAGGCCTGCCAGAGAGATCTGAAGCCCCACCTATGGGATATGGAGCCCCACCACCTGAATACGCAGCTGTGCCTATGGGGTACAGAGCCCCACCCCCTGCATATGAAGCTCTGCCTGTGGGATACGGAGCTCCATGGGCAGGATATGGAACCCCGCCTGTGGAATATGGAACCCCACCAGCTACAAATGAACCCCCATCTGCTAGATATACAGCTGGGTCCCACAATTCTGTGGCTGCCCAGCCTGCTGGACGTGAGGCTTCTGTTCCCTCCACCTCATCTCCTCAGGCCCATTTACCATCTTCTAAGATGTGAACCCTGAAGACTCACCAAGCAAAGGGGCACCATGGAACTGAAGTCAGGAGGAGAAGGGGACTCGGGTATGTGTTTAAAGGCCCTTCTCAAGTACTTGCCTCACCCTTTGGAAGGGCAATCACGGGGGCAAGTGAAGCTTTACTTCCATGCCTAGATTTTAGAGGCAGAGTCTACTCTTGATTAGACAGGCTAAAGAAGCAGAATGGTAGGGCTAATTCCTCAATAATTTGGTTGACGTTGGGCTGCATTTTTTAAAAGATTTTATTTATTTATTTTTAGAGAGAGGGGGAGGGAGGGAGAGAGGAAGAGAGACACTGATGTACAAGAGATACTTTGATTGGTTGCCTGTCGTACGCCCCCAGCTGGGGACCTGGCCTGCAACTCAGGCCTGTGCCCTGGCTGGGACTGGACTGGTGACCCTTTGCTTCACAGTCTGGAGCTCAATCCACTGAGCCACAGCGGCCAGGGCAAAATGTATCTACTCTTGATCACTGGTTTTGCCTCTCAAAATCCATTCCTGAGGAACGCTTGCACGTGCGCACAAAGATGGGGGATTCCATCACTTGCACTGTTTCTAGCAGCGCAGAGTCGGAAACGGCCCACGCTTATGGACAGTGAGCACGCGAGTAAACTGCAGCACAGCTGTGCCGCATGTGCAGAAACTTCTAAGTCTTATTGTTAAATGAGACAAGTGTGTTTAAGGGAGTGTGTGCTACGGAAATTTTCAGTCCCACCTGACTGAATGCCCCCTGTCATAACTCATATTTTGTAATGTCTCCTTTACTTCATTGGAATGAAATTTTCAGGCAATTGCGTGTGATTCCATACCATTTGAACCAAAGTTAATATAATGCTATAAATTTGATGTAAAGAAGAAAAAATGGAAAAGTGGTTTGTAGTAAAATTTTAAGTGTTTTAATATACAAACCCTCAGAGCGCACCGCAACGAAGTGATCTAGCGGTAACAGGGCTGCCTGGTTGGGGGGGCCGCACGGCTGGGGAAGAGGGCGGGGAAGGAGACCCAGCTTTTTCTCTACAAACTGTCCAAGCGCACGTGTGCTATATGTTTCTGTCTTGAGGAAGGAATAATTTTAAATCTGAGTTAATAGCATGCTGGGCTCCACCTAGCTTATAAATTGTGCAGTGGCTCCTCACAGCCTTCGGGATAAAGTCCGCCCTCCTGATTTTCTTGTGCACGTGGATCATAGTATGCTCCTTAGTATCCGAGGCTCAGGGCAGTCTGGCCGCTTCAGTGACCCTCCCGCTGTGGGACCCAGCCGAGCGGAACTAAATGCAGACACTGAACTGCATGGCCTCTGCCTTCCTCCCCGCTGCATTCACCTCATCTTTTGAAACGGCTCAGAAGTTCCTCTGAGAAGCTTGTTCTAAGCCCCCTTCCAGGGTAATTGCCCTTCTGCCAAGCTTGTATTGCACCCTCAGCATGTGTCTGGCAAAATACTTTGCCAGTCCTGTTGGGATTGTTTGCACGCTCAGTCCCCCCGTAACCTGTCAGCTGCTTGAGAGCAGAGGCCGTCCCATTGCAGAGGCCGAGCAGAAGGCAAGGGGCACAGCGGTGTCTAGTTAACATTTGTCAAGTGAACGAAGACATAAATAAGTTGTGATTCTTGACTTATTACACACACGCATATACACAGCCACTGAGTTCTGGCTACAGCTGAAGACTAGAATGTGCAGAATTAGTTTTGTTTGACAAACTGTTAGAGAGGATTAGAAATTAAAATTTCAGATCTTAGGGAAAACTGTCCCCTCTCTGGCCAGTGGAGTTGAACACTCCTGAAGGCAGAGTTATATTTCACCTCTTCCTACCTCACAGCCATATTTATATGGCTCACACAGGCCCTGTCCACCTCTGGCAAGGTGGTCCCATAGCACTCATCTGGTGTTTAAAGGCCTTTGGGTGAGCAAATGATTAATACTATCGTTGGGTGCCAGGCGATGTGCTAAGGCATGTCATAAGCATATCTCATCACTTTTTAAAAATATTTTATTTATTTATTTTTAAACATAGGGGGAAGGGAGGGAGAGAGAAAGTGAGAGAAACATCAATGTGTGGTTGCCTGTCACATGCCCTCCACCAGGGACCGGGCTTGCATCCCAGGCATGTGACCTGACTGAGGATCGAACTGGTGACCCTTTGGTTCACAGTCTACACTCAACCCACTGACCCATACCAGCCAGGGCCATAAGCAATCTCACTTAATCCCTCACTTAATCCAGTGAAGTGAGCACTGTTAATAGCTTTATTTTACAGCTAAGCATACTGAAGCTTGGAGACCTTAGGAAACCAGCAAATTCACAACTATTGAGCTGTGGAGGCAGGACTCGAACACAGGCTCGCCCCGAGCCTGGAACTCTAACCTCTGGCTGAGGAACCTGCCCCCTAGCATATTGTTTTTGTCGCACAGGAGCCGGACAGTAGGAGGCATTCCCTGTGCATGTAGTGGCCTGATTCTCTCCACACACCTGTGAGGTCCTGGTGAGTGCTGAGTCCCTTTTCCTACTGCAGACTTGGTCCCTGGTGGTCAGAGGGCCTTGAAAATCGACGGTGTCAGAGGTGGTATGGTAGAGCAGACAAGGGCTCAGATTTCCCCTGAGATCAGATTGGTTCCAGGTCTTCTGCTGCTATGTGTTAACTGAAGTATGGGGGTTGCTAGGAGCCAGAGACCAGCTGTTCTTGACCCAGCTCAGCTGGCACAGGAGAGAGAGAATCCTAAGGTCTTTGAGAATTTCATGGCCTCATGGTCTCATCCCCTCATCACAGCCCCAGACCTGAAGGCTCCACTGCATTAATTGCCTTAGCGATGCCCCCTGAGTAAAGAGTACTTATAAGGGATGGAGGGTGAAGACTTTTAGAAGGGCAGTAATTATGTGAATTGGCCAGCCCATTTATTAGCTATATGTTTGCGCTGAACACCCTGCTAGGCACTTTACATGAAAAATTTAGCAAGGAGAGTGCTTGAACCCCAATCTCATAATGAAGAAACGGGCAGAGAGGGAAGCAAATTGCCTAAGGCAAACAGCTGGCTAGTAAATGACAGGGCAGGATCTGAACGTAGGTTTCCCTTCTCGTTCACACACTCATTTATTAAGTGCCTTTTGTGTGCTGTTGCCATGCGCTTGGGAGATCAGTGACCAGAACAGACCAAAACTCCTGCTCTTGATGGTGCTTACATTCTAGTGATACTAAGAGGCAGTCAGTATGCATTGTGTTATATGATATAACTAGGCATATCATATTCAAACTGCAGGAAAAGCAGAGATGCTGATAAAAGCTATAAAAATATAGAACAAAGTAAGGAAGAGTAGGAGTGTTTGGGGGAGGGAGCAGTTCGCAATAGCATCTTGTGGAGAAGGTAAAATTTGAGTGCAGATTTGAAGGGTGAAGTTGGTGAGGGAGCTAGTCGTGCAGACCAGGGGAGAGTGTCCAGGCGGAGGGCGCAGCTAGTGTAAAAGCAGCTTAATCCCAAGGTGCCTTCCCTTACACCCAGTGCCTGAAAACACAGATGACTGTGAGAAGACTCCTGTTCTCAAGGAAGGAAAACCTGAGAACAGACTGTAAGACACCTGGAGTGCGGAAGGTCTGAGTCGGTCTGTAAAACAGCTTGGGGATGGAGACTGATTTCTGGGTCCTCGTCAGAGAACAGGCCTCCCTCCTGCCTAAGTCCTGAGGACAACAGAAGCTACAGTAACCGAAGAGTCTGGGGTCACCCTGGTGTCACACCCTCGATTAAAGTCTGCCCGCTGTCGCACACCTCTGCTGTGGCCTCGGTCTCTCTGTTTCCGGAGGCATCTGTGCCGTGCACGGCCTGGCGCCGGTCCCTTGGGACCGCCCAGCAGGGCAGCGTGGACGTGCCCAGGCTCTCAGCTGCCCGGCTGGGCTCTGCGCTGGTCCTGCTTCAACCACTCACTGCCTGATTCCGAGAGATGGGTCTTCTCCGCGCTGAAGCCTCATGCCAGAGCACCCCTTGATGCAGCACTTGCCTGAGTCGGGGAAGCCTGTTCTCCAGCTTCGCATGGAGAAGAGGGCCCGAGTGAATCACTGTGAGAGCGTGCGAACCCACCGCTCTGCTGCGCTGCCCCGCACCGTGCTCCGGGTTTCATGAGGGTCAGCTGGGGTCAAGTGCTTAACTCAGGCTGCTCCGCGCCAACCCTGCGTTCGCAGGGGCCTTGTCAAGCAGTACACAGACTGCTCCAGCCATAGTCAGTTTCATTACATTTTGCAAGTGTCCACCCTGTCCTGCACCCCACCCACTCCCAAAATATAGGATGAGAACAGGTGGGTACTTCCCTCTGTGTGGTTCCTCTGGGGAGCTGTCTGGCCCCGCTCCTGTTGGCTTGCCCTGATGGTCTTTTCCTGGTCCTCAGCCCTGTTTGGGCCTTGGAAAACATTTTGGGAACTACTTTGGAAATATTTATGCTCAAGCTTGGGCTTTTCCCTTGGACCCACTTCTGGCATTAGCTCTCTGGCTTTTCCCTGTGACCCACAGGAGAGACAGGCACGCCTAGCTTCTGACAGAAGGGCGGTGATGGAGGTCTGCACAGGGTGCAGAGAAGGGACTCCGGCCACTTAAGGAGGTCCTGTCCACTGCTTGGAGAAGGGGATGTCTGCATTGCTTTTTTTAAAAAGATTTTATTTATTTATTTTTCAACAGAGGGGAAGGGAGGGAGAAAGAGAGGGACAGAAACGCCAATGTGTGGTTGCCTCTCATGTGCCCCCCATCCAGGGACCTGGCTAGCAACCCAGGCATGTGCCCTGACGGGTAATTGAACCGGTGACCCTTTGGTTCACAGGCTGGCACTCAACCCACTGAGCCACACCAGCCAGGGCTGAATTATTTTGATGTAGAATTCCGTGTCCAGTGAAATTATTCTTCAAGAATGAAGAAGTACTTTATCAGGCAAAGAAATAATGAGGGCATTTGTCACCAACAGAGCTGCCTTGTAAGCACTTTTAAAAGTTCTTCGGAGAAAGAAATTGATACACATCAGAAAGTCAATCTCCATAAGGAAAGGAGGAGGTTAGAGGAGGAATAAAGGTAAATCTTTTGTTCTTATTCTTAATCTAACAGACGATAGTTGGTTCAAATAATAGCAGCAACAATGTACTCAATGGTATAGTTTGTGGATAAGTGAAATAAATGACAGCAATTTTTTAAGAGAATAGAGGAGTCGGGAATACTGGCGAGAGACACTTGCTGTAGTTGTGAAGCAGCATAATGCTGTCTGAGAGTGGGCTTCGGGCCGGCTGTAAATGTGCATTGCAAACTCCAGGGCAACCAGTAAAAAAATTAGAAGAAAATAGCACAGATATTGTAAGAGAGGAGAGAAAATACAATCACATAAAATGCTTAATTCAAATGAGAGAAGGCAGGAAAAGAGGGCAAAAAGAAAAAATATATATATGAGGGCAGTGGATAGAAAACAGTAAAATAGCCCTGGCCGGGTGGCTCAGTTGGTTAAAGCACCAACAGTAAACCAAAAAGGTTGCAGTCAGGGCGCATCCTAGTTTGTGGGTTCGACCTCAGTGTAGGTGTGCACGGTAGACAGCTGGTCGGCGTTTCTCTCTCTCCCTCCCCCCTCACTACAATCAATGAAAGCATATCCTTGGGTGAGGCTTTTTAAAAACCAGTAAAATATATGGTAGCTATTGATTCAACCATGTCAATAATCATTTTAAATACCAGTGGTCTCAGTAGACAAATCCAAAGACAGAGACTACAAGAGTGGACTAAAAAAGAAAAAGACCCCACTATATATTGTCCACAAGAAACCCACTTAAATGTAAAGACACATGTAGATCAAGAGGAAAGCAACAGAAAAAAATTCTGGATATCAATTGCACAACAATGTGAATGAATATACTTAACATTATGGGACTATACAGTTAAAAATGGCAAATTTTTAGATGGCAAATCTAAATGGCAAAAAAAAGATGGCCAATTTTATATGTACTTTATCAGTTTTTTCAAAAGAGAAAAGGAATGAAAAAAGATATTTTGCTAACAAATCAAAAGAAATCTGAATAACTATGTTAATTTTAAACAAAGCTGATTTTTTTAAACAAAAGTATTAAGGAGAAATGGCAGCATTATATAGTGATACAAGAACAATTTCTAGTGCACATGAACCTAACAGCAGAGATCCAGAATGTGCGAGGCAAGCACGGAGAGCTACAAGGAGAAACGGATAGACCCGCAGCGCCACTGGAGCCACCGAGAGTTCACAATTGACGGGCCGGCAGGGGCAGTTCAGGGAGGGCGCAGTAGAACTAAACAGCAGTGGCAAACTCCATGCCACTGACGCTTATAAAACACATCCTCTGACAACAGCAGAATACACATTCTCCTCAGGCTCACACAGAACACTCACTAAGACAGAGCAAATTCTGACACACAGGCCCTCTCACCTACGGGTGACGTCTGAGACGTGTTCTCCAGCATCTCCCCGATGGTGGCTGAGGGGCTGCGGCCAGGAGCAAGGTCTGTATGTCCATCACATGACCCGTGGGTGGGCAGGACTTCTCCTGGGTCCCTGGGCATATGGTGCTGGATCTCACAGCTCCCACGGGCACTTCTGTGCTCGGACGGATGCCACAGAGGGCTGAGTGGGGGAGACACGAGGGACATCTCATTTAGCCATGCTGCTGACATCACACACCTTTCAAACTCTTGCTCCTCACCCTGCATGCAGAGGATAGTCCCCCTCTCTTGTTCACCCTTCTGTGGATGGGAATGGCCTGGAGAAGAGTGAGGCCGGCTCTGGTCCTGCAGACATCTGATGTTCAGGTAAGGATGGCAGAAAAGTCTGGATAGCATTGAAGGGGAGAAAAGGAAAACTGCAGTGTTATTTTGCATTGTGCCAGGAGTCTGGCACAAGAAGGAAGCAGAGCAGGAATCATTCATTCAACACCTAAGTGGCGATCACCAGCAGTGGCGGGGAGGATACCCATTCCCGGCGACGCCGAGTTCTATCCTTCGTTCCTCCTCTCGGGCGTCCCAGGGGCTGGGAGGTGTGCGCCTAGGGACTGGATCCCCTTGTCGTTGTGTGTGTTGTTGCATTCTGGGGGCGATGCTGTCCTGTCTGTGACACAGACCAACCTTATTCTCTAGGGGCCCAAGTACTGTTGTCTAGCCATGCTGCACTCGGCTGACCTGGGCTTGTCCACCCCACTGTCCCCAAAATGCTGGGCACCTTCTGGTTCACTCTCAGGGGTATATCTTCTTTTTTAATTGTAGTAAAAATTACAGCATAAATTTTATCTTCTTACGTTTTTAAGTGTGTACTTCTGTAGTGTTGGCTATACAGGTTTTCCCCGCTTTATGGAAGTAGAGTGTCCCTATGAAACTTTTCTTAAGCCAAAATGGCATAAAGCGAAGAGTACCCCCTGCTTTCTGAAAGTTTGCGTCATGCCACTTTGCCTCTGTGAAACACCTATGTTAGTACGGTAATGGCTTTTTTCATAAAAGCGAACATCCCATGAGGATTTGTTTTGGTGAGTGAAAATAGGTATTGCACTATTGTAGGTCTTCTGTGAAAACCAAGTGGAGTAAAACCACTTTTGGAAACTGGGGGATGCATGTTCTCACTGTGGTCCAGTGGATCTCTAGAACTACTTCATTTGCAAAACTGGAACTCGGTACCCAGTGAACTTCTCATTCCCCCTCCCACACCCCTGGGAGCCTCCATGCTACTTCCTACTTCCCGTTTCTATGAAATTGACTACTTTAGGCACCTCATATAAGTGAAATCATACAGTATTTGGTTTTTTTTGTGTGTGACTGGCTTATTAGCATAAAATTCAAGACTCCTCCATGTTGTAGCATGTGGCCACACTTCCTTCTCTTTTAAAACTAACGTTCCACTGTGTGAATTTACCTTATTTTCTTTATCCACTCACCCATCATGGACTTTGGGCTGCTTATGCATCTGGGCTATTTGAGTAATACTGCAGTGGAAACAGGTATGAGGTCTGTTTTTTTCATAACAGAATCATTGATACATAATTCACATATTATATAGTCCACCCATTTTCATGTGCACAGTTCCATGATTTTTAGTATATTCACAGATATGTGCGGCCATCACTCCAGTCAATTTAGAAACATTTTCATCACCTCAGAAAGAACTCTTGGGCCTTCGAGCTGCCAGCCCGTGCGCCCCCATCTTCCCCGCCCAGTCCTAGGCGCCACTGTCCGTCTCCGTGCAGCTCTTCCTGCCCGGGGCTTTTCTATGGGTGGAATCGTGATATTGCGGTCTTTGTGCCTGGCCCCTTTCCCTCGGCGTGTTTCCAAGGCTCATCCATGTAACATGTCCACATTTTCCTCCACTTTATGGCTGAACAATGTTCTGCTGCATGGTTAACCATGTCGTTTATCCGTTCATCAGTTGGCGGACATTTGTAGTATTTCTGCCTCTTGACTGTTGTGAATAATGGTGCTACAAATACTTGTTTACAAGGTTTTGTGTGGACATGTTTTCATTTCCTTTGGGTATATACCTAGATGTACAATTGCTGTGTCGTATGGTAACTCGATGTTTAACCATTTGAGGAGTTAAATGCCAGACCACCTTCCACAGTAGCTGCACCAGCCTTCCATCCCTACCAGCGGGTATGAGGGTTCCAGTCCACGTCCTTGCCAGCACTTTGCCTCACGCTTTTATTCCAGCCGCCCTTCTGGGTGTGGAGTGGTATCTCCGGTTTCATTTGCACTTCCCTAATGGTTAGTGATGGTGAGCACTGGCCATGTACATGTGTTCCTTAGAAAAATGTCTATTCAGACACTTTGCCCATTTGTGAAAGTTTTTAAAAAGATTTTACCTATTTTATGTAGAGGGGAAAGGAGGGAGAGAGGGTGAGAAACATTGATTGGTTGTTTTCTGCAAGCACCCCGACAGGGGACGGAGCATGGAGCCCCCAACCCAGGCATGTGCCCCGACTGGAAATCGAACTGGGACCTTTCGCTCTGTGGGAAGAGGCCCAACCAACTGAGCTGCGCTAGTCAGGGCTCTTTGCCCGTGTTTAATTGTTACTTCTTTTTATCATTGTTTTAAGAGTTCTTTATATATTTTAAATAAAGGTCCCTTATCAGAAATGAATTGCAAATATTTTCTCCTACTGTGTGGGTTGTTTTTACTCTCTTTTTAATGTGGGCAAATTGTAGCTATAAATTTCCCTCTGATCACTACTTTCACTCCTATGTTTTGATGTCATGTTTAGTATTTTTGGTATGTTGTGTATTTATTTTAATTGATCTCAAAGTATTTTGTATGTGGTGTGCGATAAGTTGCTTCTGTCTTGTTGCTTTCAAAAATTCTCCCTTTGTCTTTTGAGAGTTTGAATATGATGTGTCTAGATATGGATCTCATTGAGTTTATCCTGCTAGGAGCTCACTGACCTTCTTGGACATGTAGATTAGTATTTGTCATCAGCCCTGGGTGGTGTGGCTCAGTGGATCGAGCACTGGCCTGCAAACCAAAGGTTCAAGGTTCTTGCCGGTTCGATTCCCAGTCGGGGCACATGCCTGGTCTAGATTGCAGGCCAGGTCCCCAATGGGGGCGTGCGAGAGGCAACCACACATTGATGTTTCTCTCCCTCTCTCTCTCCCTCCCTTCCCCTCTAAAAATAAAATCTTTTAAATATATATATATTATGTATATATTTGGCAAATATATATATATTTATCATCAAATATGGAAGATTTGAGCCATTATTTTTTCAAATATTCTTTCTGCTCTTTATTCTTTATATGTATGTTGGTATGTTGCACGGTGCCCCATGAGCCTCTGAACGTTTTTCTTCCTCCTTCTTTCTACTCGGACAGGTTAATCCCAGTGGAGCCATATTCAAGTTTGCTGGCCTCCCTCAGGGAAGCCAGGTGCCCTATCTCAGCTAAAGGAAGAGGGCTTAGAAAATAGGAACCGAAGGAAGGCAGTCAAGAACGTACCATTCTTTTACTGGAAAAAGGAGGAGCAGGAAATGTGTTCTAAGACACAGAGACCCTAGACTTCTCTTGGACACAGCTGGGGGGGTTGCATCTGCTCTGCAGCCAGGTTAGGCGGGGAGACGCCAGGGGAGAGGACAGGCTGCAGGGACCCTGCGGGAGAAAGGCAGAGCTGAACGCCCCCACCCCCCCAGCCCCCATCGGCACCCAGCCCCTGAGAACCGCTGAGCAAAGCCCTGTCAGAAGAGGTAGGATAAGCTGAAAGGTGTCTAAGACAACAGTGTGAAGTTCCTTAGCCGATCGGGGCCTCACACCTGCAGCAGAGGGGCGGGCGAGAGTGGTGGTAGTGGCCAGCAGAGCCCAGAACATCTGAACGGGGTGGCGAAGGGCTGTGCAAGACAAAGAGGGCCTGGGACTATTGCCCACTGCCTCGCTGTGCCGTCACCACCACCACCGCCGTGCCGGGCAGAGCAGGGAGGGCTCCCTGGTACGAGCAAGTCTGCACTGAAGTATAATCTGCAGGTCGCTTTGGAAAATGAGAGGCCGGACGATGCCACACATCTTCCACATGAGGCAGGATGTAAAACCAGCGCCCTGTGTGCTGACAGAGTCCCTCGCTGAAGGTGCCCGTGGCCCCAGGTCCGTGTCACACCTATGTGACTGAAGAGCTTTATCGGTGACCCGAGGGAGCCAAGGGTCCTCCCCTGCAGTGTCAGCCTGCAAAGCCAACCACGTGATGCATGGAAGTTCCAGACAAGAGATCAGATCTCCACTCAAATTTTAAGAAAAATTCCAAATCTTGATTTCAGAGTCTGTGAAAGGTCAGAGGCTGGAGTCCTGATGGGTACGAGTGTCCCTGCCTTAGGGGGCCCAGGAGGCTGGCCCAGCTGTTCAGCAACATCTGTGCGGCCGTGCAGATGAGGTAAGAGGGCAGGAAGGCCACAGGAAAGTGCCCAAGACAGGTTTCCAGGGGAGTTCATACTTGGGCAGAACGCGGAACCTGGCCGAGATTGTACTTTGGGTCTGACGGGGTCACTTGCCGACCAGGCCTGGGCAGCAGGAAACCCCGCCCACTGGCCCTCAGCAAGCCAAGGCTCCGCGGTCTGGGGTCAGTGGTGCTGCTGCAGCCTGTCCCGCCTCTCAGCTCCTCACAGCGGGGGTCCCTCCAGCTTACTAATAGGGTACAGGTACCACATCACCACCCCCGAAGGATTGATGATCACGGTGAAATTGGTCTGAGCCTGGAGGCCACTGATGACACCACCAGTGTAGACGTCCTGGGCCTGCAGCGGGGAGGAACATAAACAATGCCACCGTAAGAATGGCCGTGCAGACTCCTCAGAGGACGCAGAAGGCTGGACTTCTGCCTGTCTGTGCTGGGCCCCCAGTGTGCACTTCAGAAGTGGGAGCCCTGACTCTCCCATTACCTCCCCATTGGCACAGCCAACAGATGCCCAGACACAGGCAGAGGCGACAGCCCAGCCCACAGACAACCCGAGGAACGTGCCGGCAAGGACTGGCCAGTGAGGGGAGGAGCATGGCCTCAGTGGGGAACGGGACTCATTTACACCCAGGAGTTCCACTTGCATAGCTGGAAGGTACCGGTGCAGAGGACGGCACCAGCCATGGCCCTCAGTGCCTGCAGCTGCCCCACGGGCACCTGACACAGAACCCAAGGCCCGTGGTTTAGGGGAGGCGGGGTGTGAGTGCGGGCCACCCCCAGCAATGCCCTCCCGAGGAAACAAAAGGCACTAGCCACCTGCAGGGCGCTCACCTCATACACGCCGGAGCCGCTGACGCTGAGCTGCTCGAGGGAGGAGCGGAAGCGGTAAGGCATGTCCGTCCTGCGGCTGAGGAAGACTAAGGCGTAGGCGTCACTGGCCAGGGGCCGCAGGAACACCTCGATGAAGGCCTTGTTCTGCGCACAGGAGATGGCTACTGGCTGGCGTCCCTGCTTAGGTAGGCCCCAAAGTCCCCTTCCTGCCCCCCACCCCCAACCCCCAGCCCACAGTTTTGTCATGGAAAAACTTGGGGAGGATCCCACAGCCCTCCAGCACCCCAACTTCTCTTGCTCTGCTCCCCTTCCTTCCCTGACTCGCAGATGCTCCCCAACACTTGCTCTGTGCCAGGACACAGACAGTGCTGCCTGAGGCCCTGCTCCAGAGAGCTCCTGGTGTGCCCGGGGGCACAGACAGGGACAGCTGCCGTGCTGGTGTGGAGGCCCCTGGCCGGTGGGACTGATCACTCTGCCCTGAGCAGCCAGGAGCGTGAGCCCCCGTCCCCCGGAAGGCCCCTGGCCTGGCAGGCGTTAGTCACCTCTCTGGGCCTCGCCAGTTCCAAAGGTGTGTGCTACAGGTGTGTGGAGCTCTTTTTACTAGAGACGAAAGGGTCTGTGCGAAGAGCACACACTGTGGGGTGACGCTGGTGGAGTCAAGGACAACTGCACCGTTTACCAGTCGCAGGGCCTTGGGCTGAAGTTACCCAGACTCTTCACATCTCAGTCTCCTCACTTGGAAACAGAGAAGGAGATCTGCCGCCTGAGAAAATGTATCTAGGATGCCCAGCGCGCAGCAGGTGGTCAGTAAACAGTAGACGCCATGACGAGTAATAGTCATGTTCCTTGGACCAAACAAGTCCTAAACGCGCAGGGGAGTCCCAGCGCTCCGCCGGACACCTTACACTTCCGAGGGGGAGGCTCACTGTTCCCTGTGCACGGGCACGGGGACATCTCCCGTCCCCGTGCCCCACGAGCTCTGGCCTGCTGTCAGCCAGGGAATGCGACAGCTGGAGTAGCACCCAGCCGTCTTCAACTCAATGCAGCCTTGGTTTGGGGGGAGCCTAGCCCCTCAGTCTCCCTCCCCCCCCACACCCCAGTACCTTGAGAATCCTGCGTCCCTGGATGCCTAGGGGATCCTGGTTGATTTTGATCATGAGTGGATTCTGCAGAATGTCCATGTTCTGGGCAGAGATGGTACGCAGGTCTGTGGACATGAAGAGGGGAGCTGCCAGCACCGTCCACAGGGCCATCTGGGCCCGGGCTTGCTCGAAGCTGAGGCCGAAGTTCCCAATGAGCAGCTGGGGGCAGAGGAGCGGGCAGTCAGCCCTTCCCTCTGTAGGGAGGAGGCCACAGGGAGCCACCCACACTGGTAGCTGAGGCAAGAGAAGACGGTGACGGGAAGGACGGCCACGTGGGGAGCCCGGTTGGGCAAACACCATTCCCCAGCAGCGTGGCCTCGGGATGAGTGGCGTCACTTTGCATCTGAGCCTCAGCTTTTATTCACCCGAAAATGGGGGTGCTCGTGTGTCACAGGTTGTTCAGACGGTTCAATGCAACCGTGTGGCCGAGGGCGCTTGTGAGCCAACACGTGCAAGTCCAGAAACCCAGGGAGGCAGTGGCAGGAAACCGGGACCAGAGCCACACAGAGTCCCTGCTTCTGCCAGTGACCACCCAGCCGCCCTCACCCGGCTGACCTGGGGAGCCGGCCCAGACAGGACAGAAACGATTCCTGCTCACACCACTGTTACCCACTTGGTGACCCCAACTGAAGCACTGTGCATGTGCCCAGCATTTGAAAGGGTCATCCACTCCATACTCAAAACAACCCTCTAAAGGCAACTAGTGTTATCGTTCTCATTTTCCCTGACAAAACTGAGGCACAAAAAAAATTAAGTCACTTTCCCAAAGTACATGACAGAGCAGGAGCCAGAGTTCTAACGCGGGTCCATTTCTGTTTCTCCAGGTGCCCCACCATCTAGCGGAGTATTTGGTACTATACTCATCACTGGTGGTAAACACTTGACTAAATGAAGAGAGAGCAATGCAACTGTAAGACAAATTGCAAAAATATTTAAGTCACCAGGGCTGTGGCTGAGGTGGGCGCAAGGGGCCAGCTCTGCCTGTGGACGCTCTGCGGGGATGAAACAGTGCACGGGGCACTGCGAGAAGAGCCCAGGCGGGCTGGGTGGGCACCGGCCAGGGAGGGGCTGGCGAGAAGGTGTGGGTATCCATGTTCTCCGCCCTGCAGAGGAAGAACCGCTCGCACAGGAGTCACCGCAGACCAAGTTCTCAAGTTTCAGCCCCAGAACTGCCTGGGAAGATGGTCAACGACAGGCATTCCCAGGCCCCGCCACATTCTGGTCTAAACAGTGGGGGCGGGGCCCTGGGAACAGAACTGTAAGTAAGCTCCAAAGTAAGTCTAATGCAGCTGGTTCAAGGACACAGTTCAGAGACACTGATCTAGAACCTGGCAGTGAGTGACCAGTGAGAGGGCATGGGGCAGTGGGGGCGGGTCCATCATGGAGGGTAGGCCTTGGGACTTCCCCCTCCATGTCGGTATACCATGTCCGGGTCGTTCCAGTGCCCAGGGCCTGCCACTGGCTGCAGTATGTCCTGATTGTCCGCAAACCAGTCCAGGATGGACAGCACGCTACTCCAGGAGTCCTGGATGTCGTCATAGTTGCGCCAGAGGTTGCAGGTGTCTGCCAGCAGGCTGTAGTTCACCTGGATGTCAGAGGAGGCAGAGTCTGGTGCCAGAGTCACACCCTGCTGCCTGGAGGCCCACACAGGGGCTGGGGAGGCTCAGCAGGAGACAGAGGTGGGGAAGGGAGAGGACAGGCCTGAGCTTGTTCAGGGTAAGGAAGGCCTTGGAGAGAGCAGTCCTGCTCCGGGCTGCCCAAGCCTCCACTCCATGCGTGCTGGTGCCAGAAGCCCACCCAGCCCTCCCCTGCCAGCTGGGACCAAGCCCAGGATACCGACCTAGGCTGGGGTACCAACAACATCCCTGCTGCATATGTACCCTGTATTCTCACAGTGAGAGTCCCACACCCTGCCAGCATTCTCCCCCAGGTCCTCAAGTCTGACCCCATCCTTTCTAGTGTCCCAGGTGCTGAGGGGTCCCTGGTGAGGTGCCCACAAGGCCCGTCAGAGGCACGGCCCCACCTGCCTATCCTCAGCAGCCTTCTGGATCTCCTAGCCCACTCAGTGCAACCCAGATTCCAACCACTTGATGGCTGTCGTGGGTCGGCACATCACACGTGGTTCCCATGCCTTCAGCCCACGTAACAAGTGCCTCCTCTTCTCTAAGACCCTAGGCTGGTTGAGGCCCCCTCGGGGGCACTTAGGACCCTTTCTCGAGACCTACAAATCAGCCAAGTGGGCAGCTAGGGTGAGAGCAGCCCCGACACTGCACAGGAGGAGGGGAGGCCAGGTGTGGAGAACACTGCCATGTAGGCGCACGGAATGGCTTACCCTGGGGGGGAGGCCCCCTTCGTAGGCTGGCCAGCTGCAGGAGAAGGCGATGGGGCGGCCCGTGGCATTCAGGGCCGCAGCCATCATGGGGTACCCTAGAGGAGTACAACATCCACCTTTCAGGACCGAGGAGATGCAGGAGGCAGTCTCGGGCCTCAGCGTAGACCTTTTCCCACCAAATGTGAGGAAACTGAGGGTCCACAGAGGTGCTTCCCCCTGTACCCAAAGTTGCAAACACTTCCTAGGTGGGGCATGGTGCTAACCCATCCTTTGGGGGCCTGGGAGCCAAGATCGCCCAGCCCCTGGTGAGAGAAATTAGGAAACACTACGTTCCGGGGCCACACAGACAGATAAGCTCAGCCAAGTGGGCACTGGGAGGCTTCCCGTGGCCACCCCCGCCTGTCTCCCCTGTGGCCCCAGACAGCTGTGGGACTCACCTTTGGCATGTTCCTCTGGGGTTGAAAAGCAGCCGTCCAGCTTCAGCATGTCCACCTTCCACTTGGCAAAAGTTTGAGCATCCTGAACCACCTTGTCTAGCGTGGTACCTGGGTAACCCATGCAGGTGAAGTTGCCTAGGTCCTCATAGATGCCCAGCTGCAGGCCCAGGGAGTGAGCCTGTGGGGACAGCCAAGGACACCGGAGGGTCAGGCGCATCTGACCAGTCCCCATTAAAACCTTCGACGGTGCCCAGTGCCCAAAGGAAAGGGTCTGCACTTGCTGGGGGGCCTCTGCAGACCGCGGTCCTCCCGCCCCCCAACACATACACCTCCCGTGGCTGCTTCTCGCCTCTGGGCCTTTGCTTCCGCCATCCCCTTTGCCTCACATGCCAGCTTTCTGAGAATTAACTCCTCTTCCAGAGAACTTTCTGAAATCCCTTCCTGGCTCTTACCCACCACTGTAAACCATGCCTAGCTGTGTCTTTATATTTCCCCATCAGACTGAGTTCTGGAGCAGGGATTATGGAAAGGGAGCCCTAGTAGGGTGGGATGGAAAGAGTCACCTGGCCCCCAGGCCGAGGGGCGGGGCTGGGGCGGAGCTCACATAGTCTGCCAGGAAGGCGATGCCATTGGGGAAGCGCTTGGGATCTGGCACCAGGTAGCCGTTGGCGTCACGCCCACCGATCCAGCAGTCGTCGATGTTAAGGTACGTGTAGCCCAGGTCCCGCCACCCGTCCTGTGCCAGCCGGTCAGCCATCTCCATGAAGAGCTGCTCGCTGGAGAGAGGGGCAGGGGACGGAGCAGCTTAGTGGCCTAACCTGTTCCTCACCCTTGGCACCTTTCTCTGAGCTGCTCAGGTGCTCTGAGTATGAATCCAGGACTCTGGTTCGGCTGTCACCTGAAGACTAAGCCAGGTAACGATTATAAATGACACTAGGGATTGTGTTATGAGTCCTAAGCCACATGAAGTTGAAAAGAATGGTCTGGCCACCAGGCCAAGGGGCAGGACTGAGCCAGGGGAGGCACCGTGAGGTCTGGCCTGGCCTTATAATGATCTTTGAATTATCTCAGAGGTGGGTCCACTGGTACCCAAGGCCTCACAGAGGCCCCAGGCAGGTCAGGTGTCCCAAAAGTGACTGATGGCTGCAGTCTCTCTGGGATGAGAGGTGGGGTACTCTGACCCCCTCCTCCCTGCCCCCACTCTGCAGGGCCTGGGGCAAAGCTTGCCAGGCGGTGTGGACCTTACTCACCTGATGCAGTTTTCTGGGTCCTCATCACAGTCAACGTTGCAGCGGAAGCGTTCCCAGGCCAGCCAGCCCATGGGCGGCTTCCGCAGGAGCCCATTCTCCAGCACCAGCGCCTGGTCCACCAGGGCCAGCAAGAGCACTGTAGGGGGGTTGGGGGATGAGTATGAGTGACTCCCACGGCCCCTGCCCTCGCCGCCCACAGTCCACATGCTGCTCAGCCCTGCGGAAGCTCCCAGCCTGCACAGAAGAGGAACAAGTCCTGGGCTTGGGGTGGAACTGGCCCCTCCTGCAACTGTGGGCTCCCGCATACAGTGAGCAGGCTGATGGGACTAGGGTGTTTGAGGCCTGTGTCCTCACTTGCTGTTGTAGCCACAACAGTGCTAGAATTAGCAAAAACTAATAGCTGAGGTCAAATCCTTTCCATCCCCAGACCAGCCCCATCACACAGAACTTGACAGTACACTGTAGCCAGATTCCGGGTCTCCTGAGTGTCATCCAGGATGTTTGTTCTCCATCACAGACCCCCAAGAGGCTTCAGAAGAGCTAAAGAGGTCAGCCAGGTGGGACCTGCACCCAGCCAGCTCACCTGGGCGAGCCCTTTCCCTCTTGGGCCTCAGTTAACTAGTCTGTAAGATGGAGTTACTGTACTAACTTACAGGACTGTTCTCAGCACATGTTGTTATCACATAGGACAGGGCCTCTGAACTATCTGGGGTACGGGATGAGAAAGAAAGAGACCCCTTTAGAGGGGACCTGATTCCTAGGTGGGGAGCATTTCCCTCTCTTTTCCACGCACAGTTCCAAGAATAAGAGGAACCTGTCTCCCCACATCTCCACAGCACGGGAGGAGGCCCAGACACCAGAGGACTGGACTCCCTCCAGGCATCCCCATTCCCATCTGGTCACCTACCCTCCCAAGGCCACGCCCTCCCACGTAGGTTACCTGTCTTCCACAACATTGCTCCGGACTCAGCGTCTCGGGACCTGACCAGCTCTGCTCTGCTTTCACCAGCTTTATGTGTCGGGTGTCGGAAGCTGAGAACGTTAGGAAAGCACCGCAGTCACTCCTGCCTGGCAGCCCTGCCACCTTCAACCCTGGGCGTGGATCCCCAGGCCGCCCTCACTATCCCCTCTCCCTCCCCAGCCATCACTTCCCTTCTTCCCTCAAAAATACTAGACGAGGTTTCTTGGACTTTAGACCTTACCCCTTTCGCAGTGCTGGGCGCACCGAGAGTCAAGGGCAGCCCTCCCCTCCCGGGCGGGGCCAAAGAGGGGCAGCACTGGCTCCAGGACGTTCAGGAAGCGAGGCTCTAGGCCAAGACCGGGCTCCGGACCCTTGCCGGGTCTGGGCTGCACCCTCTGGGCGCCAGAGGCAGCAGGTCCGACGCGGGGAGGGCCCAGCCCAACCTCACAGTGCCCCTTCCCTTCTCACCTGCCCACTCCGACCCGCCGCTGCTTCTGCTTCCCGAGCCGAACCGCTGCGATCACCACATTCTCCCACTGCGTTCCAGAGGGGCGGGCCTGGCGGCGGTCAACCTTTCCCGTTGGAACCTATCAGAATCCCCATAGCAACGTCGTGCCCCGCCCTCTGTGCGCCACGCGCTCTCCGGGCTTCCCAAAGCCCCGCCCCCTTCGCGCTCTCGGAGCGGCGGCGCGTCAGTTGTGCTGCCTGCCCGGTTTAGCCTAGGTCCCCTGAGGCTAGATATTTCTTGTCTGCGGGCCCCTGTCTGCTAGGACAGTGCCTGGCACTTTGTAGGCGCTTAAGTACCTGCTGAGGACTTTGTTAAGAGGAAATGAGAGGACGCCCTGAAGCGTGGTCCGTAGTAAGCCTCTCCCAACCAGTAGCGGAGGAAGAACAGGCCTGGGGGAAAGAATGGGGGTTGGGGGGGAGCAAACCAGGCACACCTCTTGCAAAGCCAGGATGCTCTCTTTTCCTACTGGACACCCGCTATGCTAGCCCAGGCACTCTGCACATTTCTTCCCAGTTTCACTCATCAAAACTTTATTTAGACAGACTACTAGGGCCAAACGCTTCATTTCTGGCACTTTCACTCGGATGGGCACGGGCGTCTCACTCATAACCGGCCCCAAACCGAACACCTGCCCCCTTCCATATCTCAGGTGATGGCACCTGTCCTTCTAGGTGCTCAAGTCAAAACCCGGGAGACCTCCTTGCCTCCTGTTCCCTCACTCCCCATATTCAGGCTCTTCACAAACCCTGCGCTCTCCGCCTCAAGGACGCATTCTGAATCTGGACACCTCGCTGCTTTCCCGACCCCGTCACATCCAGCCTAGTACGGCAGCTTACACCTCACCCACATTTATCCTCTCCTTGACTGGTTCTTTAAAACAGCTCACTCAAGACCCACCCACACAGTCTGTCTTCACCTCCCACTGCTCCCCCACCCTGCCCCACCGCAGCCCAGCCACACCCGCCTCCTCGCAGTTCCTCAAATTCAACGGGCCTCAGAGCCATTGCACTAGCTGCTCCCCTCCCTGGAATGCTCTTCCTCCAGACATTGGCATGACTGCCTCCATCACTTCCTTCAAGTATTTATCAGATGTCACCTTAGAGAAGCCTACCCTGATGATCCTATTGGAAATTCATCCTCCGCACTCCCACAATTCACAATCTCCCTTACCCTGTTCTAAGTTTTCCACACCACGTATTACCTTCTTCTAACACTATTATGATGGCTTATGTTATTAATGGAATAAAACTTAGTGAGGAAGACAGATAATGCACAGGAAGTAAAAATGTGAGTGTAGGCGAGTTTTGTATAGTGGTTAGTGCTACAGTGCAAATACATTCCAGGGAAGGGATAGACTTGAGGGTGGGCAAAGGGGTTTAGAACAGGCCTCCCTAAGATGTGCTAGTATGGCGTGTCGATTTGTTTGAGCTGAAGGAAATGGAGACCCTGTGGGCTCAGAAGGAACCTCTGTGCCCCCTAAAACTACCTTGCCCTTAGTAAGCGTTATTACCAGAGATGTCTTATGGCCTCTCTCTGTGGCAGGGTATACATCAAATTACCCAACATCCGCTCTTCCTGTCGATCTGCAGGTTCTTACTGATCTGCTCCCCTTAGACATTAGTTAGCTCAGAACGTCATGTGTACTTTATTTTTACCTGTCTCTCTCTGAACCTCTGTGTGCGGGCTCTCTGGCTCTGTCCTGTATGCGGGGCTCCTGTACCTACGAACACAATGAAATTTGGTTATTTTCTCTTGTCTTTCTCATGTTGATGTAATTATTTGAACAGCAGAAAGAAGCTAGACTGGTAGAGGAACATTTCTTTCTTCCCTGCACAGGCTTCCTTACATGTGTGGCCAGGGACGGGTATTTGGGCTGCGACCTAACTGGTGTGAAGGATTCCCGGAGAGTTAGAGCCGAGAGGCAGGGATGAGAAGGAAGAGTATTTGGGGCTGCAGGGTCTGCCAGGGGAAAGCTCTGAGGTGGGAACCAACAAGTCCTCAGACAGGGGGTTTGAGCCCAAGGGCTTCCAGGGCCATAGGGAAACCTTCCGCCTCCTGCGTTTGAGGGGAGGGGGAGGGAGGGGGGAAGTAGCAAGCATTATACTCAGAGACTGATTCTGTTTTTTTCCAACAGTTTATTTAGCACAGGTTCATGGTGGGAATTATAATTTCACAAGCCAATATCATATCTCTTAATAAATCAAATAAAGGAATAACGTAATCCAAATGACAGAGTAATCACACTATTGCTCTAGGCAAGGGAAGGTGAAGGAATAATGTCCAAATTTAATATGAGGTGTGCCTCTTTACATGAGGACACACTCTGGAGAGTCAGCAGCGACCGACCAAAAAGCTAATTTCCGGCCGCCAGTGCAAAAGTAAAAGTCCCCTTTGGCTAGAACACTGTTGCTAGGAAACCAAGAGGCCAGTATTAGAGCAGAGGGCTGGGCTGCTCTGAGGATTATCAGTTCTGAAACCGCTGCAAAGTTAACACCACAACCCACCAAAGAGTCACCTTGGCCACTTGTAGGAGCAAATGTCTCAAGGGTCTTTGGAGAGTTTTTAAGTTACGGAAGAGTCGCCTTGCCCAAACTGAAACTCTCAAATAGTCCTCACACTCTCAGTATATATAGTAAATGTCCTTTTGCCATAGTCAGCCGGGTTGCTGACCACTTATGAACGACAACAGATGTGGAATGATGGCATCCTGGCACAACTGCCTTCAAACTTACATCAAAGCAACTTTTGTTGTTGTCTGGTCATAAACAAATGGATTAAACCAACTTCGCTTAAAACATAAGCAAGTGGGTTTGAAATATATTAACACCCAACACAGGTCTGCCCCCCCCTCCCCCGTTGGACGCGCCCCAGGCAGAGCCTGAGGATGGCGGGTCGGGGTGGCAGGCCAGCGGGAGACACAAGCGGAAATGGACAGCCCCAGAAGCAGAGACCTGGCGACTCCAGGGGCCCAGATGAGCAGCCTGGAAGCTCAGCCGGGCCTTGCAGGCAGAGTAGGAGCCGGCCCAGGGGAGGCGCCGGGGCGAGGCCTCCCAGGCTCCGCGCTGCGGTGAAGTGGGCGGGGCAGGGAGAGCGGGACTGGAGTAAGAAGAGACGGACGCCGAGCCCTCGCGCCCGGGGCGGGGGGGGGGGGGGGGGGGGGGGGGGGGGGGGGGGGGGGGGGGGGGGGGGGGGGGGGGGGGGGGGGGGGGGGGGGGGGGGAGCGGAGGGCGGGGGGAGGCCGGGGTGGAAGTTGAGGGGTAGATAACTGAGGACGGCGGACGGCCTGCAGTGGGACCCTGGGTTCGAGGCCGCCCACCACGGACCTGCTCTGTGGCTCAGGCAGGTCCTGGCGTCTCAGGCCTCAGTTTCCCTCCCGCGAAGATCCAGGGGCATCTTCGGGGATCCAGGCCTGGTGAGTCCTGGACGGGGCGGGTGGAGGCTACAACTCGAACTGCCCAGGAGGGGTCTCCCGGCTCCTGCAGCCAAGGTCGCTGCCCCGTGGAAGCGCAGGGTCCGGAGACCGGGTCACCCCGGGGAGCTGCCGGAGCCCAGCTCTGCGGGCCACTCTCCTGGGCGTCGGCGCGCTGGGCCGCGCGGAGGAGAGAGAGGGCCAGACGGGCTCCGGGAGGAGGCGGCCCCCGGGAAGGCGTGGCCCGCGGGGACGTGGCAGGACAGTTCTTTTCGCGGACCGGGGAAACGAGAGAGCAGCGGCGCTCTGGCTGAAGCGTGAGCCGGGGAAGTCCCAGTGAAATGACCCCTGTTTCAGTGCCCACCACGGGGGCCACCGACCGGTCGGTCCCACGTCCCAGCCTGCCTCTCCTCCAACAAAAGAATCCGGAAAAACGCGGTGCGCCAGCCTCCCGCCCAGTGTGCGGTCCTGGCCTTGCAACCCTGGGAGGATTTCAGGGGGAAACACGCACCCCCAGGCACGCGGCAGGGGAGGGGGGACAGATCCGTGGCCTCCCGACCCCCTCTCTGCCCCGGGTGCTGGGCCCAGGACCGAGGTGAGGCCACTCCTCCAGCAAACTTCTGTGATCAACGCCGCGGACTCGCTTTCTAGACCGGCCCCTCCCCCATCCCAGGGCTCTGCTAACTTCTCTCCCAGCCCCTGTCCTGGCCTGTCCTTACTTTATTTAGTATTCCATTAATTTGTAATTCACTCTTCATTATTTATTTTTGTCCGTTTGTTTACATTGTGTCTCCCAGTCAAAACGTAGGCTTCGGGCGGGAGAGCCTTTGTTCTGTCCCCTCTTGTGTTCCCAGTTACTTCAACAAACACTTCCCGAGGGCCTCCCGGCTCTGCAGGGGGTGGGTACTGAGACTACGGTGGCAGCCAAGCCAAGTCCCTGTCCAGACGTTCTGGGGAGGTCTTCGTGGAATGAAGGAAATCAGAACAAGGGGGTTGTGGCTGGGTCATCTCTGGCCAGACCCCGCGGGGGTCAGGAGCAGCGTAGGTAATGTGATCAGGGCAGGCCTCTCAGATTAGGGGATTTGAATTAAAGCCCACAAATAAACTAGCTGTGTGACAAGTGCGAGAGGAAACGCAGGAAGTTATAAAAGCACTTGACTCTGACCTAGCCTCAGAGGGCAAGGCGCTGAGGTCTGAATAGTGAAAGTCAAGACAATAGGACCCAGCCCATTAAATTGCTCCTAGGAGCCTGGCCTGGGTAGGTGGTTTGGTGTGGGATTATTAGAGGCCTGGGAAGGCTTCCTGGAGGAGGTGGTGGTTTCATTGGGCCCCAGAGTTAAGAGTTTTCATCATTTAGGATAGCTTGACTGGGTGTGAGAATTATTTTGCAGGCTCACTGGAAGTCATGTGGTCAAGTGGTTGAGCCTTGTGGCCAGATAAGAGAGGCCCCAGCCTAGCCCAGCTGGTTCTGCTGGTAAGCGGGCCATTTGCAAGACTTGCCCCCAGAAGGTGTGAGGGAATCGAAGAGAGAGACCAAGCTCTGCTTCTACGGACCATGTGCCCTGGTGCAGTTCACTCTCACTGCTCTGGGCCTCAGTTTTCCATGAGTCAGGAGGGTCAAGCCCTGGATGTTTGACCTCAGGGTTGGCACGAAGGGGCCCCTAGATTAGGGGATGGTTTAAGCACAGTGGTTTTTATGGGCTTGGGGTCCATTTTCTCCCAGCTGGGCCGGTTTCTTTGGAGCTTAAAAAGCTGTGTCAAAACCCTGCCATAACTCCTGGTCTGATGCAATCACATTAGCCTTTTCTCTGAGTCCTCAGATGTCCGGTGTTTCTCATGACCCTCCCAGCAGCCCTTTAAGAGACAGGCAGGGGAGACCAGCTCATTTCACGGGGGAAGCCCCTGCGAGCCTCAAGGCATCCAGAGCTGGGGCCCAAGTCTCCTCCAGAGCCAGCGCTCTCTTCCCCACAGGGACACAGGGGCTGCCTCCCTTTCTGATCCGTGGCCACCTCTCTTGCCTCACAGTTCTTATGGGAGCCATGAAGCTGAACAAGAGAAGTGTGGCCCACTACGCACTGAGCAATTCTCCAGCAGACCACATGGGCTTCCTGCGCACTTGGGGGGGCCCAGGGACCCCGTCCACCCCCAGCGGCACTGGTCGAAGGTGCTGGTTTGTCCTCAAGGGCAATCTGCTGTTCTCGTTCGAGAGTCGAGAGGGCCGGGCCCCTCTGGGACTGGTGGTGCTGGAGGGCTGCACCGTGGAACTGGCGGAGGCTCCGGTGCCAGAGGAGTTCGCCTTCACCATCCGCTTCGACGCCCCTGGCGTGCGTCCACACTTACTTGCAGCTGACGGACCCGCGGCCCAGGAAGCCTGGGTGAAGGCGCTGTCCCGCGCAAGTTTCGGCTACATGCGTCTTGTGGTGCGTGAGCTGGAGAACCAGTTGCGTGATGCCCGCCAGAGCCTGGCCTTGCATCGCCACTCGTCCTGGAAGGCCATTACCAGCCACTGTAGGCCCCAGGCTGTTGACCACTTGTCTCGGGGGCTGGAGAAAGGCCACTCCCTCTCCAGGGATTGCAGCCCCACCGGCTTGGCAGAAGTGGCAGGCAGCGCGACAGCAGGGCGGGGCTTGGCTGAATGTGAGTTACAGGGCCCTGCCAGCCTCCGTCTAAGCAGGGGCCAGAGTCCTGTATCCCCTGAGACCTCTTGCTTCTCTACTCTGCACAACTGGTACGGCCAGGAGATCCTGGAGCTGAGGCGGGGGTGGCTGCAGAGGGCCCGGGAGAGTCAGCCAAAATGTGAGGAACAGGATAGGCCCTGAACCTGGACCCTTTGGGTTCTGCCCTTGTCCTGCTGGTCAGGACATGAGGGCCAATTCTTTTTCAGGAGTCTGATGTTTACTCATTTCCAAAGTTGATTTGTTATATTCTTTTTAATTTTTATTTTAGAGAGAAAGGAAGGGGGAAGAGAGAGAGAAAGAAATATTGATTTGTTGTTCATTTATTTATGCATTTCTTGATTGATTCTTGCATATGCCCTGACCAGGGATCAAACCTGCAACCTTGGCATATCAGGATGATGCTCTAACAACTGGCCAGGGCCAAAGTTCCTTTTTTGGAGGAGGGTTCCCTAGGTTCCAGATCCACCCCCCGTGCCTGGAGTGGACTGAGGAGTCATTACTTGCAAACTCTATTTTCCCGAGGCCCAGAGAGCAAAGGTGGCTTGCTCAGCAGTCACGGAACGAGGGCTAGGAACAAGGGCCAGGTCTCCTGACACTGGGCTGGACTGCCCTCTTTTGGGGAATATTAATGAAATGGAGAAGGCAGGGAATATTACGTGCCTACAGGCCACCTTGCCTTTCATCTGTATGCCAAACTCAGCCACAATTTCCAACATAGGGAGTCTTGTGTGCATTTAAAAACCAGAAGTTAGCTACAGGGTTGGTTTCAGACTGACAGTATAAGAGGAAGAGGATTTATTGTATCATGGGGGTCTCTGGGGTTCCGCTCTTCCTGATGGTGGGAAGATTGGACATGTGACCCCCACTGTACAGTCTGGACTGGCCCTTTGGTGGGAGAAGGCTATCAGCCAATATAGAGGGATTTATTCTGCTCAGAAAGTGTTGGGGGCCCCATCCTCTCTCCCCCTCTCCTTGACTATCCAGTCAGCAGATGGTGCTAGACCTTGACCCTGGAGGGACTGGTAGCTTTTATGTCAGAAGAAACCCTTGCTGCGTTCTGTCCGCAGCAGCCAGCCCCTGGAGCTGCCAAGTGGGAAGCTGAGAAAGAGATGGGCAGGCAGTGTGTTCCCCCAGGGAGTCCGTTTTGTGTTGGTTCTCAGTCCTGGGCATTCCAGGAGCTGTGGCACAGGATTCCTGGTACCCTGTGATACATTCTTCTCTCCTGCCTGGGCTCCGGAAGAGGTCTTCCTGCTTCTGGAAGCACCTGGGCACTTGTTCCCAGTCCTGCTTGTCGTCCAGCCTTTCCCTGCCAAGACCCTCTCATTGCTACTCTCACCAGCAGGCCAGGTGTTTTCTTTTTCGATTGTTCTGGAAGGCAAAGTGGCTGGCTCCATAGAGCCAGAGAGGCCAGACTAGCCTGATGCCCTATGGACATGGGGACAATAGCTGGACAGAAGATGCAGAGCCTGGGCAGAGGATACCCTCACCCCCAGTGCACGCAGCCTGTGCCTCTCTCCCTTACTGCGGCCCCGGGCAGCCTGACGAAGGCCCAACTAGGGCTAGAGACTGAGGCTCAGAGCCTCTTAAGGCCAGGCGGCTGAAATGCGGGGCCAGGGGCCAGGACCGCTTCTCGGCCTGTTTCCGAGGAAGGGGGGCCGCTTTCCCAGCCTTGTACTGGAGCTCCCCAGCCCCCTGCCCCTTGTTTTATACAGACACTCCAGGATTTTATCTTTTTTATTGTGACAGTATTTTTTGTACGATTAAAACACTAAGCTTCTTATTTCGGTTACTCAAGTTTATTTCAACAATCACATGAGGGCTGCTCGGCCAAGCTCTGGCTGTCCTGGATGGGGAACAATGATTGAAATCTGAAGCCTTCCCGAAGTCGGTACTAGCTCACCGTCCCGCCTACTAGGCCTGGAAAGAAAGGAAATTGGGGCTTCGCCGTCGTCCTCGTGACGTCACGACGCCGGGCGGGCGGCGACAACTGCCTCCCTCCCACCGCCCCGGGAACTGGGCGCGCTGCACCGAGCGTGAGGCTGGGCCTCTCGTCCGCTCCCGAAAGCCTCGCGAGGCTTGCGGCAGCGTTCTTTCCGAGGGCGGTGCCGGGGCCTGGCGCAGGGACCTGGGGGCTGGGGATGGCGTCCGGAGCGGTTCGCCGGCTGGTATTCGCACCCGTCCGATCCGTGGCTCTCCGGAGCGGACGGACCTTGGAGAAAGATGGCGGCGTCTCCGCCGGACTGGGAGGCCCAGGTCGGAGCCTGGTACCGTCGAGGTCAGTCATCGTTACTCGCAGCGGCGCCATTTTGCCCAAGCCCGTGAAAGTGAGTGTCTGCTGGAGGCGGGGCAAAGGTGCCGAGGCCAATCCTGGTGGGGAGAACGTTCGGGTTGTCTTTGATTTGTAGGAGCAAGGGCCAATCAAACGACGGCCTTAGACCGGAAGACAGAACAAGGATAAAATTTTGCTCTAATGCGCTTAATTTTGACAGGTGGGAAGCGGTGGGTGTAGGTCCAGGTTTTGGGTTGAGTGTTTAGAGACCGAAGGTGGGGGGCAAGAACTGAGAAAGATGGCATTTTGCACTATCTTACCGTGAGGAGCGCGGTGTCAAAGTCCATCTCCGGAGCCAGAAGACTGGGCTTTATGCGTCCAGTATAGACCAGACGTGTGTCCCCTCTGCTCCGTCTGCCTCCGAGTTGATGGGATCATATAAGGAATTATAGAAGGACTTTGTAAATGAAGTGTACCTGGGACGGGTCTTACTTTTTTTTAATGAGTTTTGACCTAGTACTTAAATCATGTGATTTGCAGCCCTGTGAGGTGTGCAGGGATGATTACGATCATTGTCTTTACGAAAGGAGAAGAGTGTGGGGGGCGGGGGGCGCGGCGGCGGTGGTGGTCAGAATGGTGAAGCCAGTGTCCCAAGCTAGCAGCCGAGTTTGGTCCAAGGATCCAGGATTCTTGCTATTACAGCCCCAATCAGGTCCTGTTCTTTCCACCACTAATGCTTTCACTTGCCCTCAGTACCCTGGGGCTTTCTAAGTAAAATGTAACAGTCCCGTTTGCTTTTTTTTGACCCCAGGACTGCGCGGGAGTTAGAAAACAAAAACTCTGAAAAGCTAGACGGCCGGCCTCTGCTAGTTCACACAGAGTGAATTCGGGCTGTTTCATAGCAAGAAGCAGGGAGGTGTTTGGGAAGAGACGCTTTACAAAAAGGCATAGCTGGTAAAAAAATTTTTTTGAAACTCCATAGGAAAATACAAAAGGAAATGTTGAGATTTTATGCAACACCCCAGACCACTTAAAAAATTAATTTTTCAATGTAAAGACATGCTCACTTTTCAAAACACACCTGTTTCTAAAATGTAATGTGGTGAAGTCCAATTTCTCAGTCCCCAGGAAAACCTGTTATTTCCAGAACTCTGTAGAATATCCCTTCACTGACATCTTTTTGTAATCCATTTTCACGTCTTTAGTGTCTTCAGGTAGAGCTGAACTTTATTTCTGTGGTCCAGCCCTCTCCGTACTTTTTCACCCGTTGTTTATCCGCAAGTCATTAGCAGGTTGTGCCCCAATTTTTAGATGTCTGGAGTCCCTTCACCTTTTCCTTCCGGCATCCACTTCGATGCCGTAAAATCCCTTTATCTCTTATAATTTTTTTTGCTCTGAATCTCCCAAGGGCTTTAAAATCAGGTTGCTTCTGGTGGGTCTGGGGTTCTTAGAGGGAATGACCCTGAGAGGGCCAGGCCTTCTGCCGTCCTGCCTCGTGAGCCTGGGGCTCACGGCCGCCGCTCCGACCCTCCGCAGATGTCCTTCGGCCTCCTCCGAGTGTTCTCCATCGTGATCCCCTTTCTCTATGTCGGGACGCTCATTAGCAAGAACTTTGCCGCTCTGCTCGAGGAGCATGACATTTTTGTCCCGGAGGACGACGACGACGACGACTAACAGGTAAGACCTGCGACTAACAGGTAAGACCTGCGTCCCCGCACATGAACCAGGAGCGGGAGGGGAGGGGAGGCCGAACCGATGCAGCGCGGCCTGGTGCCGCGCAGCGTCCTGATGCTCAGAGCGGACGTTCAGAGCTTTGGTGAAGCAACTCACCTGGTGGCCAATGTCTTTATTTTGCCTTTTCTCTACGTTGGATGAGGCCAACTGTCGTATTGACTTACAGATTCCCTGGGGTCTCTTACAAAGAGGTTGGACCCCAGCCAGCCTTTTCACTTGCCCTTTAGGTGCCCTTGTTCTGTCCACTCCCACATTTTCTCAACAATTAAAAAACTGTCTTTTAACCCTCACCTGATGTTTATTGATTTTAAAGAGAGAGAAACATCCATCTGTTGCCTCTCATATGTGCCCCAGTCAGGGATGGAACTCGTAACCATTCGGTGTATGGGACGATACTCCAGACCCACTGAGCCACCCAGCCAGGGTTTTCTTTTGGGGGGGGGGCAATTTGATATGCCTTACACACCCATCGCAAACAGCTCATCGCAGTGCCCCACACTGAAATTTGTGAACTGCAGTTCTCACCACGGACAGCCATGGTTACCAAGCTCTGCACCAGTACGGCCTGGTCACCACTGCCCACAAACCCTCCGTCCCCAGTGCCCGTCCCACTCAGCTTTCTTGTGTTGACTTCTGGTGCTCTGGTATGTGCTGTGTGGTGGCATTACAGTCAGGGATGAAGACACTCCTGATTCTTTAGTCTGGCATTCAAGGCTTGGCATGTTCTGGTCACACCTGTTATTCTAGCCTTGTCTCCCGTATTCCTGGCCACACACCTACCCCTAGTATTCACCATTTCTTGAATTCCCATGCTCTTACTCCCAAGCATCGGCTCGTTGTTCCTCCCACTTGGAGGGCTGTATCCCACTGCGCTGTTTCCACCAGTTCTTCATTGTCTGAGAGTCTTCCCACACACCCGTTGGAAAAGGACTGCTCCTTCCTCTGACTGACCGGCACCTCTCTGGTGACACTCAGTATTACATGCTTACACACATACCCTGCCCCCAAGCTGGCAGGGAACCTGATTTCTGTACCTTTGGGCCCCCAGGGCCTCGTCTGCGGCAGATGCGTAGTAAACGTGTGAGTGAGCAAGTTGGTTCCGAACCGCCTCTGTCCCGTCTGGGGCAGCCCCTCCGGGGACGGAGGACTGCTCTGCTGCCCCAGGTCACTGCGCTTTCCTTCTTACAGGTCGGGAAGTACAGGGAAGAGCGAGCCCTCACTGAATTAAGAAATGGTGATGCTTACAGCTTCTCCTCCTTGCCTGCCAGCGGAAGGGCCCAGGGAAGCCTCCTGCATGGCCCGGGACCACAGCCTTGAGTCCCAGGCTCTGGGAGGGCCCCTGAGCTGTGCTGTCCACGGGGCGCAACCAGACGATGAATAAACGTGGTAAACGTCGGTGGTGTGTGACTGACTGTCGGCCGGAGTCTCAGCATGAGTAGGCTCTAGCTATTGGTTCCTTGTCTCTGCTGTGCGTTCTCCAGCAGGTCTTTGGTGTACAACCCAGGGTCTCCGGGCCCCTGCAGGCCACAGTTATAGGGGCCTGGGGCCTGTTTTCATTATTTACAAAACCCAGCAGACACTGTTTTCCCTCAGTGAGGCTGCACAGGTGAGCTAAACCCTCAAGCTTTTTTTGTGTGTTGAGTAACACTGGCTAATTGTCACATGGCAATCAATCATAGAAGCTTTGGTTGTTAGTTTAAAACTACTTGAAAAATACTAAAATGATTCTTTCAAAACTTTAGTCCTTAGTTGAGATAATAAAAGGGTTGTTGGTGCGGAAAAATTTGGAAATCCTACGGGAGACTCAATACTGAACCCTTTTCCAGGATTTAGACAGTCCAGGGAAGGGACAGAGGACTGTCATCCAAATAAAACAGATCAGTTCTTTAACCTGGGTCAGTATTCATTGTGTCCCTTTAAAGCTACACCCCTTTGCAAAAGCCAGTTGGAATGTTTCTGCTCTTTGTGTGCGCTGAACATCTGCGCCCCCAGCAGGGAGCCTAATTGAGTAGTAAGTTAATTTTGTCTGAAGGACCCATGCTTGTTGTAAGTAGAGGGGCTAGGCCTCTGAGCAGCTGTTTTCTTCCAAACCCAGGGAAAAACAGCCTGGCTCCTCTGCTCCACTTCTGTCCCTCTCCCACCGCAAGAGCTGGCTAATTTTGGATCATCTGTGCCAGACCCCTAAATGGGCCAATCCTGGAGGCTGCAAAAATGCAGCTAAATAACGAAGTCATCCAGCCTCATATCCAGTGAGACAATTTCTGAACAGATGGCCTCATCTTTCCTGTTTATAACATGCGAGGCTCTGAAAAAGAGAACCCAATTTAATTTACAGGAAACCCCACACATCGGGAAAAGGGAACAAGCAGGTGGTATGCATACCCCGGACCCACTTGTTCAGGCAAAAAGTGAGGCCAGAAACGGAGCTTCCCATTGGTTCACCAGTGGAACCCTATCACGAAGGGACCGTCATATACGGAGTTTATTCGTACTCTGATGTATTTAAATACCAACACGCACATTTCCACTGAATAACGTCACGGGTCGTGGCCAACGTAGAACTTAGACAGGAAGTCCTTTGGCCTTGGCGCTTCTGTCTCATGGAAGAATCGCATGATGTGTGTCCGCTGCTTCCACACGTTAATCGTTTCCTCCAGTTCCATCTTGCCCTGCGTGAGCGAGGGGAGAGGGCTTTAGTCAGAGTGGTCCAGTGATGGAATACAACCCCGAAGGCCAGGTTCCTCTTTCTGCTCTGGCACCGACAGGAGTGACCTGGGGGAGGAGGACCCTCGGTCTAGACCAGTTTCTGCATCTGGAAAAGGAGGTGTTGGCCGAAATGACCACGGTGGCCCTTCAAACACTCCCTAACTGGCTGACTGGTCTGAGAGGAGAGGCTTCCGGGTCAGTAGGCTCCTGCTCCATGATGCCTAACCTGACGGGCTTAACTTACATTTCTGCTTAACATGCTAAAGCTCCTTCCCACTGATGCTTGTGTGCTGCTGAGAGGCAGAAGCAGGGCCAGGATCCGACCCCGTTTACACAGCACTCGGCCAACCAGCCTGCTTCTTCCGGCTGTCAGCTGGCAACCAGGTGCAGCCATAACTTTTAGGAAGGAGGTTAAGAAGAATTCAAACTTTCATCCCTACACCTTATTTTTTAGTTATAAAATGCAAGCCCCAATGGATTTTCCCTTGAACAGTCTTACAATCTATTTAACCAGATCACGACCTCCAGGTTCCTTTGAAGCACTAGGCAACAGCTGCTAACCCAGCAGTTGCTTTTCAATCTTGGAAACAAAGCGTCCACCTGGGAAGACCGAAAAACTCTGGGCCAGTCTTTTGAATCGGTCAGGGCAGGCCAAGTACCTTGATGACCAGAAGGTCCACCACTCTGGGGTCTGTGACGTGGGCATTCTTCATGAACATTTCTCGGACTTTCTCCCGCCCCTGCTTCACAGAGATGTCTAGCTGGAACAAGGTCACTAGAGAGAGAACACGATTCAGGGTGGAAGTTTTATGGTTAAGACAGGTTTTGTTTTGTTTTAAGTGAGTCAGTGGACAGTCATTAACAGGTAGGTTGCCCATCCACTACACTCCCCCAGTGTTAGCCTGGCCCTGAGCTCGGTGCTTGAGGACGGGAGGAAGCGGGAGATGTGGCGCTGGCCCTGAAGGAGCCGGTGTTTTGTTTGGGGAGACGAGACCAGTATAGCACAGTTCAAGTGTATGAACAGCCTGGGCTCAAGTTCCAGGTCTGGCCCTTCCCGGCTATGCGGTCCCTGTGCGTTCGCTCCCCCGTGTCTGAGTGCATTTACGAGTGAAGTGAGGACAGTAAGAGCACACGTAACTCCAGAGCGGCTGTGAGGATCTGAGACAATGCAAGATGCTTACAACAGTGCCTGGCATGGAATGAGCCCTCAGTGAGTGCTAGCATTATTACTGTGTGGAGCGTCTGGCAAAAGATAAGGGGTTGAAATCGGGGGGAAGTGATGTGTGGGTCTGCACACCACACAAAGGCAGAAGGGAGGGAGGCTTCAGTCCAGCCGGCAGCTACCATGACAGGTTCCTGGGGGGAGGGGAGAGGTTTAGGATGCAGGTCCTATTATCTCGTTTTTAAATTCTAATTGGAGGGACTGCTATCTATGGGTGCAAACATGAATCACAATATTCAGCAACCCCTGATTAAATAAATGCCTAAAATAGTGGCGTAAACTCCATGACCTGGGACTTCAACTGAAGCACATGGATGTCCTTTGAAAATTAGGTTTTAGCCCTGGACGGTGTGACTCTAGATCGAGCGCCAACCTGCATAACAGAAGGTTGCTGGTTCGATTCCCAGTCAAGGAACATGCCTGGATTGTGGGCCAGGTCCCCAGGTGGGGTGCGCAGGAGGCAACTGATCAATGTTTCTCTCACACATTGATGTTTCCCTCCCTCCCTCCCCCTCTAAGAATAAATAAATAAAATCTTTTTTTAAAAATTACAGTTGGTGCTCTATTAAGGAAAGAAATGTGAGGAATCTTCCCCTGCTGTCAGTACAACCCTCCCCTGAATGTTTATGCTAGATTCCTGTCCGCCTTGGGAGAAGAAAGTTAAGGTGCCTCCGGGTGCACCGGGGGCTGGTCCCACCGCTCCCATGTCTCACAGCCTGCGAGCCACAAGCCAGGGCGCCGGGTGTGTGACTCTCCCCCTCAGGAGAATGTCACATGCACGAATGCAAAGTTTTGCTTGCAGTGTGAGCGCACAGACCCCTGAATGCCCATCCTCCCGGCTCAGCAACGCTTGTCTCAGGAAAGGAGCTCCACAGCTTCGTCCTCGGCTTGTCCCTCTCGTCCCAACCCCCGAACACAGCCCTCCACGAGTGAGAAAGGCTACAGCCTTCCGAGTTGTTCTTTGGTCTAAATCAGTGGTTCCCAGACCAGTAGTGACCTTGCCATTCATGCCCCCCGCCAACCACCACCAGTATTCCAATACTTGGCAGTGTCTGGGGGCATTTTGGCTTGTCTCATTTAGGGGGAGAATGCAATTGGCACCCAGAGGGTAGAGGCCAGGGATGTCGCCAACATCCCACAACGCCTAGGACAGCACCCAAAAACAAAGAATTATCCAGCCCAGGTGTCGCTGTTGAGAAACCCCAGTGCAAATCAGTTCCAGCTGTTCCCTGCCTGCTGCTCCTCCCTGCAGCTAGAAAGGGTTCTGGGCACTCAGAAGTATTCTGCTAGGGAAACAATATGTTTAGAAACCTCTGAACTTAAACACACACCCCAAACAGTGACTTGCCACAGTCACTGCCCACACCCATTATCCACCTGTGCCCGGAGGCATCTGCATTTGCAGTCCTTGAACCAGTAGTTCTCTCACGTGTCTCCCTCCCTAGTGTCCTGTGTAAGTTCTGGCCATCAGCAATATCTCAAAAAGACAGCTTGAGGTCAGGGACCCTGCGGAGCGGTCCCAGCTCTTATCCATCAAAGAACTCCTGCAAGGAGTCTCCTGCTGGGGTGACATCCAATATCAACGGTGGTAACAGTAACAATAAGGACAACAGTAGTAGCCAGCATTTAAAGTGCACCTAAGTGCCAGGCCCTGTCCCGAGCCCTCTAGATGTTAACCTATTTAACGGTGACTCTCTGAAGAGGGTACTATTATTAGCTTCATTTTACAGATGAGGAGACTGAGGCACAGCGAGATAAAATAACTTGCCCAAGGTCACACAGCTACTAAGGGGCAAGGCCTGGAGGCAAGTCCAGTAACCACCATGTTCTACTCTTTAAACACAGGCAGGCCCGTGGCGCTCTGCAGGGCGCTACGGTGCGCCAGCTAGCTAAAAACACCTTCCCTCTCGGACCAGCAAGATGGTCTGCATTGAAACACACTAAATCGACAACGTAAATATCCAGCCCCTGGCACACGTACTGACTGCCCTTGACAGTTTAGATGGCATTTCTCCCAACCTTCCTTTCAGCAGGTGCCCTGGGTGGGAAGCACTGAGGGCGATGCCATCCATGATAAGAAAACCAAGTCTCTGCACCCCGCAGCTTATATTTCAATGCATTAGGTGAACAGGTTGGTTTTCTGTTATCTAAGTGATTGCAGGGGTTCTGAAGTAGTAGAGGGCAGGCCAGCAGGGGTGGAGAGGAGGCGCCCCTGAGGATTACTAGGGGCGGGTAGAACAGACGGAAGAAGACTTGGGAGACTGAAGGATTGAAGGAGGGAGGGGAAAACATCTCACTGGAGGGACTGGAAAAGGCATCACTGACTTATGGATGACCTTGGGACAGTCACCTCCCTTCTCTGGTTGTCTTTTTTTGTGAGATGTGGGTAGCAGATGATCGCCCAAGCCCTGCAGCCACTTGGGTTATACCGGTAATCTAGGGGCGTCTGTAAATATACTCTGTAAGGCTCGAGTGGGCTTTGGGTTCCAGACCCACCACGGGCTAGCTGTGGTCCTTGGCCATGTCACTTCGCCTCTCGCTGCCTCAGTGCCTCCCCTATAAAATTAGTATGTTACTGATAGACCCTACTCTCCCCTCCAAGGGTTTCGTTAAGAATCACAGTGGAACGTGGGAGCCGAAAGCTCCAGAAGCGCCGAACGGATTCTGGACACGGCTGGTCTGAGCCCGACGCCGCTGCCAGGTTGGGTCCACCAAGAATCGGGTGACCCGCCTCCCCTGCAACACGCGGGATCGCCTCTGCCCAAGTTGGTGACCTCAACTCTGCCCGAAAGAGAGCGGAGGCCAGGGTGGCTGCGACCTTGAGCGGCTGCCTCAGGAGTCCCGCGTACGCCGATGCCTCTCACCAGTGGTCGGCACCTCCCGATACCAGGCGCGGTACAGCTCGCGCACCCTCCGCTTGGCCTCGTTCATGTCCCGACTGAAAATGGGCTTCACCGAGGTGCTGGCCGCACCGGCAGCCCGGCGGAGGCCGCTCGCCGCCATCTTGCTACAGAAACCACTTCCCGGCCCGCCCCCTTACAACCCGCAGGTGCGGCCGGGGGACGAAAGTCTTTTCTCATTGGCTAAACTCGAAAGCCACGCCCCCTAGACGCCATGGGTGGACGGGAGGACGGCTCTGGGGCTCTCTGATTGGCCAGGAGGCCTCGATCTCCGGGAGGGAGAAAATCGGCTGGAGACTGCTCGCACTTGTCAGCAGAAACGCACGCTCCTCGGCCGGACGTCCCAACCGCCGCCCCACGGCGCCGCTAGGGGGCGCTCGGGGCCCAGGCTGGCCGTGGCCGTGCGAGTGGCGCCGGGCCCAGGAGCTGCCTGCTCCCAGCATCGCGTGGCGCTCTCACGGGAGCGCCGGTCCGCGCGCAGACTTCGAACTTCCTCGCTCAGCTCCTGAGCGCGGGCCGCGGGCTCGCAGGTGACAGCTGAGACAGGTGATGGCGCCCGGACGGCCGTGGCACCGGCGTGGCCCCTCTGCGGCTTCTCTGCAGTTTTTTCTCCCATAAATCAGCTCTCTCCAAGCGCGGTATAGATGTGAAAGCGCTTTCCTGCCCTTTGCTTCTCGGAGCTTTTCCACAGCCCGGGGAGGTACGTTATAGCATCAGCTCCGTTTTGGACAAGGACATTTTCAGCCCAAACTGTAGATGTCTATGAAAAGCAGCCCAGAAGTATCGAGCTGGGCATCTCTTCCTTTCCTGGCACTTTTCTGCTGAGGTTATCTCTGAACGTGAAGGAGAGCCTGGAAGTGTGAAAGGAAAGTAACGCACGGCGGCAGGCGCACTCAGCCTTCTTTAATCGCATGGATCATGGATCGGGTGGGCCCTGTTTGCATCCCTGTTGTACAGGAGAGGAAACCGAGGTGGCGCCGAGACCGCGCCAGGTGCCACGTTAGGTCCTCCGCTGCTCCCTGACTCGGGCCTGGCGTCGGGGTCTCCCCCCAGGTGCCTTGCCAGTGTGGGGGACCGGGCAGCGGCCGCGCTGAACTGAGCTCCGGCCTGGGCCAGCAGGGGGGGTGGCTCTCCCTCTAGCCACTTGAGTTAAAAATTTGAATTCTAGTCTCCTTTTATTTTAAAATATATTTGTACATTTAAATGAATTCTACAAAAGAAAGTATGTCACATAGATAAATAATAAAGCACAATAATAAAATGAAAGGTTTTAACCCCAGTACCTAACTTAAGAAATGGTAATACAGTGAAAATCTCTATAAAGCATACAATGTAGCTGGTAACCACTGTTTCAAGTTCTCCCGGCACATTGACTTGTGTAAGCCTCACAACACATCAGTGAGATAAACGTCGTACCCATTTGATAGATGAGAAAACTGACACACAGACTCGGTTGCTTTACCGCGTTGGGTTGAGGCCTCCTAGGAGGTGGCCCCCGAGTCTGGGCTCTGCCTCCCACAGCGCCTGTGCAGTACCTACCTGTGCTACTCTGCCGCGTCCGTGTTCCCGCCCTCTAGGTGTAACCTCCGTCATAAATTTAGTATTCAATATTCCTTTTCATTAAAACAAAAGGGCCTCCAAAACCACCCACAAGCTGGGGGAAAATATTTGTAAATCTTGTATTTCGTAAGGGACTTGTAGCTAGAATATATAAAAGGTTCTTACAACTCAATAATAAAAAAAAGTTCAATTAAAAATGAACCAATGTGATGCCAAATGCTGATGAGCATGTGAAGTAGCAGGAACGCTCGTTCATTGCCGGAGAGAATGCAGGATCACCGAGCCACTTCGGAAGACAGGTTGGCAGCTTCTTAACAAAATGAAGCACTCTCTCTCTTTTTTTAAGACTTTATTTATTTATTTTTAGACAGAGGGGAAGTGATGGGGAAAGAGAGGGAGAGAAACATCAATGTGTGGTTGCCTCTCACACGCCCCCCCCACCGGGGACCTGGCCCACAACCCAGGCATGTGCCCTGACTGGGAATCGAACAGGCGACCCTTTGATTCACAGGCCAGCACTCAATCCACTGAGTCACACCAGCCAGGGCAAAACGAAGCATTCTTAACGTGATCCAGCAGTCCCACTCCTTGGTGTTACCCCATGAACTGAGAAGTTATGTCCACGAAAAACCTGCAGTGGATGTCTGTATTCGTGATTGCCAGAACTTGAAAGCAACCAAGAAATCCTTTAGGAGGTGCGTGAAGGCATAAACAGCGTATCTGCAAACAATGGGGCATTCTCCAGCACTAGAGAGAAAGGAGCCATAACGCCATGAAAAGACACAAAGGAAACTTAAGCGGGTGTCACTAAGTGAAAGAGGCCAATCTGAAAAGGCTACACACTGTGTGATTCCAGCTGTGCGACATGCCGGAAAAGGGGAAAACTGGAGATAATGGAAAGATCATTGGCGGCCAGAGGCCGGGAGGAGGGGGGATGAACTGTACTGCATTGGTGCAGTGAAACCATTCCTTATGATACTATGATGGTGGATACGTGTCACGATACATTTTTCCAAACCCACAGACTGCACCCTAATGCGAATTATGGACTTTGGGTGACAGTTAGGTGTCAGTGTAGGTTCATTGATTACAACAAATGTATCACTATGCTGAGGGATGTTGGTAGTGGGGGAGGCTGCGAGTACCTGTGTGTGGCGGGAGGAATAAGGGGTATATGGAAGTCTGTGTACCTTACCACTCAGTTTTTCTGTGAGCCTAAAACTACTATAAAAATTATTTTTTACGTAAGCAAAGGTTTTGAATAGCTATTTCTCCAAATTAGATATACAAATGACCAATAAATACACAAGACATTCAACACCATTAGTCATTAGGTGAATGCAATTCAAAACTGTAAGATACCACTCACCAACTACAATGCCTAGAATAAAAAAGGCAGACAGTCGTGTTGGTGAGGCTGTGGAGAAATCGGAACCCTTACACACTGCTGGCAGGAGTGTAAAATGGTGCAGCCACTTTGGAAAATTCTGGTCATTTCTTAAGAAGTTAAACAGAAGCCCTGGCTGGTGTAGCTCAGTGGATTGAGCGCGGGCTGCGAACCAGGCGTCGCAGGTTCGATTCCCAGTCAGGGCACATGCCTGGGTTGCAGGCCACGGCCCCCAGCTACTGCTCATTGATGTTTCTCTCTCTCTCTCTCTCTCTCTCTCTCTCTCCCCCTTCCCTCTCTAAAAATAAATAAATAAAATCTTAAAAAAAAAAGGTCTTTGTTACTTTCACTTCAGAAGTTTGTGAAGTGATGTAGCTCCGAGTGGACTTGTTTGAATTTAGCTTGCTCGGGATTTGCTCAGCTTCTTGGGTCTGTCATGCTTCTCACAAAATTTGGAAAGTTTGCTTTCAGTATCTGCTCAGCCCTGCCCCCTTCCCCTCCTTCCGAGGCTCCGACACACGGTGCTCGAGCTGTCCGCAGTCCCGCAGGTCCCTGCGCCCGTTCGTTTTGTCCTCAGTCTGTTTTCCCTGCCGTTCAGGTTGAGTCGTTTCCATTGTTTTAGCTTCCCGTTCACTGGTTATTTTCTCTCTTTTCTGCTATTGAACCCATTCACTGAGCTTTTTATTTTGATTATTGTTCTACATTTTCCATCTGGTTCTTCCTTTCACCGAATGTTTCTCTGCTGAGACTGGTTTTTATTTTGTTTCAAGCATGTTCATAATTGCTTGTTGAAGCATGTTTATACCGTCTGCTTTAAATCTTTATCCGATACTCCTACCACCTCTGTCATCTCGCTGTTGGCTTCTAGTGATTGTCTTTTTTTAAATTTAGTTTAAGATGTTCCTTGTTTTTAGTATGATGAGTGATTTTTCCACTGAAACCTGGACACTTTGGAGATTGTGTTATGAGACTCTGGGTCTTGTTTAAACTTTTTTGTTTACCTGGCTTCCTCTGACGTCCGCAGGGGGAGTGCTTCCTTGCTGCTGTGAGTGGGGGTAGAAGTCCAGGCTCCGCACCCAGCCGTGGCGGACACCAGGGTGGGGCCCTGCACAGTGCTCCCCAGGAGTTCAGCTCCAGTCCCCCTCCCCCACCCGCCCCAGCACCGCTCTGGTTGGCAAGTGAAGGAGTGGAGTGTCTCCTTACTATTTCTCCCCCCAAGACCTTAGCGCCGACACAGAAACCACAGGAGGAAGATTGCCTTTCTCTTAATACCCGTGGTCAAAGGTGAAAGTCCTGACTCTGTTAGTTCTCCTCTGATATTCCCCAGTGGGAGAGGGCGGCATACGAAGTACGGCCCTTCTGACCACGGGCCCTGTGTGGCTGCATGGATTGCAAGCTTAGGAGGCTGAAAATAACCTTACCGCTTCGGGTTGCAGCCAGAGAGGCGGCTCCTACAAGGCTTGGGTCACTCTAAATCACAGATGTCAGGATCACAGAGTAGTGGACCCAGATCTGGGACTCTAGCCCTGCCACTCATCCATGTGTCCGTGGCATGCATTTCTCAACCATTTCCTGCGTGATGTTCTTCGTGGCCCATTGAGCCAAATACAGAGGACTCAGAGAGAATGGAGTCGTAGTCCTTGCCGCGTACGCCTCAGCAGTGCGCATGCTCCTGAGGCCTGGACAAACTTCTGGGCTCCGGGGAGGGACAGTAATGCCTCAGTTCCTTACGATCCACTTCCCACCAACTTGGTGAGTTGGGGGCGTGGAGGTAAAATTTTTGTTTTAAGTAACAATAAAGAAATGTGCCATTTCACTATTTCTTGCACATTTGAGTTTGTGAACTGAGGTTTTGGGGAGGACTCTTTATTTATTTACATATGTGGATCCTCCCGTGCCTTTCGTGCTGCAGTTCATCTTTCCCACTAAAAGTCTCCGAAGTCATTGTGTCGGGTCGTGTAGATCTGCTTCATTTTATTTCTGGAAAGAATTTGTCATATGGACATACCGTGTTTTAGTTGTTCCTCTGTTCATGGATCTAGCTAGTTTCCAGCTAGCATATTTCTTTATTATTATTTCAAACAAAAATTTGGAAATGTTTTCTCCTAGTCTGTGGCTTTTCTTTCTACTTATTCTATTAGTATCTTTAGAAAGACCAGAAGATTTTAATTTTGATGAAGTCCAATTTATCACTTTTTTTTTCTGTTATGGACTGTGATCTGGGTGTTATATTTGAGATATATTTGCCTAATCCGAGATCACAGGGATTTCTTTCCTGTTTTCTTCTAGAGGTTTTACAGTTGTAGGTTTTACATTTAGGTCTGTGATCAATTTAGAGTCAGTTTTAGCATATGGTATGAGATATGAACCGAAGTCCATTTTTTTCCATAAAAATATCCAGTTGTTCCTTGACCATTATTGAAAAAACTTTATAGTTCCTCCACCGAATGGCATTTGCACCGTTGTCTAAAATCAATTGAAAATCTATGGGTCTATATCTGCACTCTGTTCTGATCAGCACAGGAGTTTTGACCTGCTCCATTCACCCCTCCTTAGGCAACCTGGTGACACCCTGCCTGCTCCGGGAAGTCACCCTGTTGATGCCTAACTTCCTGTGTGTCCCCTCCTGGGGATCAAACCCTCCACCTTGGTGTGTGGGGAGGACACGCTGACCAGCGGAGCTACCTGGCCAGGGCCCGCTCTGTGTCTTCACGAATGTTCCTCATCAGGCTGAGGGTGTTTCCAGCTACTCCCAGTTTGCTGGGAGTTTTTTCAGGGACACATGTTGATTCTGTCCTTTTTTATGCATCTATTGAGATAATTATATGGTTTTGCTTTTTTAGCCTGTTAATATGGTGAATTAGATGGGCTATTTTTTGAGTACTGAACCAACCTTGCATTCTGGAGGATAAACTCCTTTGGTAGTGATGTATTACCCTTTTTATATGTTGTTGGCTTCAACTTGATAAGATTCATTCACAATATTTGCATCTGTGGCTATGAGGGAGGTTGGGCTATAATTTTCTTTTCATCTTTGCCTGGTTTTGCTGCCTTCACGGAATGCGCCTGGAAGTATTCTCTCCCGTTCTTCTGGAAGAGTTCGTGTAGAATTTATATCACTTCTTTCTTCGAAGTTTGGTAGAATTCACCCGTGAAGCCGAATGGGCCTGAAGTTCTCTGTGTGGGAAAGTTAAATTCGGTGTCTGCAGTAGACACAGGATCGTCCGGGTCACAGACTTCTTCTCGCAGTGTGGGCTTCAGTGCTTTGCGTCTCCGAAGACTTTGTCCATTTCATCAGCACCGTCAAACTCACTGGCGTAGTGTGCTCGAAACATTCCCCCGGCGCCCTTGTCACATTGGCGGCATCAGCATCAGTGTCACCCCCTCTCCTTGCACGGGTCCTTTGGGTCTGTCTTCCTTTCCCCTGTCTCTTCTAGCTGTGGGACTGCATGCTCTGCTGATCTCATAGAACCTGCTTTTGGTCTTACTTATTTTTTCTTTTTCTTTTTTTTTAGGTTTAAAAATAGCATTTATTATTTTACTAATCCCTATCTATGACAGAACATTTAATTAATTAATTTTTTATTTTTTTATTTTTTTATGTATTTATTTATTTTTAGAGAGGGAAGGGAGTGAGAGAGAGAGAGAGAGAAACATCAATGTGTGGTTGCTGGGGGCCGTGGCCTGCAACCCAGGCATGTGCCCTGACTGGGAATCGAACCTGCGATGCTTTGGTTCGCAGCCCGCGCTCAATCCACTGAGCTATGCCAGCCAGGGCTAATTAATTAATTTTTAAATTAAATTTATTGGGGTGACACTGGTTAATTAAGATCATATTTCCACTCTGATTTTTTTTTCTTTACTTTCTTGTGCTTCTGAGGGTTTTATTTTCTCCTCCATTTTTACCCTTTTTTTTTTAAACCCTTCTTTTTTTTTTAATATTTTATTTATTTATTTTTAGAGAGGAGAGGGAGAGAGAGAGAGAGAGAGAGAGAGAGAGAAACATCAATGTGCGGTTGCTGGGGGCCATGGCCTGCAACCTAGGCATGTGCCCTGACTGGGAATCGAACCTGCGATGCCTGATTCGCAGCCCGCGCTCAATCCACTGAGCTATGCCAGCCAGGGCCATTTTTACCCTTTTAAGATAGAAACTGAGGTCATTGATTTGAGACTTTTCTTATTTTCTTAATATCTTAGTGCTATAAATTTTTTAAAAGATTTTATTTATTCATTTTTAGAGAGGGGGAAGGGAGGGAGACGGAGAGGGAGAGAAGCCCTGTGTGTGAGGGCACATCGATCTGTGGCCTCTCACACACCAACTGGGGACCCAGCCCGCAGCCCAGGCATGGGCCCCGACTGGGAATGGGACCAGGACCCTTCGGTTCACAGGCCAGTGCTCAATCCACCGAGCCACACCGGCCAGGGCATATCCCACACATTTTTATATGTTTTCATTTTCACTCAGTTAAAATACTTTCTAACTTTCCTTTTGACTTCTAATTTTATCCATATGTTATTTAAAGTTGTGTTATTTAGTTTCTGAATGTTTGGGGATTTTCCAGGGAACTGCTACTGATTTCTGGTTTAATTCTATTGTAGTCAAAGGACATACTTAAAATGACTTTAATCTTTTCTCTTTTAAGAAAGAGAGAAAAAAGCATCAGCTTGTTGCTCCACCCATATATGCATTCATTGGTTGATTCCTGCATGTGCTGTGACCTGGGATCGAACCCGCAACTTAGGCACGTTGTTAGGACTCCAGCCAACCAAGCTATGTGGCCAGGGCAACTTTAATCTTTTAAAATTTACTGAGACTTGTTTTATGGTCTGTCTTGGTCATGTGTCATATGTATGTGAAACTTGGGCATTCTTTAGTGTTACATCCTTGGTTTTGTCATTATATTTTGGTAACATAGTAATTTGGGGAGGATAGAAGTTATTGTCTTGAATCAGAGATGTCTGTCTCATGTCTTCAGGGACCTCAAGGGTAGGCTGTGTGTCCATCCTGTTTACCTTTTTATCCCCTCGGCGTTATTCGTGGCCCATGATGGAAGCTCGGCAGACACTAATTGGATGGATGTATTGCACTTAGAAATTGTCTGGCTGTGTTCTTGTTTCTGATCCAGAAAATCAGCTTCTTGTCTTAGGAGATGAGGCCGAGTCTGGCACACCTCCGTGTCTTTGTGCCCCCACAGGACTCTGCACAGAGCTTCGGGGTCGCGGCCGCTCAGGTGTCATCGATGGCGCCAAATGGAACCAGAGCGGCACCTGGTGGGGAGTGCCAGCCACTGAGGCAACTGACCAGGTGCACGGCCAAGGGCGTCCTGTCGTGAAGCCCCCTGACGTGATGTCACACACCCAGACACCACTCTCCCTGCAGAGGGGAGGGCTGTGTTCTGGACTCCCGACTTGGCTGGCTCCGGTGCCCTTCCCACGCTCAGCCCTGGAGCCTGAGGGGAGGTCAGCAGGCTGCCTGAACGCCAACGTGGTCAAAGGGTGAAGGTCGCTAAGGTCATGAGGGCTGGCGTGTTGTTGAGTGGGCTCAAAGGGCAGTGGACCTGCCTCCTGAGCAGGGGACAGTTGTCTGGAGGGCCCCGGCCTAGCTTTCCGGCTTCCCTTCCTGCTCGGCAGGGCCCTTCCCCCTCCGTCCGCTCCCTCCAGACTCACCTCCTCTGCCCCTCCAGACCCTCTGGAAGAAGCCTGACATGCCCCCGCCCCAGTTACAAGTGACTAACAAAGCTTATTGTGAACACATTGCTGGCAGTGCCCCAGAGGGGATGACGGGGGGCCTCTGAGGGACTCTGTCGCCCCGCAGAGGAGTGAAGAGAGCCAAGGCCTGAAAAGGCCTGCTGGGCTGGGTGACTAGAAGCACATTGGTGACTTTGGTGAGCGTTTTCGGGGACTAACGGGGACAGAAACACCGAGGTGGGCTGTGGAGTGTGGGACCGGGGGGGGTGGTGGTGAAGACACCCACTGCAGACAGCTCTGTCCAGGAGACTGGAGCGAACGGTAGGGGACAGTTGGAAAGGTCACTGGTGAAGGGATGCGGGCTCAGCGCGAAGGCTTTCTTTTACTGGAGGAGATTAGTGATGTGTCCAATGCCGACGGGAAGGAGCCATTAGAGAAGAAACTGAGACTGGGAGAGAGGAGACCCCCCTAAAACGCCGGGGGGGGGCGAGAAGTCCAGACCGGAGGGAACACAGTGGGGAGGGACAGTCCGGGAGGCGGGGAGCGAAGGCACCTCCTCCGGGGAAGGTGCCCGGAGAACGAGGCTGCACTGGGGGCGTCAGGGCAGAGAGGGAAGGGCGCGCCCACCCGCTGGTGCCTGTCTCCCCTCTGAGGGGAGGGAGGCAGGCGGGGTTGGAGGTTCTGGGAGAGACTCTGAAAGGGTCCCTGTGGAGAGGGGAGCTCCCACGGGTGAGGGGGGCCTCTGGGCCACCCGAGGGCCCGGCTCACACTGGAGACCTGGCTTTACAACCGTGTCAGGTTGCGGGGTTCTGACACTGAGGGCGGGGCTCTGGAGGGAACGTGCTGAGGAGGCTGGGGGATCGCCCCAGGGCTCCCCATATCCCCCCAGAGGCTGCAGAACCCAGGACACACCTCAAAGTGTTGGTGGTCTTAAATCATTATTATTTACTGTCCTTATTCACCACCCACACCTGGGCACGTTTTATACCAAACGTTCAGTAGAACTAACCCTTTTCCTGCGTTCTGTCCAACCACCTTTCCCGTTCTTTCCCCTGGACCTGCCTTTCCAGCTCCAAGGGCACTGACCCGTCATCGGTTAGGGGCCCTGAGGTCTGGGGAGCGGCTTCTGAGCGTTCCCGAGCTCCTCGAGCCACCCCCCCATCCCAAGTTTGCCCTCTGTCTAAGAGCAGCCCGCCGTCGGCCGGCTGAGCCCCGCCGTGGAGTCGGTGCCCGGCTGCCCCTGGCGGCTGTGAGTCCTGCCAGCCGCAGGGTGAAGGAACCCCGCGATCCCGGGCCTACGTGATCCCCTGACTGTGGCACATCTTTTCTTCTTAGACTGAGAATGGGGTCTGGTGCAGGCTGCCAGGGAGACAGGTAAAGTCTAGGTGGGCCCTCTTATGGCGTCCCAAATGACCAGGAAGGGGAACCCCCAGTTGGGCCCAAGAGGAAGGGAAGATAGGGAAGGGAAGAGGAAAGTTCTCTGTAACTTCCCCCCGACTGGTGGGATGTCTCTGGGACTCGGGGTCGGGTGAAGGGACTGGGCCTGGGCCTGGGCCTGGCCCTGGCCAGTGGGACCTGGCTGTGTGTCTGTGGGCAGGGAGTCCCCATCTTGGCAATGACAAAATGCTCTGCTTGTCCCAAGGGAGGGGTCACAGAGGAGGAGGATGGGTCATGGGATATGATTTCTAAGCCGGGTTGTGGGATCTCTCAGGCCAGCACGCAGGGAGAGTGCTGGAGGGCTCACCCAGCACCAGGTGAGCCCCTGTGAGTGCCCAGCCAAGGTCAGGTCCCTGCCTTCTGGCTGGAGAGGCACCGTGGACCCAGGTGTGAGGAAGGAAGGAAGGAGCGGGGAGGGAGGCGCTGGGGCTCCTTGTGTGCTCCAGGCCCCTAGTCTGGCTGTGGAAGTAGGCAGAGGCACAGCGACCCCCAGGCAGGCAGGCAGGCAGGCAGGCAGCGGGGCCCGGCCAAGCCCTGTTACAGCTGAGGGATGTCTGCAGCCATGGTGGTGACTGGACCCCCCGGAGAGCAAGCCCGGACTGGGGAAGAACGCCAGTGCCCACTGTGGGGCGTGAGCGGCCCCGGCCGCACACTCAGCCTGCTTTTCCTCCAGGCTCTTCACGTTCCTGTGCATCGCACAGACCTTCGTTCTGGCAGGTGAGGGCCTGGGGGCTGCGGGGTGTCGGGGTGGCCAAGGACCTGGGAAACCGGTTCTCTCCTCGGAGCTGCCCGTCTCAGCTGCCCACCAGGGCACCCAGAGGCCTGGCTCCCTGGGGGCTGGCCACACTGCTCCCAGCCCAGGCCACCCTTCTGTCCCCCGTTCTTCCCTCTGCCCTTCGTCGCGCAGCTGGCACGTGGACCCTCGTGTCTCCCTCTGAAGCGCACGCTCCCCGCCCCGCCGCAGGCGGGAAAGCTGGCACAGCCCGTCCTGTCCTGCAGCGGTGCCTTCCAGATCTGGAGAAGTGTCCCCTCGCACGCTCTAAGTTAGCACCTGATAGCTTTCACAGTTTAAACAGCTTAAAAGGATATGACTTCTGACATAATGTAAATACCGACACTTAAAAATAATGCCGTCACTCTTTTCAATATTTTAACTAGTTTTTCTTCACCTACCTGCAGGAACGGTGTGCTTCTATTTCCAGGGGTCTGTGGAGGAAACAGCTCCTGGCCATGACATCGCTGGGGACACGTCACAGGTAGGGCCCCTGTCAGGGCCTGGAGGCTGCGGCGAGAGCCCTGGGGTCGTGCTCCTTGACCCTAGACGGTCACCCGTGCATGTGTGTGTGTGTGTGAGAGAGAGAGAGAGAGAGAGAGAGAGAGAGAGAGAGAGAGAGAATGAATGGAAGGGTTCTGGGGAAATGTCCTGTTTCCGGCAAAGAATTAAAACACAGGCCCTGCCCCCACCTTGTGGGCAGGCTATATGGTCACCTGGGGGCTCCGCGGCAGACCCAAAGGACAGGTGACCTGACGCACGTGAGAGTCCCTGGGACGTGGCTCCGCACTCCCGTGTGAGCGGGGTGGTGGTGAGCAGGCCACCCGCCTGGGGCTGCGCGCCCTCTTTGACGGCCCGGGTCCAGGCACGGTGGGCAGAAGCCCCTCTCCCAGCCCGCGGCCAGGGGAACACCAGGGGGCCAGATCCACTGCTCTCCGGCGTGGGAGGCCCTGCGGGAGCACGAGCGCCACCAGCTCCTGAGGGGCGGTCTCAGTGCCACCGCCTGCCCGAAAAAGTCTTAATGCATCCTTGTCCGAGAGTTTGGCTGGGATAGAATTCTAGTTAGCGATGATTTTCTCAGGTTCTGAAGATCCTCACCGTCTTCTGGCTTCAAATGTTGACGCTGAAGTCTGATGAACCTGAATTCCTGAAACAGACTTTTCTCTGTGTCTCTGGAAGTTCAGGGCCTTCTCTTTTCCCCAGAATTCGGAAACCCACCGACGCCAGCCTGGGTGGGTTCTCGCCGTCCACTGTTGCCTGCCCGTGACGGCCCCTCCTCTGTGGGGGAGGGTCTCGGCAGAAACAGAAAGGGACGCCCAGTCGGTCGCCTCTGTCCCCGCTTCCAGAGAGAGCCACGATCTGGTCCCCGGTCCTCTGGTATCGTCTCCGTTCTGTCTGGGAAACGCTCGCTTCTACTTAACTTTCTACACTTTGCTCAAGATTCTCATTCTCATGACCACGTTGAGTTGTGTTTTTCAGCAGCTAGAGGTGGATGGTTGACCATTTCTATTTTAAAGCCCTCCCTGCTTCGTTCATGAAGGCAAAGTTTTATCTTTCTAAAGACATCAGGGACCCTTTGTTTGAGGTCCTCCGGGATCCCCGATGGTCTAGGGGTCACCTCCGCCTTCACCCCCTCCCCTTTCCTCCTTGTCGTGCAGCCCACAGGAGAGACCTTAAGGCCGGTGTGGGGGCTGATGGACAAGTGCTACCCTGGGGCCACTCAGGTGGGCAAGGGCCGGGGACCCTTCTCGTCCTGGAGTGGGTGGCTGCCCTGGGCCCCATTGAGAGACACAGTGAGAGGCCGGGGAGGGGCTCCCGGCCACTCCACTCAAGGCTGCTCCCTCTGCAGAGACGCAGAGTCCGGGGCGGGAAGCAGGAAGCCGCTGAGGTGAGTGAGGTCTCCCCTGGGAGGGCTGGGCCGGGGCGCTCTCCCATCGGAGCCCCACATGAGCCAGGGGTGCCCCAGCGCATGGCCGGGAGGGCGTGGGGTGGGGGTGGGGGGGCTAGCGGCAGGACCCCCCAGGACACTCGCAACCTCAGCCCAGCTTGAGCTGAGAAGGGAACGACCTCCCTGGGAAGACAGAGACCCGGACACGCCCAGCAGTGGAGAATGGGGAGGGACAAGGCGTTCTGAGAACCTTCAGGCCCACATCATGTGCACCTGTCTCTCCCGGCAGGCGGGGACCCTGGAGGCCCTGGGAGGACCGAGTGGTGCTGCCCCCGAGGAGGAGGAGCCTGGGGTCCGGTCCCCGGATGCGAGGGAGGCGAGGCCCGCAGCTGAGGAGGCAGCCAGCCCTGCTCCCACCGGGGAGGAAGTGGCTGAGGACCAGGAGGTGGCAGGGACACCAGCTGCGAGGTCAGGGAGCCTAGTGCCTCAGCTGGAAGAGCCCCATGGTACTCGGGATGGGGGCCCTCAGGGAGGAGGGGGAGGGCTGGGGCCCCCAAGATGATGCCAGACCACCGTCCTCTGGTATGAGCCGGCATGCCCGAGTCCTGGTCTGCCCCGCGCTCTCGGGCACCGAGGCCTCACTCTCCCCACTGCACCATGCAGACCCATTCTCATCCGCCCCTGGGCCCCTTCTCCTTCCCTGGGGAGATGGAGCGGCCCCAAGGAGCCTGCTGTGCCCCTCTGGTGAGTGGGCAGACCCCACCCTGCTGCAGCAGGCCTGCCTGCCTCCCTCCCTTGCCTCTGTGACCCTGCGGAGGTCGTCCAGAGCCCAGCTCCTCGCAGACCCTCCTGCCCAGGGAGGGGAAAGTCCAGGCAGTCAGGTGCTGACCTTCCTGAATGAGTCTGTTGCTTGCTCCCCAGCTGGGGGGACTCAGAACCCCTCCCCTCGGCCCGGAGGAGTAGCTGTGTCCATGCCGACCTGCCTGCTCCCTGCCCACCCCCAGGAGCACATACCCTGGCCCTGGGGGAAGGGCCTCCCCGGCCAGGGACCCACGGGGCATGCCTGTTTGTGTTTTGTAGAGGCTTCCGAGGTGCGGGGGGGAGGACAGGCCCTGGGGGGCCACACAGTCCCTGAGGAAGCTCTGGCTCGGCTGGTTCCCGGCCTCTGACAGCCCTGAGATTCGGATGACAAACTGTCCAATAAATGCGCAAGGTGATGCCCGTGCGGCCCCACTGCCTCCTCTCTGGGCCTCATGTCCTCACAGACCCGGCGCGGACCCGCCGGCACTCACTGTCCAGCAGCTGCAGGAACACCGCTTCCTGCTGCCACGCCTGCCCTGTCCGTGCTGCCCTGGAGGGACTATAGGTCCCTGCTGGCCTTCGAGTCCCTGTCAAGGGGCAGACCAAGTTCCCCAAATGCTGAGAGCTGGGAGTCCCCTGTCATGGCCGACATGGGTGGAGCCTGTCACAGGTGCCGCTGATGCCGCGGGGGCCTTCTGCCTTGAGCATCTGGGGTCCCTGAGCTGCTAACTAAACACATCAAAGGGTGTCCCAGGACTTGAGCAGGCAGACAGTCTCTAGGAGCCCCGGGGCGCTCCCTCGCACTCAGTCAGAGCCAGCCCACTCCCCGGGGGGCACGGGGTGGCAGGCCAACAAGGTCAAGGCCCTAGAGCCAGAGCCGGAGGATGGGACCAGCTCTGGGGCAATCGCCTCATTGGCAGAAGGGGGAGCAGAAGCCCAGGGCCACACGGGGTTGTGACAGAACAAGGACTAGAGCCAAGCTGTCCTCCATGGTCCCCTTGTGGCTCCGAGGTTTGACCCCTGTCCCTGAGACGTACCTGCAGCCCACAGGGGCTTGGAGCATCTCCCTGCTGTGGGAGCCACGGCTGACCTGTCCGAGCAGAAACCCATGCCCTGGTTGGAGCCTCAGGTGTCCTCCCGCTCCAGCCTGGCCCCGAGGCAACCCTTACCTGGCCGGGCCAGGACGTGTGCACCCCTGAGGGGCAGGGCAGGGAGCCACCTTGGCGGTGGGGTGACAGAGGCTCGGGGAGGTGTCTGGCTCCTGGGCTGCCATTGGGCTTCCCAGGGAGAGCTCTGACACCGATGGCTGAGCCTGGGGTCCACCGGGCTGGTCCCCTCCCAGCCGTCCTGAGTTCCCCACCTTTGGGGTGTCAGGTAAAGTGGGGGAGCACACTTGATGGTGCCGGCTGAGCTGCTGGCCCGTGGTGCCGGGTGGGGTGTCAGGCAGCGGGCTGAGTGAGGCCCCCCACTCCCACCGGGTCCGGCCAACAGCTCTTGGCAGCCTGGTCTCGCCCCTCCCAGCAGGGCCTGGGGCCTATGTATGGACTTTGTCACCAGCCCTAGTAGCCAGGATTGGGTCTCCATAGGTGACTAGGGTAAGTTGTTTTCTGAGCCTCAGTATACCCATCTCTCCAAGGGGGTCGAATGCTAGGTAAGGGTGGGCAGGGCAGGAAGGCCCTGGCCCTGGGGCGGCGGCTGCGGCTCCCTCATCGCCAGGGGCTGGTGAAGGGACTGGGTGGGGCTCTCGGGCTGGAGTCACCAGATCGGTTTATTGTACATCAGGGCTCCCAGCTGAGGAGCGGACCAGGGGGTCGGCGCCCCCCTAGCGGGGCACAGCACAGAGTTGGTAGGGGAGCGGGGTTGCCAGGACGGTGTAGACGCTCTGGTTGCTGGGGGGGGGCTGCCCCTTGGGCACCGAGAAGCGGAAGCGCTGCAGGAGGCAGGTGAAGAAGAGGAAGAGCTCCATGCGGGCCAGGGGCTCCCCGAGGCATGAGCGGCGGCCTGTGGGCGGTACAGTGTGGGAGGGGGCGCTCGGTGAGCCTGGGGCCTGGGCTGTACCCCCTCAGACCCCCTGGATGGGGTGGCAAGCTGGGCTGCGGAGGCACCTGCTGAGAAGGGAATGAACGCCGCCTGCTGGACGAAGCGGCCCTGGGCGTCCAGGAAGTTCTCCGGGCAGAAACGGGAGGGCTCCTTCCAGACAGTCTCGTCCTTCAGCACTGACGACAGGTTGGTGATAAGCGTCGTCCCCTGGCAGGAGAGGCCTGGTGTGAGTGGGGGATGCTGGGACCCCTGCCACCAAACACGCATGGGCACACGCACACTGCCTGGGCAGAGTGACGGGCTTCCCATGGGTGCCTGTGCTGCCACCTGTGCCCATGTGCACGACTCCTCCCTCCCCTCTTAGTCTACCTCCCCCGACCAGCTGGGGGCTCGGGCCCTGTTCTCCCCCACACCCACCCAGGACGCAGTCAGCCTGTGGAAATGAGTGCGTGGCTGGGGCCCAGTCAGCGGCACGTTTGGGCTGCCAGAGGGGAGGCGGTGTGAGCTGGGGTGAGGCGGGCCACAGGCCTACCTTGGGGATGAGGAAACCCTGCACTTCAATGTCACGGAACGTCTTGTGGGGCACTCCCAGCGGAATGATGTCCCCAAAGCGCTGCACCTCATGGACCACGGCCATGGTGAAGGGCATTCGGGCCTGGTCCCCCATCTCCGGATGCCGCACTTGCCCTATCACCTCGTCGATCTCCTGCTGCACACGGCCTGGACAGACAAGCGTCCCCACGGCGGTCAGGCCCAAGAGCTGGGCTTCAGCCACCTCTGGAGGCTGTGCCCATGTAGAGGAGGTCAATCCGACCGCAGAGTCGGGACTCAGCCTCTCTCAGAGCGCTCCTGGAGCCAAACCAGCTCCGGGGCCCCAGGCTACCCCTCCCCTCCCACCGGGGCCCTGGGCTGGCTCGGCTCACGCTGCACGTCCGGGTGCGAGATCATGAACAGGAGGCCCCAGACCAGCGTGGTGGAGGTGGTCACCATCCCGGCACTGAACAGGTCAGACACCACCATGCGCAGGTTCTCATCGTTGAAGCTGCTCTCGGGGTTCCCTTTGGCCTGGGCCATGCAGAGGGCACACTCAGGGGCCGGAGGAGGAAGCCCCCAAATGGCCTCCCAGAATCCATCCAGCAGCCTGGGTGCCAGATCACTGGGTGATACACAGGCCCCACCACGCCTGGGCTCAGCTCAAGGTACAACCCACGACTCCCGGGCCCGCCCCTGGGAGCCGCCCCTCACCTTCTCCACCTCCTCCAGAAAGGTGTCAGTCAGGTCTCGGGGGGGCTGGGTGGGGTCCCGGCTCATCCTATGCTCCGTGATCAGCTCATCTATCACGGCCATGAAGGTCTTCTGCGCAGCGAAGACCTTGGCAGCCAGGCCGGGGACGTGCAGGAGCACTGGGACCAAGTTCAGCACCTGCGCAGGCCACACACGTAGGGGCCTGTATGGCCTTTCTGCTCGCAGGTGTTCCCCTTGACAAGTCAGGTCCCAGCTGCCTCCAAGGTCTTGCCTCCACTGACCTGGGTCCTCCCACCAGGCGGGCCTGCACTCTCTATCCTGGCCTGGGCTGCCAGAAGGATAAACCTAAAATCTACCTGTTCTTGGTTCTGAGACATAATGGAGGAGGTCCAGGTTCCTTAGCTCTCACTCGGGGCGGGCGGGCCCTGCCCCTCCCATATCTCTTGTGGCTATTTTTCCACCTCCAGGCCTTTCTTGCAGGCTCCTGCTCTGAAATGCCCTTTTTCTGAAGCCCTTCTATATATTATCAATTCCGCTCCCCAAGGGCCCCTTGCAGGGCAGAAGCCTGCCTTCCACTGAGCTCGCCCAAGACTCCTTGTTCTCGCCACCCTCCCCCGCACCTCGCGCAGCAATCCTGACTCCTCCTTCAGTCCTTCCTGGATTAGGTCCAACAGCCTGAGGAAGCGCGGGTCGTCGTACTCGAAGCGGCGTCCAAAAATGAGGGAGGTGATCACGTTGCCCACCGCTTTATTCAGGAGGGCGTTGGGGCAGAAGGGGCGTCCTGGGAGAGGGCGGTGCAGATCAGGGCACCGCCCCCACCCCCTCTTCCCCGGCCCCTCCATCCCCGTCCCCTGCCTCTCAGCCCCCGCGCTCACCGGCCTGGTCAGCGAAGGCGGCACAGAGGCAGGAGGCCTCCTCGGTCACCCACTGCTCCAGTGACTTCTTGCCCACGCCGAAGTTGCGCAGGGTGGACAGGGAGAAGCGCCGCTGCTCGCGCCAGGCGTGCCCGTAGCGCGCGAGGATGACCCCTGGGGGCGGGAGCGGGCTTAGCTCCGGCGGGCCCCGCCCTCCCCTGCCCGCACACCTGGCTCTCGGCCTCTCCAGTCCTCCCGGGCGGGGGGCAGGTTTCCGCCCCGTGCCCTGCCCACAAGTCCCGCCCCGTCGGTGCAGGTTTGCCTCGGCCTGTCAGTCACACAGGCTCCCCGCCTCCGCGCGGCCCCGCCTCCTACTCTGTGTACACCGACCCCGCCTCCCCCGCCAAATCCCGCTCACTTGACAACCGCCTTCCAACTAGGGGCAGGTCCCACTCTCTGTCCGCCTCACATTGCTCGCCAGCAATCTTCTGCTGGTGGCAGGTCTTGGCCCCAGTCCGCTCGACCCCCGCTGACCCCCGCCCCCACCATTCCGAGAAGGCCCTACCAGCCCCTGACCCGCTCCCAGGGACCGCGTCCTCTTCGTTCCCGCTCGCTCCGGCCCCGGCCCGCCCCTCTCCGTAAGGCCCCGCCCACATTCTTCCCCCGCACCCGGGGCTCCGGTGCCCCCTCCACCTGCCTCCCCTTCAAATTCGCGGACTCTTCCCTGCACCGCACGTCCAGGGCCCTCCTCCGCCTGGACCTGCCGGGCCTCGAGTCACTGCGGGCCCTGTCCCCGCGCGGCCGCGGCCTGCCCCCTTCGCTTGCCTTCGGCGCGCGGCCCGAACCCCAGGTGCTGGTAGATGGGCATAGGCGGGCGGTCGGAGGTGTCCTCGCTGCGGTGCACCAGCGTCTCGCGCACGGCCGCCAGACCGTTGACCACGACCACCGGCGTGCGGACCAGCCGCAGGCTGAACACGTTCCCGAAGCGGCGCCGCAGCTGCAGGCGGAGGATCGAGGGTGTTTGTAAGACCCCCGCCCACCCAGACTCATGGCCCTAGCCTCCGCAGGCACCTGGGCCGTCAGCAGCGAGAAGGTGCTGGGACTTTATCCGACCTCGTGGCCCAGGAGGTCACATCCTCTTGTTCAAGAACCTCACATTGGATCAGACCACCCAGCCATGACTTTGCAAAGGTCACCGAAACTGTCAGTAGGCCTAGTTACATCCCATTGCACAGGTGAAGAAACAGGTTCACAGGGGTGAGCAGTGAGGCCCAAGGACCCATAGCAGAAGAGTTGAGCCCATTCTCTACCCTTTCAACCTCGATTTCCTGATTAAAATGGGGCTCGTGACCAGACTCCTCTCCCCCATTTTCAAGGACTTTCTCCCTGATCTAAACGGAAGGGACACCAGCTCATAATTTAAACACAGTCCAACTGGAACCCAAACTCACCGCCAAGCGCCATCCCCTCTCCAAGCCGCCGCCCCCTCTGACCTTTGGAAAATCTGAACTGCCCTTCATGCCCCTGTGCGAATGCCGCCCTCAGGAAGGCCCTCAAACCGGCCTCCTCTCCACTCAGCTGCACGTCCTGCCTGTGGCTTCCCTCACCTCCCGCTGTCTGCTGCAAGGTCCTCTGCTGCCCACCTCCCAACCTTCCTCACCTGGTCAATGGAGCAAGGCATGTTCTGGAAGTCCATCTGCAGCAGGTTGCCCAGCCCAGGCAGTGGCATGGGGCCTGGAGGGTAGCGCGCAGACCAGCGCTGCACAGCCTGGGGCATCAGGTCCACCAGCAGCAGGAAGATGACCACAACCACGGCCAGAGTCCATAGTGCCTCCCCCGTCAGGAGCCCCATGGCTGCCTCAGCTCCCACTGAGCTTCTCAGGGCACCCCTCAGCACCGCAGGCACCTAGGACCAGGCCAGGCAGGGTGCCCTCACCACACCCCGTGGACTCAACCAGCCTGGGCTTTCTTTATAAAGGGAGCAGAGTCTGGCCTTTGTCCTCTGCCCTCTGCCCTAGCCAACCCGTCTGTTGGGTGACTGTGCTGCAGGAGGGTACAGGGAAGGGACAGGGGTTAGGCGCAGGGTGGCCTGAGAAGTCCTCGTCCCTTCTGCCCTGTCCAGGTGTTCCCTAGGGTAGAAGGAGAGGGGTGAGCAGCCCACCCCCATCTGACTCCCCAGTCTGTACAGGCTCCGAGGAAGAGCCAGGGGGGTTCAGACTTGACCCTGCCACCTGTCACATTAGGTTCACGCCTCATGTTTTTGCAGACTTGTCCCCAGGACACGTCCCGACCTTTCACACATCACCTGCCTCCTCTTGAGTGGCCTCACCTCCAGGTTTGTTAGTGACTCTTGCCCAGAGCTACAGGGAGGTCATAGGCCCGAGTGGGGGGAGGGGATGAAGTTCTCAGCGTCCCCTCACTTCATACTACTGCACTCAACACACGGATCACACGCAAAACACACAGACACTACCCGCATTTTTGGACTGACGTACGGTCACACGCACACACATTCACACACACCAGCACGTGCACAGCTCACACACGTCTCCTAGTTCTCAGTGGGCCTGCGGCTGCCTGGACACGACCCCCATCTGGGGACCCCCACCTGGGCCTGCTGGCCCAGCTTCCTGGGTTTCAGGGGGGCGGGGCGGGGGCACCTGTGTTGAGTTTGAGCCTGGGGGAGGGGAGAGGGAGCAGAGTTGTTTCGGAGCTCCCCAGTCTCCCTGACATGCCAGTGTGATGGCCTGAGGACCCTCTCCTACGTCTGTCCCTAGCGCTGGTGGCCGCCCGGGCAACGGATCTCCTTCACTGCCAGGACTTGGAGAAACCTGGGCTGAGCTCCCTCAAGCCTGGCGTGAGAGGCGACTGTCCCCACAGCGGGGGCCTGCTTCCTCCGCCTCATACTTCGTCCTGGAACATCAGCTGCTCCAACTCTTCCTGGGAGCCAAGGAGATGGAAACGGAGTGGACGTGTAACCTCCTGACACCCTCGCAGGCCTGCCGAGGACCCTAAGGACGGATTCTCCCGCCTTCCCGTTGCCGGCCTCCCCCCTGTCCCTGGGCCACAGGCTCTGCGCCCCCTCCACACACAGGTAACCACAACCCTCAGCGCCCTCCTTCTTCAACAGTAAAAGAGGTGGGATTTGGGTTTTTAAATCAGCCAAGCTGGTGGGAACTCTGAGGCCAAACCCACTCAAATTCGAAGACCCAGGAGCCCAGAGGTGTGGACCGGGCATTGCCTCTTCCCCCTTCACCCCTCCCAGGGGTACGTGAGGCACACTCTCCCTCCGGAAGCAGCTGGAGTAGTTCCGGGCCTTGAAGGTGCCCTCCCTCAGCAGAGGCAGGGCTGGAGGAAGCCCCGCCCCCCGCCGCCCTGTATCCACCAAGGTCTCTCCCTCGCTCCCCAACAGCAAGAGCACCGCAGTCTACGCAGGGCGCCTTGGGCATCGAAGTGCTTGTGGCCTCTTGGTAAAATCCTGCTTGGCGTGTGAACGCTGTTCCTCCCCTTCCCGAGTCCCCACATCCCACGCTCCTGCCAGGCCCAGGCCCAGGCCCAGGCCCAGGCCCAGAGGGTGGAGCTTGCTGGGGCCCAGCTGGGCCCTCCCTGCATCTTGCTGTGGCCTGGGCCTGGGTTCTGTTCCACCCATGCCGGGCATCCCAGGTGCCGGGTGCTGGGTGCTGGGCCGGGCACTCGCAGCACAGCGGGCAGGGGCGGGCAGGTGCCTGCTCCCAAGTGCTTGTCCACGGAGGAGGAGGTGGAAGTCAGGGCCGACACGCCAGGCCAGCCGTGCAGAGATAGCTTTGAGGGTCGGGGGACCTTGCCCCAGGCTGGAGCAGGACTTTCCAGGGAGCCTTCGTGGAGGACTTTGGCTGGCTCTGGCACTGCCAGCCAAGATGGCCTGGCAACGGGACCAAAGTGCCACCGCGAAGCCCTATGCAGGGCGAGGCGAGTGGCAGCGGGAGGAGATGGCCGGGGACCTGGGCTTTGCAAGGCTGGCCGAGGACTGGACTGTGCGGAACTGGGGGTGCCTGGGCCTCGGCAACAGCGGTGACGTCACGCAACAGACCAGGAGGGCAAGACCCGCAGGCACTCTGGGGGCTTCCGGGGTCCAGCCCGTGGCTTCTGTCCTGGCCTCAGCTGAACGTCCCCGTCCCAGGGGGCACCAGCTTTCTACTCAGGACCGTCAGAAGCAGGTGGTGGTGGCGGGGCAGCAGGGTGGTCCCACCTCACGCAGCGACCCTCATAAACCGCCTTTACTGAGCTGCTGTTTTGGATGTGGGGCCCTCTCCAAGCAGTCATGCTCATGGGAACGTGAAGGGCAGCGACGGGCCTGCCTGCGATTCAGGCGGCGCCCTCCCCCCACGAGGGCCCGTTGTGTGGGACAAGCAGGAAAACCCACAGTCACGAGGCCTGTGGCCCTCTGCCATCATTGCATAATCGCAGCTTTTCTTGATGAAGCAAGGGTGTGCCAGGCACTGCCGTTCACTCAGTGCGCTCCCCACAGCCCTTAAGGCAGGTGGTTTATGGTCCCCAAGGCACAGAGGGCAGCGAGTCTCACGAGTCACTCAGGTCAAAGTTACAGAGCAGCATTAGGGTTCATCGCAAACCCTCACTCTGAGCTTGCTTGACACTGCGGGCACAAACTTCCTTCCCTGAGGGCCGGCATGTGAGCGATTGAGATTTACTCTCAGGAACACACTCAGCCCGCCCTCCCTGGGCTTCTGCTCTGGAGAAGCTGCTGGAGCGAGTGCCCGTCCCCCCACCCCCCAGGGACCGCGCCTGTCACAAGGGGTCACCAGCACAGGGGTCCTCTGGACGGGCGACCTGAGACTTGAGTCCAGGGTGACGTCAGAAAGATGGCGGACCAGAAAGCACCCGGCCCTGGATCCCCCCAGGCACGGAGACCCGGCCCCGGGCCCCCAACTCGAGGCGGAGCCCACCCCTGGTGAGAGCTCTGGAAAGCAGGGAGGGCGCGGCAGCACCCAGAGGGGCCTCCGGAAAGTTGGTGGCATTTTGCTCGCCTGCCCCGCTTCCCCGTGGCATGGCAGCGCCCGCGGCCCAGTCCCCCCGATTCCCGCTCCTCCCTGGGGACAGAAAGAGTGTAGAACCTGCGTCCTGCTGGTCCGGGCGCCGCCCGCAAGCGCCCGGCCGACTCACCAGACTCAGCGCGGACCCCGGCGCGCCCGCGGGCCCGGCTCGGCGGCTGCAGTTCCGCCGGCGGCCGCCGTGGGGCGCAGGAACTCGCAGCGGGGCGGGGCTCGCCTTCCAGTTGTTTTAGGCCCAGGGCACAGGGTTTTGGCTTCACAAGATGAAAATTATGAAGGTCCGTGGCCCGACAATGTGACTGTATTAGCGCTACTGAGCTGCACACTTACGTATTGGTTAAGATGGTAAATTTTGTTTAAACCACAATTTTAAAATTATTTTTAAAAAGTACATCACCACTACACACCTATGAGAATGGTCACCGCCCAGAACACTGTCACCTCCAGGACTTGGAGCGACGGAACTCTCGTTGGCTGCTGTGGGAACGACCGTGCAAGGGCGCGGCCACTTTGGAAGATAGTTTGGCGGTTCCTTAGAATATAAAACATTCTTTCACCAGCAATCACTGTTTGGTATTGACTCAAAGGTGTTGAAAATTATGTCCAAGCGTTTAAAACAGGTTTACAGTGGCTTTATTCTTAATCGCCAAAACTTGGAAGCAACCTAAATGAATGGGTCAACTCCGGTACGTCGGGACCACGGAGTATCATTCCGTAGAGCACTAAAAAAAGGTGAGCTATCAAGCCATGAAGACACGGGGGAAACTTAACATGCACACGACTAAGTGGAAGAAACCCACCTGAAAAGGCTACGCAGAGTGCCATTCCAACCGGCGGCCCTGCTGGGGGACGCGGAGCCATGGAGGCAGTGAGCAAGACTGGCGGTTGCCAGGGCCTGGGGGGAGGTGTGGAGGGGCAGGAAGGGCACAGCGGATTTCTAGAGCAGTGAAGCTCGTTATTCCAGAACGATGGGCACGTGCCGTACACACGTCCAAACTCGGAGAATGGACGACAGAGCGAGCTCTAATGCAAACCGCCACAATGGCGTGTCCGGGCAGACTCGGTCACTTTAACAAGGGTGCCGCCGTGCTGGGGGATGTTGGCAGTGGGGACAGCTGTGCGCGGCGTGGGTCAGGGGTGTGTGAGAACTTTCCAGACCTTCTGCTCAAAATTGCTCTGAACCTATAACTGCTCTAAAAAATTATGTATATTTAAAAAAAAAACAAACACGGAGCCCTGACTGGTGTGGTTCAGTGGACTGAGCGGCAGCCTGTGAACTGAAAAGTTGCTGGTTCGATGCCTAGTCAGGGCACATGCTTGGGTTGCTGGCCAGGTCCTGCCCTGGGGCATGTGAAAGGCAATCAGCTGGTGGCTCTCTCACACATTGATGTTGCTCTTTCTCCCTCCCTTCCCCTATCTGAAAATAGACACAGTCTTCAGAAAAGAAAGAAAAAAGCACGGAACTCAGAAGTGCTGGGAGCTGAGACGAGGCACCCGAGCGGGCGCAGCCGCCAGCGGAAGGCGGGAGGCTGGGGCCGGCGGGGAAGGGTCGCTCGCGGCCACTGCCCAGTGAGTCCTTCCAGAGGCCAGTCTGAAGGAGGACCGAGGACGCTCACGACGCCTTGCTCAAGCGGCACCAGCACGTCAAAAGGGGACAGGCGAGTAGGAGGCAAAACGACGAAGAATCATTTGCTGTTGGGAAAATATTTTCCTCAGGATGCATATTTTTCAGGCTTTGTGGTTTAGCCCTTGACACCGGAAATCTACCAGTTTCGCCTGGACGGTGCTAATGCCAAGCCGAGACCAGACGAGAGGCCGGGCAGCTCAGAGAGCCGTCCTTGCTCTGCAGGTCCTCCGGCCGCGGAACACCCACCCGCGCCTCCGCCCGGGCGCGGCGGAATGAGAAATGGACCACACTGCTCGATGTGGCCATTAAAACGAAATTAATCTGCCATTTCTGCTGCCTCAAATTGATGAGCACACAAGAGCTCATTTATAATTGCTTATTTCTACTTCACAACATTCCTTCCAGTATTTCTGTTCTCTAAAAAAGTCCATTAACACTGCATTATTTTTTTATAACCTTTAAAATTAATGTTGATTGGAAATATGCTCTCGTATCAGCCTAAGTAAATCTGACCATCCCCGCACGCTGGCGGAGCCCCAGCCTTGGCGGAGCGGCAGAGAGGAGCTCCCGGCTTTGCTTCTGCAGAGGCTGCGGGGCCGGCGGGCGGGACAGGCCGCGCCAGAGCCGCCTCGGGGGCTGGAATGGGAGGAGGAAGAGGCGCATTTGCTTTACAGGAACAAAAAAGGAAACAAGGTTAAAATGAAGTTTATTGTTTTTTTTTCGATTTTTTTTTTAAATAAAACTGTTTGTGAAACAGCTATTTTATCCCCACGGCAGAGTGACCCCTGAAAGATGCACTAACCCTTCTTAAGGCCTTAACAAGAATTTTTTTTGTACTTTTTTTCTTTTTCTTTTTTTTAAAACTCAGATTTAAAAAATTATACACTTTACAAAACAAAACAAAACGATACAACATAAAGAATCACGTAGCTCGGGGCCGCTCCACGGACAGAGCCCCTTTTCCTTTAGGAAAATGGAAGCAAAACGAAAACTGGGCTAACTGGGAGTTCCATCTGCGCCCCACACAGCTCGGCCCGGCCCTCCCGTGTCCATCCCCAGGCCGACCTCCTGTCCTCCCGCCCGGGGGGCGGGCACAGCGGCCTGGCAGGGCCCTGCCTGCCCTGTGCTCGGCGAGGGCACTCGGGGTGCTCACCCGCCACAGTGGCCCAGCTGTGACCTTGGGGCATCTGCCAATTTCACCCCCCCAAAAAAGATAAAAATTTTAAAAATAATAAATAAATAGTGTTTCTGGAAATGAAAAAATTTATTTTTGTGTTTAAACATCGTTCTCCCACTCTTGAAAATGTGGATCGCCCCCACTCCCCTCCCCCCGAAGCCTTCCCTCTTTGAGACAAATGGACGCCAGAGGGTGGTGCCGTGTGGCTGGTCTGCCCGAGTCCCGAGTCTGGGGGTCTCTGAATTGGTGTGAGATAGGCTGACTGTCAAAGCCACACCCTCGTGCTTTATGAGAGTTTGAGTTCAATTTCACATTTAAATTTCACTGTTACTGGAACCAATTTGGAGTTCTTTAACTAGATAATTTTAAAATAGAATCAATAGGGACAGCGCACCTTTCATTTAAACAAAGTCTTTCCAGACTAAAAATAGATTTATATATATATATTTTTATCCCTCCCTTTTAATACCCCCCACCCTTTCCCGTCACCCCACCCCCCCACCCCCCCATTGTCACTATGGAGATTGTGTCCATAGAAACAGCCATGGTGACGTCTGGGGTCTGCTTCCCCGCGGGGTCTCGGTCGAGTGTGATGTGAGGGCTTGGGAAGAGGAGCTGTGGGCGGCGGGCGGGGCGGGGCGTGGCTGCAGTGGGGCTGTTTCCGTTCCAGCGCGTCCACCACCTTCTCACCTCCACAGTCTCACCTGCAAGACAGAACAGGCGCTGGGTGCTGGCACCTCCCCGGGGTCCAGCAGCACGGACCCCATGAATGAGCTGCTGACCTGGGAGACATCCCACACCAGTGGCAGAGCCACCCCGTGGCTGTGGGCCTGGCACACGGCTCAGGGCAGCAGTGACCTGTGGCTGGGAGGGACAGACTGAGTGCCCTCACTGAGCGTGCCCGCCCCCCAGAGCTCGGAAGGAGCGGGACCAGAAGAGAACTTGCGACCCTTCAGGTGGGGGCTGCCCCAGGGTGGAGCAGGCTTCCGGAAGGACCCAGGCCCTGGGGCCACCCACAGCTGGTCCCCGTGGCCTGGCTCCCCAGCCTCCCCTGCGGCTGGCGGCACCTCTTTCAGCCCAGGCTCCAGGCTCAGGAAGACCCTGACGACCCACGTGGGGTAGATGGGGTTGTACCAATGGCCTCCTTGGAATGTCTCCTGGGCCATTCTTTGAGCAAAGGTCTCGGAGAGACATGGCTGCTTCCGAGGACTTCAACCCAGAGAAACAGCCCAGACGCCGAGCGAGGTGCAGCTGCACCCCTCACGTGCCAGTCGGGCGTGGGGTCGCCTGCCCCTTCCAGTCCGTAAAACTAACTGATCTGCACAACCTAAGGCTGGCCTGTGTACACAGGGTGAGAAAGTTCCATTCGGGGGGTGCGTGCACACACGCGCGCGCGAGCGCGCACACACACACACACTCACTCTCTCTCTCTCTCTCTCTTTCTCTCTGCCCTCACCAGGGAGATTCTGAACTGCCTGGCCGAAAACACCACCTACTATGTGCCAGGCACTCTCCCGGGGCTTTACAGACATTATTTCATGGTGACAATGAGAGGCCTGATCCTGGTGGAGCTGAGAGGTGACATACGTGACCCAAAGGAGCACAGCTGGTCGGCAGTGGCACTGGGCCCTGGGGACTCTGACCCTAAGCCACCATCGCTATGTGGCCCTGTGTGATGCCCGGGACAGGGCAAGAGCCTGGGAGCAGGTACTGGGCTGGCTGAGGAGCCGGGTGAACATGCAGCCCCAGGGTTGAGGGTCTGCCGCTGGTGAGCAGGGTCTCACTTTGGGCTGAAGTCTTCCAGCACACCCTCACCCCCTAGCCCTGCACCCTCTACCCAGGCACCAGGCCTCCGTCTCTGGCTGCAGTGGGAGCCCAGCCTGGCGGGGACTCTCTGCTCAAACAGGCCCGAAGGCCACCTGTAGGGGCCGAGAGGGTCTCACTCTGAACCTGTACCGACTGAAGGCACAGTCAGGGGAGGGGGCACCTTCCGGGGGGGCACACACTCCTTTACCCACGACTTCCTCGGTACCTCATGCTCGCTCTGGGCCAACAGCCCTGGTCACCGTCCTCAGCGAGGAGCCAGCCTAGTGACGATGCGGATAACAGTGAACAGATGGCTGGGAGCTGAGGTGGCGCTAGGAAGGCTGCAGGGAGGGAGGGAGGCTAAGATAAGGACAGAGGGAGGCAGGCCTCTGTGAAGAAGGGACGCTGACGTCGAGCTGGAGCCTGTCACCTGAGGGAGGGTAGGGGGACAGCCCGGCCTCCAAGGAGCTGGCCATGGGCCCTCGGAGGCCCGACGGGGCTCTGGACTCAACTCCAAGTGTGATGAGAGCCTCTCAGGGAGAGAAGGGACAGGACTGGAGGGATGTTCGATAAAGGCCACGCAGCTGCCGACGGGCAGGGGTCTGTGCGGGGCGGCAGTGCGTGGGGCGGTGGCCGCAGGAGCCCCACGGCCTGCTGGGCAGCAGCAGCTCACACACCGGTAGCTACGTGTGCCTTTCCCACCATGGAGGCTGCTCGGGGAGGCTGTGGTGTCCAGGCGGCACCCCCTCGAACCCAGGACAAAGCAGCGGCCAGATGGAGTGCCTGCTTCCCAACCACTGGGTCTGGCGAAGGGCCCTGGCAGGGGCGTGGGGACTCCCTGTGCACTACGTGACATGACGGGACAGGTACAGGGGTGTGCCATCCGAGTCCCACCCACTGGTCACACGGAGGCAGCCAGGTGACTCAGTACCAGGACAGGGGGCAACCACAGGCCGACCACACACCCTCAGGAGCGGCGGGAGGCGGCCCACTGACGGCTGCCCAAGGACGGTTCCTCTCTGCCACTGCCGGCCTGGCGCCTCGCCAGATGCTGGAGTGGGAGGTGGGGGACCGGGCCCGGATTTTCTGTCAGGCTGGACCCCGCCTGCCCCGGCTGTGCCCAGAGCACCAGCGGCTGTGAGGGCGGAGTGCCGGGCACTTGCTGAGGCCGCGCCCCACCCAGGCTGTGCTGGGCATGCTACAGACATTTCTTAACCGATCCTGAAGTACAGGGACAGTCAGTGGCCTGACCTTGGTCACTCAGCACTGTGTACTCCGTGTGAGAAAGGGAAGTGCCAGGCAGTGGCACTCTCGTGTACACCCACTGTCTGCTCTCTGCCCGGAAGGGAGACCCGCCGAGGGTGGCTCCTGTCCCCAGCACACAGCCCGGGTGACTGCTCCTTTTCTGTGGGTGTCACGTCTCTGTCCCTGATCACTCCGAGGAGTAAAATTTTTAAACAGATTCTACTTATTTTTGAGAGGACGAAGGGAGGGAGCAAGAAAGGGAGAGAAACGTCAGTTGCTTGCCTCCTGCGCTCGCCCCAACCCAGGACCAAACCCACAGCATAGGCATCCGCCTTGACCGGGAGTCGGACCCCCAGCGTTTTGGTTTGTGGGATGGTGCCCAACCAGCTGAGGCGCACTGGCCAGGGCCCTAAAAGTGAATGTTCTGACCTCGACAGATGTGAAACTGCCCAAATGACAGGCCACTTGTCACTGAGCACAGCAGTTTCTCGTGTCAACGGGGACAGTGCCGCCCACGTCTGGGGAGTGAAAGAGGCTTCTGTCCCCGAGCAGGACACGGTCACTAGCGGGCTCAGGATAAGGTGGGGGTACAGTGTGGGGTGAGCAAAACTCAAACTCCCAGAAGAGGCCCAGGGCCCAGACTTTCTCCTCTTGTAACATGCAAGCTGGAGCCCCACGGCAAACACAGACGGCCCTGAACAGCAAACAGTTCCTGTCTGAACGGGGCCTCCCAGGAAATATATCCTTCGTGGTCCCTACGGAAGCCAGTGCCCACACCTGGGCTGGGCCGAGGGGTCGACGGGGCAGCGGCGGAGCCTGCCCAGGCATGGCGACGCCATCAGCACCGGGGATGCGGGAGAGGCCCACAGAGACACCTTTGAGGAGCCGGCCCGGCTGCTGTCTTGCCCGGAGGGCTGCTCAGCCGGAAAGGACTTTGGCTGGTGGCCGACGCTGAGGACCACCAGGCCCACCTGCTCAACTGCTTCCGGCGACCCAACCACCTGTCCTGTCCTGCTCCCCGTGTCCCGCCTCAACTCTGTTGAGACCAAGGAGAAAAGCTGCACTGCAACGCCCCCCACCCACAGAACCCCCGAGAAAGTACTGCGAGCCCCTGGGGCTGTGGGCGCTGGGACCCCCCCGCCTCCGAGACGAGACTCCTGGGGTCAGAAGCCTGCGCACTGGGAGGTGAGCTCCCCCCCAGATCGCTCTGGGGGCTCCGGTGCGGCCCACACAAAGCCCTTCCTTTGAGGAGGAAGAGTCCCTCCAGGGACATTTCTGTGACAACCAGGCCCCAGTGCCATCCTGCAGCATCACGTTTTGGTTTTCTGTTCTCTTACGAGCTGTTTTCCTCATCTCTCGGTGCCTGGGGAGGACGGGGAGGGTGGGAGCCAGCAGGGGCAGCAGGCCTGTGGCTCCCAGGGACCCAGGTTTCCAGGTTCAGCCGCCGGCCCTGACCGCAGCCCACAGACAGCTCACAGGGTGCAACCCAATCCCGGGAGACTTTATAAAGAGTAAGATGAAACTAGTTGCCTTACTTTATAAAGAGTAAGATGAAGTCTACTAAATCTCTGGAAGGATGTTCCTCCCCTTTGCATTTCTGCCAAAAAAACCCCACAAAAAACAAAAAACATTCCTTTCTAGTACCAGGAGAAAAAAGATTTCAAATAAAACCTGGGACAATTCTTAAGGAAAAAACAACAACAACAAAAACCCCAGACCCACCACCGGCCTTACAGATTCAGGAGGGATCAGGAGGAGGAGCCGCCGCGCTTCCAGAAGCCTTTCTCAGACGGGGCAGCGGGTGTACCCCTGCCATCAGGAGCGTCGCACTAGGCCCGATTTCAGGACCGTCCCCTCGACCCCGCAGCGAGGGGACTGTGTTAACAGCCCCACACCACCTTTCGTAAACAACGAAGGACCAAATGCTTTCTCCACCTGGCGGTGGCAGCTCACACGCTGACACGCTGGCAGCAGCCGGCCTGGGGCGAGCGGAGGGCAGAGCCGTGACGCGCAGCGGGAGTGGGGCAGGGGCCGCGCCCCGACTCACCTGTGCTTGCTGTACTTTCCATTCCCACGGCACACTGCCCCCCTCACCCCCGCTCCGACTGCTCTGTGCTGAGGCTGCCTTTCGCTGTCTTGTTCTGCAAGGCGGGGAGAGGGCAGGGGAGTGGGGGCTGGCGCCGCCAAGCCCGGGCGGCAGGCAGGAGGGACAGAGGAGCGAGTGTGGGGGCAGGGCGGGCAGAGGGAGGAGGAACAGCACATGGAAAGGAAAGGAAAAGCAGAGTCAGTATCGAGTGACAAACAGGAGACACTCAGACAGGGTTTTCTGAGGCAAAACGTGACCATTAAAAAAGGAAGTTAAAAAAACATGAACGTAGATTAAGTAAAAATAAAGAGAACACTGTAAGTCCCTAGGACCCTCTCTGGAAGGAATTTTTAAGGAAAAGCATAAGCAAGCACGTCTCAGGAGTGTTCTGAGGGCAGACCTGTCAGGACGGCCTCCTTCTAGTCCCTTCTGGCTCAACTTGCAGACGAAGACTGTGAGCAGCTAGTGACCACCAGGTGTCACTGTGACCTCAGCCAGGGAGAGTGGCCGCCGCAGGAGACTCCGGGCAGCGCGCCCTTTGCCGGTGCCCGGTCCACACCCTAACCGCTCTCACACGCAGCATCTCAGAGGCGGACCACCGCCCCGACCTTCCACCCTTTCCCAGAAGAGGCGGCCAAGAGACCACCTCTAGAACCCAAAGGGAAACAGGGCAGTAGCAGCCCCTCAACTGCCAACTGAGGACCATGGGTCGCTTCCCATGGAGTTTTCCCCAAACCCTGGGGAGAGTCATCTCCATTTGCCCTGGCCTGGGAAACCGCCTTTGCTTACGAATCAAGGCCCAGGACCAACCTCACCTCACGCCAACCTGTGAACTGGGTTTCCACTGAACGAAAGCAGAAACCAGTACTGAGTCTGATCTTCTAATTTCTCGTAACAAACGTGATTCTCTCCAACACACTTCTCCCAGTGCCCCCCATGCCACAGGGGGTGCCGACCCCACACCACAGGTCTCCCCGGGCCAGGAGCAGCCCAGCGGGGAGCATCTCGGGCCCCCGGACTCACCTTGTGCTTGGGGCACCTCACTGAGAAGTTCTCTTCGTGCAGCAGGCAATCTGCAAGACACAGGCGGACAGTCAGCGCTGGCGGGCGGCAGGAGGGGCGGGGCCAGAACCGACAGGTTGGGGCGGCCGACCAGAGGGCCTCCGCTGGGACTGCTAATAGGGACACCTGAGAGACACCCCGGGGAAACTGTGGTGCCCCAACACAATGAAACATCACTTAAAAATGAACATTTCAAATAGTTAACGGTATACAGGAAGCACTCATGATAAAAAAATCACTTGAAAAACCAGGATACACAAATGTGTGAGTACAATCCTAACTTTATCAAAATATTATATAGGCATTAAAAAAGGACAAAAGAAATTTACCAAATTATAGCAGTGGTTCTCTTTGGGTAGTAAGATTATAGGTGATTTAATTTTTTCTGTATCCCCATCAGGTTATCACATTGTTTTAATCAGAAACCATCTCTAGGCCCTGGCCGGGCAGCTCGGCTGGTTAGAGCGTCGTCCCGCACAGGCCGAGGCTGCGGTTCGACCCCCGGTCAGGCGCACACAGGAATCAGCCGACGAGCGCATAACTGGGTGGGACAACAAATCCGTGTCTGTCTCTCCCTAAGATCAACTGAAAAAAGTCCCCAGTAGATGCTTTTAAAATCTTCTGTTCTAGGCTCAGCCCATCCCACAGGCTGCAGCCAGCCCTCCGGGGGAAGACACTGACTCTGGAGGCGCCGTGTCCCCTCTGCTGGCAGCCACGGGCCGGCGGGAAGGAGGCCAGGCCCGAGAGCCCCGCTGTCCCCTTCGCCCACGGCCCACGGAGCCAGGGAGAATGGAGCTGCATAACCAGGCTAAACGCTTCAGAGGAGAGAAGCCCGTGAGGGGGTGTTAACCCTTGGAGGAAAATGATGCATGCCCACTTCCAGCACGGCGACAGCGGCCTCGATGGCAGCCTCCAGGTGAGTGGAGCTCCGTGGCACAAGGGCGGTGCGAGGCGCAGGCGAGGAAATCTCATTATGAGTCCGCGCTGTGCACCACAGCTCCCGGAGACCGACAGCCGGGTCACCGGTGCAAGATGCGGTGGCAGAATGCTAATAAATATTGATTGCACACTCCCAGATTGCTCTCGGGCAATGTGGCTGGAGGCAGCCATGGTACTTAGCTTTGTTAAATTTGCAATTTAGCTCGGTTTAAATGGAGGTCCAGATTAGCAGCCTGAGTACCCACAGACTTCAAGGGAAACGGTAAAAAAGCAACGGAGCACACAAGTGAAAAATTCTGAGGTCCTCCTATCCTGAGCAAATCGAAAAGGCCCTTTCATGGTTGGGCTCAGGCCTGTAGCATCCCCACCTCCCTCTGGAATCTGGGGTACCTGGGAGGCAAGCCCCACTAACCCCGCGCCGTCCCCGAGAGCACAGAGCACGGCAGCGCGTGAAATGCGTTCATCTGAAACCCACGCGGACGTGGTGTGACCAGGACCCCCGCTGTACAATCTGCCAGAGACAGAGCCTGAGTGGCAAGGGGCAGACTGGCGCTCTGCTTGCTGGCAGAGCCTCCAGTTTGGGATGAAGAGAAATGGCAGCACCCACGTGGGGCGAGGCCACCCTTCTGTCACAGTGGTTTTCAGAAAGGAGGAAGGGACCACGGCACTTGGCAAAGGTGCACCAGGAAAGCAGAGGTGCCTCAGGTCCCCTCTCAGCCATGAAGAGCTGCGAAGGACCAGTCACTAGTACAGGGTGTCTGTGGTTAGGGAACGTGTTCCTGTTATACCCACAGGCCACCAAGAAGGCCGTGTCCTGTCCCTGGTGGAGCGAAACCCTGGCTGGAGAGCTGACACCTGGAAGGGCATGGGGACCTGTCCCCTGGGGGGAAGAGCCAGGAGCGCTAAGAAGGGGAGTAAACCTCTCCCGAGGTCTCTGAACAGGCGTCTGGCACCACAGCCAGTCAGCCGGTCCCGCCACTTGTCTCCTTGGAGCCCCTGGCGGTGCCCCGCACCGACGGGGACGGGGCGGAGGGCCTCGCCTGCACTCCCAGGGTGAAGTCCAAGCTGATGGCTTACTGGGTCATCACACGAGCTGGAAAAGACTCGCGAGGCCGTCTGGTCAACAAGATGGCTTCCAGACACGCAACCCCAGCAGCCCCGAAGGGCAAGCTCACTTCTCTCTGAGCTTCCACGAGGGAGGGCTCTGCAGAGCTGCTCCTCACAAGCAGTGTGGATGCCCACGTGCCCACACAGCCCCGAGGCTGACGAGCTGCCCCAGACACCCCACCAGACCGCCCCTCTAAAACTGGGCTGGGGCCAGGCCGTACTCATCCCGACGGGGTCCAGGCCAGGGGAGCAACAGGCCAGGAGCCAGGAAAGCCCTGGAACCGGTTTCTGTGAGGCTGAGTGGCCTCTCCAGGGAGGTGCCAGACCCCGGCATTCCTACTGCCTCACCCAGGGCTGAACCCCGGCCCACGAGACCCGAGCGTGGTGGTGGGGGGGGGGGGGGCGCGCTGTGCGGTTGCAGAGCGGCCCTCCCAGCTGTGCCTCCCCGTAGGTCGGAGCAAAGCCCTCCAGGCAGGATTCTTCATGCACAGCGGAATTATTAATGAGCCAGCCCAGCGCTTTTTTCCTTTGGTCTTAATTGTTGTGGCTCATTGCACTGAATACATTAAACCTTTTTTTTTTAAACCAGAGCTCATGTTCTTATTACTGCATTTCCTGCCTGGAGCCAAATCTGGTGCCTGTGAGGTAACAAGCCACACAAAACAGCTAACCATGTCACAAACTTGTTGTCAGGAGGTGACGACGACACACGGGACAGTGGGAGCCACAGAGCCTTATGGAACAAAGGTTCTGTTTCCGTGGGGATGTCCCCAGCAATCAAAGTTTCCCTGAGACAGCAAGGCTCTGAAAGGTCTGCGTGGTGGACCGTAAGGCAGAGCTGGGCACCCCGACTTTCCCGACTCCACAGGGACACCAGGGACTCTCAGCCGGGGACTGATTGTTATCGTAATCAGAAAGAACGGCAGTCAGGAATGCCTTTCCTGGAGGCAAAGGTCCTTCCCACACAGAACAGAATCGGGAAGATCCCCGAAGGGACAACTACAAGCACCGCCCTTCAGGGAAGCACAGACCTCTAGGTCATCGTGACTCGGCGATCAGAAAGACCCATAAATGCCCAAGATACGGTCACCTGGTGAAGCTGCTTCTTGGGCGCCAGCTCTCCACTCAGAGGGGAACACGCAGCAGCTGGGGCAGCAGAGCCAGGGGCCCCGGCCCTGCTGACCCAGGCCGCCTCCCTCTCGCTGGATACTCGGCCACCAACCCTGCCAAACAGGGATGTCACCTACTTCCCTGGGCAGGCCACACAAGATAAGCTCAGAGAGAGGGACGAGTGCCATCTGCTCACCACCCTGCCGCTGGTCAAGCAGCCCCATTGGAGAGGAAAAGAGCCATGCCTTTCCCAGAGAACCTCACCCCACCCCCAAACTTGACCAAGGCGGCACCAAGCCATGAGCTGTCCAACTGCCAGCCACACACGGCCAAGTGCATGTAAGTGGAAATAAAATAAAAAGCCCGGCCCTTCATTCCTGCCACATTTCGGTGCTCCATGGTCACCCGTTGCTATGGCTACTGCACTGGCGAGGGCAGCTTGAGGACACTCCCACCCTCCTAGAAAGTTCTGTAGGGCTGCCCTGCTTAATCCCTGGAGGAACTACCAGGAGCCCTGGTGTGCAGACAGGAGAGCACCCTGGGGGCGCGAGGCCACCTGCCTGTGCTCACCTGGCTCACCTGATGGGCTGGGCAGAGCCCAGAGGGGGCGGGGAGGGGGGCCAGTCACCTTTTGCAGTATTCTCCACGTATAGCTTACAAACAACCGCCAAAAACATGATACCCAAGAATCTTCATTTAAAACCACAAAGCCTAAGTTAGAAAATAGAACACCAGGATGTCAGGGCAATCTCATGAAAACGAGAAAAGGCAATGGGTGGATCCTGAGAGAGAAGGATTTAATGGCTGTTCTACAGAGTATGCCAGACCACCACCCCAGGGGAAGTGCGGCTCAGCCTCCACGCGGCACATTTAGGGGAAGAAGGAGAAGGAGAGGGACAGGCTACTAAAGCCCACACCCCTGGACTGACACATGAGGGGCCCTGGCCACCAGCCGCCCTACAGCGGGTGCAAACACACACTCTGATGAGAATCTAACTTTGGCATAAGTATGGTCTTTCTGTACCTTTCTTGTAGTGTGTTTTTTTAAGCTGCTTCTCCTTCAGAAACTTAGAAAGGAAAGGAGGGACAGAAGGACCTGAAAGGCAGGGGGCGTGCTTGAGGAACCGTGACTGAGCCAGATGGAACGGTGGACGAGAGGACCCAGACTCCCTCCGCGCCAGTCAGCCCCCTGGGCTCCAGGCCTTCCACCTGGCCAGCACCCAGTTGGCCACGCCCTCCCCCTCTCCTGCCAAACCCACACCAAACCCCACCCCTACGCACAGCCCTCCAGGGGGAAGGCAGGTTCCCCTCCTAACCTGGAAGACGCAGAGCTAACAGGTGCCAGGTCACTTGCCGCACTGTGTCTCTCCCCATTCTTCTCTCCCCCCTTCCTGACAGCCAGCATCACAGGAGGACCAGCTCGGGAAGGTCTCACACACCTAATGCTCGAAAAGGAACTGGTGAAACACTCACTGAAGGGAAAAGACTTTAGGGAAAAAGAGGCTTCTCCCAGGCTGCCGAAGCTCTGTGCTGGGACTCAAGTCTTCTGCATCAGTCACTGATGACACTTTGCGGACAAAAGTTTCTCTTCTTTCAACAGTCACCACATGGCCAAACTCGGCCCTGATCATCCCGGCGGACTTAGCAAAAACGTTGGACAAAACGCAGCACACTTTTGGGATACACACCCCCCAAACTAGGAACAGAAGGCAGCAACCTCGGCGCACACGGACATTCACGCACAACCACGGCTCTCGCTGCAGATTGGGGTCAGGGACAAAGGAGGGGCCAGCTCCTGCAGCTTCTGTCCAACACTACACCAGGGGCTCCCGCCGGGGCAATCGGGCAGGAAAAGAAATAAAAGGCAACTGACTGGAAAGAAGTCAAACCATTTACAGATGACATAACTTTTATATAGAAACCCACTAAAAAAGTATTGTTAACTAAATCAATGAATTGAACCAAACTGCAGGATCTAAGAGCAATATCACACAATCAACTGCATTTCTATACACTCACAATGAATATGGAAGTTAAATTAAGGAAATTCTATTTACAATCGCATCAAAAATAAAAAATAAGAATAAATTTAACAAAAGGATGAAAAACTTATACTCCGAAAACTACAAAACTTGGTTGAAAGAAATAAAAAACCGAAGTAAGTGGAAAGACGCCTCATGACCACGGCTTGGAAGACAGGCTGGGGAGAGTCCAGGGGCACGCACACACGTCTGCGGACAGCTCCTCTCCGACCCTGGTGCCCAGACTGCCGAGGGCAGGAAGATGAGTCTTCCCCACGGGTGGTGCTGGGCAACTGGGGTCCACGCGCAAGAGAGCAAAGCGGACTCTTGCTTCGCACCACGCATGAAATCAGCTCAGGACAGACCAGAGGCCTGTGTAAGGGCTGAAGCTGCGGAGCTTGTGGGAGAGACACAGGCTTGAACCTTTGAGATCTCGGATCACACAATGGTTTCTCAGACACAAGAAAAAGCAGCAAGCAGCAAAAGAAACGACAGATGAGTCGGACTTCCCCAGAGAGAACACCATCAGCCAGCAGGGAAATGCAAACTGAAACGAGGCGGAGACACCACTTCACACCCGCTGGGATGGCGGCAGTGAGAAGAGTAGAAAGTGCCAGTGAGGACACACAGAGACACTGGGACCCTCAGGCACTGCTGGAGGGGACGTAGGACGGTGCGGCCACTTTGGAACACAGTCTGGCAGGACCACCAAAGGTTAAACATGGAGTCCCTGTGTGACCCAGAAACCCCACTCCTGGCTTCAGCCCGCGAGAACGGAAACATCACGTCTGCACAGGGACCTGCAGGAATGTTCACGGCTGCATGATCTGTAGTAATCAAAAAGCAGAAACAGCTAGTGATGGGTGACAGACAGAAATAAAGGTGCAGCTTCTGATAAACTACTGTCTGGCAGCGAAGACGAGGTGCTGGCAACACGGACAAACCCGAAGAACGCTGTGCCCCGTAAGGAAGCCGGGCACGCAGACCGCGCACTGTCCGGCCCCACTCCTACGGAGTCCAGCACGGACAGACCCACGGAGGCAGGGAGCAGGCCAGCAGCTGCGTAGGGCTGGGGAGGAGAGAGGGGTGGGAATGAACAGCGAAAGGATACATGTAGGGCTTCTATTTGAGATGATGAGATGTCCTAAAACTGTGGTGACGGCTGTTTATCTGTGAAACCACTAAAACCCATGGAACTGTACACTTAAATAGGTGAATCGTGTATGAATAAAGCTGTTACTTGTAAATTATTAAACTATTAACAATTTTTAAAGCTGTGGTAATTGTTATAAAACAGTGGTCCCACTTCACTCTTCTGTTCTCCTCTCTGCATCCCTTCCCGATTTACGAACAGAACAGGCTGGAAGAGACAAGGGCTGCGAGGAGGGGAAAGAAGGCGGGGCAAGAACAGTGCGGCCCTTCGGAGGCTCTGGACAAGGGTCTGCGCCCGTCTTACCTGCGTCGATGGCACACGGGTAATGGTAGCGGAAGGAGCAGCCTTTGTTGTAGCAGCCCAAGGTGGCGCCTGCCTCCTGGCAGTGGGAACATTTCTGAAAGGAAAGCAGAAGTCAGACGTCAGCACCCCAGACTCAGCCCTCTCCCCTTCCAGGCTGTGCCCAGGCCCCGCTGGCCAGACGTCCGCACGTGTCCTTGTGGTTGCAGGAGTCTGTGGTGGCTGGAGGAGCGGGTCAATTTCCAGCTGCCACTCACTGCCCACACAGGGAGGCAGCCCAGAAGTAACGACGCAGGGCCGGCCTCACAACTGCTCACAAACCACCCGAGAGGCCGCAGTGGGTGAGGACGGGCACGTGGCCCCGCCCCGGGATGCCCCGCCCCGGGATGCCCCGCACCCCCCGCGGTCCTGACCTGCCCGCAGACGCTGCCTGTGCGTTTCCGCCGTGCGAGGCTCGGGCAGAGGAGGAGGGTAAGATAGCAGGGTTATATATAACCCTTTCAGAATTAAAAGTGGAATTTGGTTTTCAGTTCTTATATTTGTAAGACTTTATTTTTATCCCACTTATCCCAAATGCCCAATACATTTCCCTTTTCAGAAAATACGGGCTCCTGTGAGCAAATGGTATTTTTATACACAAATCCTATTTTAAATGCACTAGGAAACCTGCCACGAGTTTCCGGCCAAGTGAGACATTTTGTGATTGAGATCTCCTCCTTAAATGGTCAGCTCTTCCCAGAGGGGGCGCTTCGCCATCATCCCTCTGAAGAGGCTGCTGTGAGCATAAGAAATGTGCCCCCCCAAAATAATAAAAAGAAACAAAAAAGGGGAGAAATGAAAAACAAAGAAAAATAAGAAATAGAAAATAATAAAATAAAATAAAATAAAATAAAATAAAATAAAATAAAATAAAATAAAAAGAAACCTAACAAAGGAAAAGAAGTGTGTCCAGCATCAGTCATCCCAGTTGTAAAAGTGGGCCACCCGGGCCCACTGGGGAAGGGCGCAGACGCTCCTGAGGTCGCCCGGAAGACAGCACTCGGTCCTGATTCTAGGAACAATACAAGTGGTCCCTGAGCAGTCACGCTTGCGGAAGAGGCTCCCCACGCACGCGCCCACACCCTCCCCAGGCAAAACGCCCCGGGGGCGGCCCGCAGGCCCGCAGCTGCAGTCCGGGGCACCTCACCTCCAGCCACGGAGGCAGGGGCCGGACGACGGGGAGCTGAGCAACGCTCCGCGATGCTGGCGCTGCGGGAAAATCAGGCTCAGGCAGCGAGAGGGCTTACCCACGCATCAGGCACCCCTATGCTCGACTGCGGACCAGCTCACCCAGGCCTCGTCAGTGCCCTGAAGCACCAGAAGGGGCAGAGACCTGCTCCACGTCACAGCGGATCTGGGCTGACCACTGCTGGCATCCTCCAGAGACAAACGGGGCAGGCACAGGGCTGAAAGGCAGTCCTTCTGGAGTGTCGCTCCCTCTCAGAAGCGACTATCCTTCTGGGTGCATGTGCCCTCACTCCCTTGCCAAGAAATGAAAGGCTACTTTGGCCTGGAGTAAACCAAGGACAGCTGGCAGTGTTCTGGGCAGCTCTAGACTTCACCGACTTTTGTCAGTGCCACTGGGCACCTTCAGAACAAAAGGACTCACCACCACCCAGAGGAGGAGTGAGTGATCTGCCGCTGGCCTACCGGCAGCCAGTCCTGCTGCACCCCTCTGACCACGGGAGCCCGGGGAGCCCGCTCTCCCGAGGGCTGCTGCTCCAGGCCCTCCCTACCCTAGGCAGCGACGCTCAAACAGCGGTGGCTGCCTAAGAACAGGTATGTCGAGGATTTCTGGTAGGACAGCCTGCAGGGAAAGGAGCTTCTGAGAGAGTATCACTCCTCTTTCAAAAACAAGAGGCTGGAACAGGCCACCTTCCTGCTTAGCTTCTACTGGGTTGGCCAGAAAGTTACGTTTTTTCTGTGCGATGGTCCTGATAGCGCTTAGCTGTCTTTAGCTTCACTCGAAACAATTCTGTTAGATTGTGGAGCAGCAGCTGTCATATCCATGTGCACTTAAAACAACTTACCAAAATTGGTGCATTTTTGTGCAGCCATTTTAATGCTGAAGATGGAAGAAGATACAACAGATTTTTGGCATATTATGCTTCATTATATCAAGAAAGGTAAGAACACAACTGAAACAAAAAAAGATTTGTTTGGAGAAGGTGCTGTGCTGATCGGACGTGTTAAAAGTGGCTTCTGAAGATTCTTGGTACCAGTGACATTTCGGCCACGTAACTCTTTGCTGTGGGGCTGGCTCATGCACTGGAAGATGGTTAGCAGCACCCTGGCCTTCACCCACTAGAAGCCAATAGTGCAAGACAGCTGACATACTCAAAACATCCAAATCAATAAAGTTATTGGTGAAAATGAAAAACGAGTCTTTCGTTTTACAAGTAAAACTGAAAGGACTTTTTGGCCAATCCCATATGGGGAGATGGATGGTGAGATCTCTTACAACCAACCTGTCGCCACCAGAGGACAGCTCTAAACACAAAGGCTGACCCACTGAGGGCAGAGTGACAGGACCGAGAACCGGGATACTTTGTCACACTGCCGAGCACTAAATTAACCAACCCCAGGACTCCCCCATCACCAGACTGGTTAGGGGGAGGACATTAAAACCCCCCACATTTTAGTTTAACTGCGTAACTTGCCGTCGAAATATCCACACAGGACAGCACTCAGTGTCCGGGGTACTGCTGCGCCGGACTCAGCACTGGGCCCCGGAACCTACCTGACCCCCCGTGAGTGACCCCAGCACTCCTCACCCACATGTTTGTGGCCAAATTCCTAACCTTTGTTTCCTCAACAGGCAAACATGGACCTAACCACACTGTCCACCTCACAGAGTGCTGTGAGGGCTAAACATCTCAACCCGGGCTCAGGACGGTGGCCGGGTCAAAAACGCTCAGTAAATGTTCCCCAACGTGACCACGTAGCAGGCTCACGCTGGACGTTCCACCCAGACCCCCACCACGAGCAGCCGGTAGAGCGGTCTCACCCCCACCTGCGTGCGCAGGCAGGAGAGACGCCATCCAGCATGTGCATGAACAGCCATCTCCTTTCTGCCCCAACACACGCCCCCTGCCCTGCAGGGCTTCTGCGGCTCCCTGCCCTGAACAGCCCGCAGCCCGCAGGTCCCGTCTTTTTCATAAAGAAAGCAAATTCATCTACCTCAGCCCAGCGCCTGCTGCTGGGTACTGCCATTCAAAAGCACAGTCAGTTCCCTACAGTGCACCCAGAGGAGAGAGACCCTGCACGGCACGTTAGGGCCTGAAGAGAGGGCCCTGAAGAGATCAGATCAGTCATTGTCCAAGTGCGGTCATGGGACCAGCAGCGTCAGCATCACCTGGAACTTAGCAGAAACACAAATTCTGGGACTCTGGAAGACGGCAAAGCAGGCAGCACAAGGGCTGCCTCCCCGCCTGGCCAACACCTGCACTGGCGGGACCCTCCGCTGTAACTACTCTGAAACTCTGGAGTCTGCCCGAGGGCTGCAGTTCCAGGGAGGCCTGGCTGGTGAACTGCAGATCGCTGTGGTCAGCTTCAGGCCTTGGGGGCCAGGGTGGGCAGGAAGGACCCATCCTCCAGGGGGGTCTCTGAATGCCGCTTCCGAGAGCAGTGGTGGAGATTCTAAAGAGGAAGGCTGCCACTGCCGCTGCCCTCTCCCTGGCTGAAGTGACTTCCACGGACTTAAAAGAGAGGCACTATTGCCACCCGCCCTTCATTTTTTGCTTTCTCCACTTCTGGGTGCCAGACGTTGAAGACCACAACATTCAGAACTGCATCTACAGGAAAAATCAGGAGGCGACTGCATTCCAAGGGAGAAGAGGCTCGGGAAGGCCTGAGAAGACCTGAAGTTGACACCTGGCTGACTCTGGGCGCGAGAGACAGCCTGCAGCAACCTCCGCAACCTCTGCAAAAGCAAACTCTGGGGCACGGGGAGATCTGGTCCCCCGCATTACCATGTCAGTGGAGTCAGATATCCAGTGTCCAACCAAAACCTCACTGGCACCCAAATAGGAAAGCATGTCCCATTCAAAGGGAAAAAAATCAACAGAAACCATCCCTGAGAAAGACTCACTGGCACTCACACTGGACAAAAGACTTTACAGAGCTGCCTTGCAGGTGCTCGGAGGGCTAATGACAGACATGTGGAAAGTGAAACAGCAGCAGCGATGGCGACGTGTGAACGAGTGAGAACATCAGTGAGGGACAGAAACCCTACAAAGGGGCCAGAAGAAACCCCAGCGCTGGAAAGCACAGTGGCTGAAGTGAAGATTCACTACAGGGATTTGGCGTGAGCCTGGAGCAGGCGGAAGAGAGAATCTGTGAGCTTGAAGACGGGATCGTGGAGTCTCAGGGACAGCAGCAACAAAGGCTGAGGACAGTGAACGGCGCCCCGGAGCCCTGGGGCCCCACTGCAGACACTGCGGGGTGCACGGCTGTCCTGTGAGGAGGAGGGAGGGCAAAGGGCAGAGATAACTTCTGAAGGAACAATGGCTGCAAACTCCCCAAATCTGATAAAAGGCATGACTAAAAATACCCAAGAAGCTCAAAGAACTTTCTAAGTAAGATGGATTCAAAGAGATCCACACCAAGACACATAATTAAACTTGCAAAAGCCATAAAAGAGAGAATCTTTTTTTATCTTTTATCCTCACACCGTTATTGATTTTAGAGAGAGGGGAAGGGAGGGAGAGAGAGGGAGAGAAACATCAATTAGTTGCTTCTCAAACGCCCCCTGACTGAGGACCAAACCCACAACAACCCGGGCATGTGCCCGGCCAGGAGTCACGTCTGAGACTGTCCAGTCACAGGGTGGCGCTCCGCCCGACTGAGCCACACGGGCCAGGGACGGAAAGAACCTCGAGAAAAGCAGATTATCATGACTGAGGCCTTCCCGGCGAGGAATGCTCAGGCAAGTCCTACAGGCTAAACCGAAGGGCACTGGCAGTGTGTCACCGTTGTGTGGGGAAATGAAGTCTTAACAAAGGGAAATGGGTGGGCGATGACAGAAGCAAGTACCACTGCAATGACGGTGTGTGACTGTGCCTCTGGTTTCCTACCTACGTGACTGCAGAGACCAGTGCAGTTAGCGATGCATTTAAAAATTCACAGTTTATGTTTAGGGGCATGCGATGGGTCAAGATGTCCGCCGTGTGGCGTCCACAACCGAAGGGGCTGAGCTGCGAAGGAGCAGCGGTCCTGCGTGTTACTGAAGGCACGTCGCGCGTGAAGGGCACAACCGTGCGATCGTGTTCAATTAGAGCAGAAAAGCACTCGACAAAATGCAACCCTTCTATAATAAAAACACTCAACAAAGCAGGACTAGCGGGAAACCACCTCGGCCTAACCCCGGCACACGGGAGAGACCCGCAGGGAAGACCACACTCGAGGTGCGAGGCCGCACGCGGCTCCTCCCTCCCCGACGAGGAACAGGCGGGGACATGCGCCCACCGCCAGCCAGCACAGCACTGCGAATTCCAGCCGGAACCCCAGGAAAGAAAAAGGTGTCCCGACTGAGGAGGAAGAAATAAATCATCTTCTGTTTGCAGGTGATACGATCTCACATGTAGAAGACCCTCAAGAGTTCACAGAAACCAGTGAGAACTGACACATGAATTCAGCAAAGCAGCAGGACACAAAGTTAACACGCAAAAATCAGCTGCATTTCTATGCATGAAAAGTGAACAATCTGAAAAGGAAATTACAAAAACAACTGATTCTCAATAGCATCAAAAAGAATAAAATACTTGGGAATTAACCAAGAAAGTGAAAGATTTAATGAAAACTTCAAAGCATGCTTACGGAACTTAAAGAACACGTGAGAATACATCTAAAACTGCGGTTGTCACCAATGCGGCACTGGCGGGAGCGTGGGACAGAACAGAGTCCAGACAGAAACCCTTAAAGACATGGTCGGGTGATTTTTGAGAAGGGCGCCAAGGTCACGCAAGGAGGAAAGGACAGTGTTTTCAACAAATGGGGCCGCAAAGACTGGCTACCCACATGCCTGAGAATGAAGTTGGACCGTTCCCTAAAACCACATACAAAAATTAACTCAAAATGGATCGAACACCTAAATGTAAGACATAAAACTCCACAGCAATAACAACAAAACATCCCATTTTAAAAGTGGGGTGTGGCTCAGTTGGTTGGGTGTCATCTGCAAAATGAAAGGTCACAGGTTCGAATCTAGTCAGGGTGCACGCCTGAGCTGCAGGAGCAGTCCCTGGTCAGGGTGCGCACGGGAGGCAATGGATCCATGTCTCTTTCGCACATGAATGTTTCTCTCCCTCTCTTTCTGCCTCCCTTCCCCTCTCTCTGAAAACAAATAATTTTATTTATTTACTTAAAAAAATAAAACTGGGCAAAGGACTTGAACAGCCATTTCTGCAAAGAAGATATTCCAGTGGACTGTAAACACATGCACAGACATTCAGCACCGCTCATCACTAGGGAAAAGCAAATCAAAACTACAAGACACCACCTCACACCCATCAGAGCAGCTACTATCACAACAGAAAGAGAAAACAAGTATTGGCAAGGACTCGTAGGAGCCGGAACCCCTGGTGCACTGTCGCTGCAGGCGGAAACTGGTACACTCGCCGAGGAACGCGGTGTGGTGGTTCCTCAGAAACTTGAAAAGGTAACTAGCATATGATCCAGCAATCCCACGTGCCAGGTGCCAAAGACAGAATATACAGACATATCTCCAGGGCATCTTCTGTTTCTGCATTCCCTTCCCATAGCCAAAATCAATACCCAGGCTAACACCATTTCTAACAGATTTTTATTCTTTACTTTCTACCTGAAAAAACTAATTACACCATCATTCTCTCATAACGCAAATGACATGGCAGTCACTGCCGAGCTGAGCGTCCTGTTTCTGACTGCTGTTGCTGCCAGTTCAACAACGTTCCTGGCGAGGACGGCGCAGCCCACCGCAGGACACTGCTCCCTGCACCAACCAGGCACATGCCGGCTTCGCCACGGCCCCTCCTCTCAGGGCGAGTCTTCCAAACAAGCTCGGGGCCCTGTCTCACAACAGTGAAGCTTTCACTTACTGTTGAATGAAATAACGGTTATTTTTAAGCAACTCTGACAAGAACCCCGCATTTATTGACACTGTAATCTTGGGAAATAAATGATAAAATGTATGCTTAATTTTTGGACATGTCCAAACAATGAAGTGGCCGAACACCCATGCTGACCCTTACATCAGCCCACGTCACTGTCCCAGAGGCAGGGCTGCTGCCAGGAGGTGGCCAGCTGCAGGAGCCGAGTCACCTAAGAGCGGTTTAATCCACACCCAGCGAAGTGCCCGGGAGAACTGTGCCTCTTCATTCACAGAAAAGCTCTTTCCTAGGAGCGGTAACTATGACCTGAGTAATCGCCCTGTTTACCAAGCATCTCCGAAGCAGCCTCAGAGCACCAAGGCATCTGGGTCAGAGTAGTATTAGTTCTGGTGACGATAGGTTCTGTTCAAGCCTTAAAGGATCGCACGAGATGGCCCTTCCCCGGCACTGCACACAGTTCTGCTCGTGCTCACAGTGTTGATTCACGCTGGCACACCTCCCCCGCACTGAGCTTCATCCTTGCATCCCCGGCCCGGCGCGCGGCAGGAACTGTAACTGGGCTGATGGAGCGAGTGCGAGGCCTGACAAACCGGAGAGCGTGGAGAAAACTAGCGAGGCTGTGCTCCGACGCGAGTTAAAGCGCCGGCGCTGCCAGACAGAGCTTAGAGGACGCGGAACAAGGTACGTGTGAATCCTCAGCCGCCAGCAAGAGCTCTTTCCCTCTTAATTATGCCTCCTATATGTGGGACAGAAGCCTCTGCTGCCGAGCCACAGACTCTAGCTCCAAGGCAGCGACACGGTCTGCATACAAGCAGCTGTCTTCTGGGGCCCCGAAAGCGTCTTTCTTCGGTGTGGTTCTGCACCTACTAATTTTCCTTCAAGAGCACCTCAAGGTGTTGGTTGAAGTAATACATATCAAACCCTCTGTTTTGGGTACTTGCCTCCTTAGAGCTAGATAACCTTATGCTCCCTCACAAAAGCTCATGGGATCGACTGGGGCATGTGCTGCTGTTTGCCCTTCTTGACTTGGGAGCAGGGAGCTGGGTGCTGCACACTGGCCTCTGGAACCTTCAGCACAGCCCAGGGCACCACCCAGGCTTCAGAGCCAACCTCAGAGGCCAGAGAGCTGCCTGGTCCTTCTCAGGCCCATTTACTCACTGCTAGGACGCATAGTGCATGGCTTTCAAAAGCTGCATTTCTGTCCTGTAGCTGTTCCATTAAAGGCACCAATTTCAGAAATGGAGTCCATTAAACACACACCCTAATAAAGCACGATGACCCCAGCATAAGTGCAAGCCAGTCATGTTGGCAGTGGTCACTGGCTGACAGCTAACTGTGTGTACCTTGAGACAGAAGTTCCAGGCTTGCCTGGCTCCGTGGAGTGAACACGGGCGGTCTGACACAAACAGTGACCGAACGGGAAGCAGAACAAGAGCCAGTGGAAAAGGAACCCATGGGTGTCGGCCCTTGTGGGGAAGCCAAAAGTCACTCATCAACTTACCTCCTGTAAAATGGGGTCCAAGATTTTGCCCTGCCTTCCTTATAAACTTGTTGTGGGAAGTAACTGTGAAAGTATTTTATAAACTGGAGTTACATAATTGCTAGGACTTATAATCTTCCCCTATAATGTGTCACATTTCTGGCAGTTAGTGACGTCAAACTTAGACACAAGACATATCAAGCAGTGTCTATTAGAGAAGACAAACTGAGCTAAAACATTACTTTTTGGAACTAATTTGTTCCCTCAGAATATGCCCGAAGAGGCAGAGCCGGGTGGGCCCGAACACCTGCTGTCCCCGTGGTGTTTGTGTGCGTTCCAACTGCACTTCCCTCCGAGGGTCCTTGGCTGCATGGTCAGCTCTTGGCCAAACCCCTGAACCCTGGACCTCTTAGCTGCTCCTCACTCTTCCACCGCTGTCCCTCCTAATTCGGTCCTGAACAATAAAGATCAACAGGAATTATTTGTCACGTTTTGTGAAGCACTTTATGTTGGTGCTAAATAAACGGGGAATAACACGACACACTCTCAAGCGCAAATTAAATACTAGCAGGTGGTCAAAGGCGTGGAAAACTCCCCCAAAAGGCACACTGAACATGAGCAGGAGAAAACTGCCTGCAGGCTGGTCTGTTCTCTGCAGATACAGCCCTGTGTGCGGTGTGGAGAGCACCCAGGCTGCTTGCCACCGAGTCTGTCACCTTGCACGTGCTGCTAGCCAAGGCTCTCCCAGCTCGTCCCAGCCTGGCTATGCCACCCGCTGCACTCACAGCAGAGCACCTGGAGTAATCCCAGCTGCTGCCCTGAGAGGCCCAGCAGGCGGTACTGCTCCTCGGGGCACGTCCTCTCTGCCCCCAGGGGCACAGGACACACGGCGCCGAGGCGCGGACTTTCTTCAATCTGAGCATCATGGTTCAGATACAGTCATCTGGAGTAGAACAGCCCACTTAGACCCTCACTCCCTGCCCAGGAAACCCCCAATCAAAAAGTGGCACCACTGACCCTGAAAAATAGTAGCTGCTTTAGGAAAGCTTTCCACACCACATATAAACCTGTAAGGGTCTTTGTGGCTGAGCAGGGGTTGAGGGGTGGCTGGCCCCAAAGTGGGGCGAAGTGCATGACAGCACGACCAAGGTCAGAACCTGAGTGCAGCACCCCGCATTCCCGGCGCTTCTGATCCACGAGGGAAGCGCCCTGACCTCCCTCCCTCCCGTCTCTGCACTCGTGGGGGGGGGGAAGGGGGTGGCGGTGCAGCCAGGATACCCTGGACCAGCCAGAAGGCTGGGCGTTAAAGGCCGTTTTCTTCATCAACAGTGTCCGTCCTTGCCTTTCTGCACTTTATCCATCCAGCAGGCAGGCCAGAAGTCAGCCATAACTTTGAGCAAATGAATAATATATGTTCAGAATAGACATGCCTTCCCACAATGTGCTCATTTTCCCACCCGGCAAACGAGTAACAAGAACTCATCAGGTCTCAGACGCAACTGGGGAAGGTGTCTTTCTCTGGGAGAGTCTAACACACAGATCTCTCCTCCTGCTGTCTTACACTTCCAGGCCTTCACACGTTAGGTGTGTGGGAAGCAAGGCACACCTGCTGTGCCTCCAGCAGACGTGACAGTGACCAGGGGCTGACGGAGGTACAAAGCCAGGCTGGCACCTGTTTACACAATCATAAAATACAAGTTATTTCTTCACTGAATATGAAGAAAGGATTATGACTTCCTAACAAGCTATTCTCAGGCCTTTAATTAATAGGGCAATTTACTAATATCTTATTAATATGCCAATCCTGACTCTACAGCACCAAACCGAGAAGTCCGGAACTGGAAACACGGCCAGGAGAACGTGAGTGAGAACTCAGCGGCGCGGCCTCTGGTGGCTGGGTTTCCTCTGCACCCCACTCTTTGGCCCGCGGGCTTCTCCAGCGGCTGCAAATGACCAGGTGACCACGGAGTCTTTGATCCTCAGTGGTCTCTGCTCTAGTTTTTGAGAGTTTTTTTTTAAAGATTTTATTTATTTAATTTTAGAGAGGGGAAGGGAGGGAGAAGAGACGGAGAGAAACATCAATGTGTGGTTGCCTCTTGTGTGCCATCCCACTGGGGACCCAGCCCGCAACCCAGGCACGTGCCCTGACTGGGAATTGAACCAATGACCCTTTGGTCTGCAGGCCAGCACTCAATTCACTGAGCCACACCAGCCAGAGCTGAGTTTTCTTAAATGGGTTCAACCTCAAAAATGTAAAACTCTTCCCTTTTTGTTTATTCAACAGGTATTTCTTGCATGCCTGTGCGAGGCAGAAGTGCTAACTGGGGGTGGCAAGTCCATCTAGCATTGGCCCTCAGGGGATTTATAGAACAGCAGGGGTAGGAAACCAAAACTGGGCTGTTCCCACGTAAACGGGACCTCAGAGCTCTGAGGTCCAGCAGCACTCCTGCTGTGGAGCACAGTGGAGGGGAACCAGTAGGAGCACTCAGGCAGGTGGAAACGGTGATGAGCTGCAGCCATGGGGGGCCGTGAGCCGTGCTGCAGAGGGCCCGCCTGTGTGGTGGTGCCTGCTCAGTGGGTACGGAGGGGAGCCCTCTGGGTGTTGGTGCGGCAGGGTTCCAAGGAGAGGACACGTGTGGCCCCTGGGCTACTTACTCTTAGAGAGGATATTCTGGACATAGGGAAAGTCTCAATGGGGATGGTCAGGGACAGGTCTGACTTCCGACGATACTTTCTGGGGAACTGAAGGGAAGCCAGAAACCCTTTCTGGACGCATCAGTCCCGCAGTACTGACTTAGACTGGTCGTGCTCAACTGCCTCTGAGTGACGGTTATGTTACTAGGGACATTCTTGGGGGGAAAAAAAAGATTTTACTTATTTATTTTTAGAAAGGGGGAAGGCAGGGAGAAAGAGAAGGAGAGAAACATCAATGTGTGGTTGCCTCTTGCACACTGCCTACTGGGGTCCTGGCCTGCAACCCAGGCACGTGCCCTGACTGGGAACTGAGCTGATGACCCTTTGGTTTGCAGGTGGGCACTCAATCCACTGAGCCACACCAGCCAGGGCACTAAGAATATTCTTATAAGATGCTAGGTAGAGACTAAACTTTATCAAAGTGATCCCAAGATATGACTTCATGGCTGGCTGGAGTGGCTCAATGGACTGAGCACCAGCATGCGTACTGAAAAGGTGGTGGTTCGCTTCCCAGTCAGTGCACATGACTGGGTTGCTGGCCAGGCCCCAGCTGGGGGCATGCCAGAAGCGACCAATGGAGATTTCTCTCCCTCCCTACTCCACTCTCTGAAAGTAAATAAATAAAATCTTTTTTAAAAATTAAAGATAAAAAAATATAACTTAAAACTTGCTTTTAAAAATAAATCTGTTAGCAAGCTATTTTTCTTATCACTTCTTGTTTATCCTGGAGTGGCTAGGAGGAAAAAAATCCAGTGAAAACATGTTCCAGTGAGCTGTCATCTCCTGCATGTGCCTCCCTGATATGCAGTGGGGTCACTTTCTCCTTGTTTCCCGCCTCAGACACAGCGGTCTGAAAAGAGACGAAGACGCCCAAGGAGGAAAACGGAGAGAGCTGGGGTGGGGAGGAGGTTCTGGGAGCGCCTCGCTTGCACAGAGCTGTCCAGCGAGGCTGGGGCTGCCGAGGGGGTGGGCCTGCACGACAGGACGGGGGCGCCCCCCAGCCCGCCCCCCACCAGCTCCGAGCCTGGGCCAGTTAATTCGGTTAAGCCCTGACCTCCCCAATAGCACACTGGGGACTACACCCAGCTGGGGGGGGGGGGCAGGGTAGATCTTTTGAGAAAATCAATGAGGGCAATCCCCGAGCCAAACCCCGAACGTGCTCGACAATGAAGGAAAAGGATATTTAAAAATGACTTGTAGGGTACTCCTGCGGCACCCTGCATAAAAACAGAAGGTAAAAGGAGCCCCTGCAGTGATTCCTCGCAGTGACCCCACACAGGACAGAGGGCCTGGTGCCGGACTGAGGATGAAAACCGCACACCCCTGCAGGGCTGACATTTAAAGCAATCCATCCCAGTCACCCAACTCAAACCCAGCTGCACCGTAACTTACGCGCACTTGTTCTGAGCATTTACACCGCTGTCAGGCCCAGAACGTAACCACCTTTTATTCCCGCCCTCAACTGCCTACTTTAACACAGGCACCCTGCACTGATGGCACAGCTTTCTGGACAAGCACTAGCACAGGGACTCGTAACTATTCCTACCAAGGTGCCCACAAAGCTGGAACCATTTAGGGTCACGTATGGAAGCAACTGTGGACATGATAGACACAGATGCTAGCTACTTGCCGTGGGTTTTAAATGTTCTAGAATTCCCTAACTCTAATTCTCTTGGGTTTACAGTCTTCAGGTTCAGCACTAATAAATTTATGGAGGCAACCAAAGTAAAATAAAGCAATTTCCCAAGTAAAATGCTTCCACTTGCCACAGTTTAAGTTAAAAGCCAGCCTTCACCTCTACCTTCTGGGACAGCCAAGCGTTAGGAGACAGATTTGATTTGATCGTTTCTCTCTTGCACGGAGTGTGTGCTGGTAACACGTACTCTTTGTAACTCTGTCTGTCGGGGAGTCGCACCGACATCACTCGGGGCGCTTCCCCGGCAGGCGGACCTGGTCTGCTCCGGGAGCGGCCTGCACGGTGTCTCCCCACAGGCACACATGTCCCATCAAAACGGCCCGAATCGGAAGTTTTCTCTCCTGGCCGGAGGGGCAAGCGGCAACTCTGCGGACAGCACGCTTCGTCTGCGAGGGCTGCTGTGCGTCGGGGAGAAAGGGGCTGGTGCCCGCTAAGAACAGAAGGGAGGGCTGGGAGTTCAGGAGGCCTCAGGCGGAAACTGGCACGTCTGCGGAGAACCAGCGCAGGGCTGCAGCGGGGGGGGGGGGGGGGGGGGGGGGGGGGGGGGGGGGGGGGGGGGGGGGGGGGGGGGGGGGGGGGGGGGGGGGGGGGGGGGGGGGGGGGGGGGGGGGGGGGGGGGGGGGGGGGGGGGGGGGGGGGGGGGGGGGGGGGGGGGGGGGCCGCCAGCAGCGCTGAGGGAAGAAAGGGAGTGGCCTTTGCTCTAAGTACGGAGGCAAATACTCAGAGTTTGAGAAGTTGAAATTTAGGTTGCCTAAGAGTGCACTGGCTTATTTTTATTTTACCCTTCGCTCAAACCATGGATTGGCTCATACAGAGAAATGATTACCTTTTGTGTTTTCTGAATCTAAAAAGGCGTCTTTGTAACAGAAATTGCCTGCCAGGAAAGTGACTCGCAGTGTGACCCCGCCCAGGAGTTGGGTCTGTGCTTCCGGAAAGCCAATTACGGGAGCTGCTCATTTGCAAGGCCCCCAGATTCAGCTGTTTACAGTTTCGGTAGCAGAAATGACAAACTGGCTGCCACAGTAGGCCTCCTTTAACAACATTTCAAACAGGGCGGCTTCCACTGGAACTCAAATCTCCAAAGAAGCTCCAAACTCTCGGCTCTGGAGGGCTTTCTTCTTATCTTCACTGCCTCCCGGTCTACTTCCACCTCCCTCCGCCCCCCCAGGCCTTTCATCTGGTCATCCTCTCGCCTGAACTATTTACAAGGCCTTGTTGGGCAAAGCCATCCCATTCCTGGAAGTTCAAGGGCAGGGGCAGCCTGAAAAGAACAGACAGCAGAGGCACTTTTGTATGGGGCGGAGTTCCAGCAGAAAGGAATCTAAAAAACTAGCCCGCACTGGCGGATTTCGGCTCCTGCCAATGCAACCACCCACAGGGCCACTGGCCTCCAGTGTCCTGGGGCTGGCCTGCCAGATCCACCAGCCTCTCTGCAGGCTGCTTTATGGGTCACTTACTGAGGTGATAATGTGTGAGATACCTCACAGGGCACTTCAGGTCACCTGGCTCCCACAGCAGTGCTTTTAACCCCCTTGCCTTTTCTTCCCAGAAAACCCAGTCCTGGGAAGAAAAACTTGGTTCAACCCTAGCATGGAAACTTTGGTACCAAAGTTAGTGGACTAGCTTACAATCTGTCTTTAGTTGACTAGTTCCACACTGGGTTTTTCCCAGTTTCTGGAAGCCTGCATCAACCACGCAGACGGCGGCCGCTACCCCTCTGACCACGACGCATCCCTGGTGTTTCTTAGCCACAAGAAAGTCTGAGAACGATTGGCTCAATCCATCTTTGTGGCTATGGACACATTTTCGTGCGTGTGGGTTAGAAACTTAACCCCAGAGTAGGAAGATACTCGGGAAGAGGCCAATCCTCACGTCGACAGCTAAAGAAAACGGAAACTTGGAAGTAACAGATCCGGATAAGAAATCTCAACTAAATTCAACACTTAAGCCCCCCCCACCTTCAGGTCTGAATGCCAACCAACTGTCGTGACACACTCCATTGTACCCCACACTGACCTGAGAGTGGAGTCCGGGGTTACCGTCCCCGTGAGCCCGCCTGACTCACCTCCCCTGGTCAGCTTCCCGGCGCCCACGCAGACCCGCCCTCGCAGCACTCACAGCACTGATCTAAGCTAAGGAACCCATCAAAAAATGCCTGGCTTCTGAAATGGCCACACTTCACCTGGCTGCCTAAGGGGCCTCTTACACTTAACACGAACATGACACCCCTCCTGACTTCCCCACCAAGCCTGTTCCTCCTCCAAGCATTCCTGCTTCGGGAGACGGCACCCAGCTCACTCACCTGCCCTGCTTGCAGTCCCGCCCGCAGAGGCCGCAGGCATTAGCTCCGGCCGACCTCTCCCACCGCATCCCCCTCTCCCTTACCCACCACCGTCTTGCCACGCTGGCCCTGTTTCATTCCTTCCTACGGCCCCTGGACCCTCTGTCTAAAATGCTCTCTGCTCTCAAAGACTGGCTCATCAGACCACTCCCACGTGAGAGAGACACATGGATTGGCTGCCTCCCATATGCGCCCTGACTGGGGATCAAACCTGTAACCTAGGTATGTGCCTTGAGAGGGAATTGAACCTGCAGCCTTTTGGTGTACAGGATGACGCTCCAACTGACTGAGCCCCCCAGCCAGGACTATTACATGCTTTTAATACTAAATACTTTAAGTGGCATCCAATGGCCCACCTCCTACCACCAGATGCTATCTGTTCATCGTATCTCTTTCTTAGGAGAGCCTGCTAGTTGCAGGTTCACCTTGCACTGATCAGTCCTGCGTCGGGCACCACAGTGGGCAGGGCTGGTGCTGCCCCTGGGGGACTAATCCGGGGGGAAAAGACAGTCACAATACACAGTGCTGAGTGGTGACACAGGTATAAAGGGAGTGCTGGGACTTGCTGCCTGGGGAGCCAGGTGACAGGTTTTTTTTAAACCAATGTGCTTTTCATGAACAACGGTGTGTTAAAATGCCCAGACCTGCTGGGAGGTGAGAAGTCTCGTGTCAGCAAACAAATATATTTCGTTTTTGAGGGCTGCTCTTTCAAAGTGCTAATATATTTTGATTCCTTCCAGAGGGAACTCCAGCTAGAAACAAGAGAACCATCTGGCAATTATCCTGTTTCTTATCTTAATGAACTACTATCCCACCAAACCAACAGCTAGCTCTAAAGAGATTTTTGGAAAACAAAACAAAACAAACACCAAAATAACTTTCAAGCAAACCGAGGGTTTACACCTCACATCTGCCTGAACCAAAAGTAAACCTCACGACACTGTTTTCTGAGTCCGGAACCACCTGCACCATGACAACCGTGACAGAGTCAGGCACACGGAACACGCCTGCAAGCAGCCAAACGAACTCCCCTTTTACCGGACAGTCTGCCTCCAGCACCCAGGGAGACGGGCAGGGATGAGCCGCCGACACGGCTGCGGGCACTGCAGCTGGGCTGCTCCCACCAGGAGGGACCAGCTCCACTTCAGAGTCGGAAACGCTGCGTTTGTCGACCTCGGTCGGTCTTATGCAGCTGCCCCCGCAGCAGCTCTGCAGGTCCGTTCCCGCCGGGCACATCACAACATCCTGCTGTCACCGTGCTCAAATCAGGCACCAGCTCAGAAGCGCATAGCCCGAACCACTCCACGGCGCCTGGCTCACGGGGGCAGGTGACACGGGGCTGCATTTTCTCTTCAGTTTCACTTCTACCCCATGAGCTTAATGACTGGACACATCTTTACCAAAATGACACGTGAGGACACCTTCTAGAATGACACCAGCCCGCAGTTCTTAATAGTTCCTTTAAAATGACCTCAACTCTAAAGCCTCCAGGAATACTTCAGTACCCGCCAAGAAGTTACCCGATCTCCAGCGAGGTGAATTTCACCCCAATGGTCCTCTGTCATCATCCTATTTACAGGTGAGGAGGCTCTACCCAAGAGTTCTCCTGATGCCTCATTTAGGTAGCGCTTCTGAAGCAAGAATTTAAACTAATAGGAAACAATACCAATATCACCAACACAAGAGATAAAATTAAAGAAACAGAATTAAGTATTTAAAAAGAATCCCCAGTGTCACTGGGGTTGTAGTGACACATGTGCTCACGTGTATCTGTGGGCGACACGGCTTGCTCGGACCCTTTGGTGCAGCCACAAGACAATACCTATCAAGACCATAAAATGTTCGTGATGTTTTGACTTAGCAGTTCAACATCTGGAAATTTCCCAAGTAAAACTCCATGAATAAAAATGTTTAGTGCTGCATAAAAGATGTGACAAAATTAGGTGAAAAAGCAACACAGACTTGTCCCTGCGGCGCAATGGAGAGACCTCGGTGCCGTCCAGCAGCAGGATGGGGCCTCCCTCTGAGGGCTGGTCTGAGGGTTACGGGTGCCAGTGCACAGACAGTGCTTTGAACCCCCCTGCGCATGCTGGCAGTCATTACTATACTGTTACGTCTAGCAGGATAAGCACATGGACAAAATCTGGAAAAGAGGCAAATCTGTTGGGTCATCAGAACTGTGACGGACTGGCTTACAGTTCTTAGTTTTACAACGTGAGGAACATCACTATCACTTGTCTTCATGTGAGTAATCTGTAACACCTTCATGAAAGGTATTTCATGTTCCAGTGCCCAGAAGCCTCCCTCCTCCAGACCCTGTGGCTATCCTGTCACGCCTGCTCTTCCTGGGCCCTTCCCCGTGCTTCCCAACTCAGGCCCCCAGAAAGTGTCCATGCACACCAACACTCAACCTCAGAGCCCGTGGGACTTCACAGTCAAGTGCATGCACTCTGTCTAGGCTCACCTCAGCCCACAAAGGCCTCGAGCTGCACTCTGGAACGCCTGAGAGAAGGGGGTGCTACTGGGCACAGCAGAGCTTTTTTCCAGGTGCCGGAAAGGGATGTCTCCTATCTCCTCTTTCTCATTGTAATTAAATGCAGTGTTAAGTTGTCAATAATGTCAGTATCTTGAGGAAGTTATAGAAAACCCAAATCAGCAAGTTATCCCTTCATGTTTTAGGCAACAATTATAATAGCCTGATTTCTTAGATACCTTTTCAGGGTTCTCTATGCAGGATTAAAACAAACAAACAAACAAACAAAAAACACATGAGACAGATTTGATTTCCTCCCCTGCCCCCGCCTTTTTAGCAACTTGGATTCAAAAGTTTACCAGTTTTATCTATTCAAAAAGCTAAATAAAAATCAAGCAGTCCTTTGTTAAAAAATACTGCACTAGAGACCGAGAGTGCTGACCGATCTGAACATGTGTTAGGCTTGCACACCTAACCCTTCTGTGGCTACACCTCAGCTGTGAACCGCAAGGTCTTCCTTCCTCACTCCCCTCCCTGTCCGGGGCTGGGGTCTTCTTCCCCAGCCCCGCCCCACCACGGCCCTGCTGGCGGAGCTGGAAGCCTCAGCTTCACCCCCCACTGTCTCTTACCTGCCTAACTCGAAATTCCAAAATGTTTCTAGTTATCTGTCTACTCCTGGTTCCCTTTACCGCCACTTACTCCCTGATCATCTCTGTCCAAATCAGATCCACAGCCTCGCCCTGGCCTGCTCGCTTCTCCCCTCCAGGTCTTTCTGGGGCCCCCTTTACAACGCACGCAGCTGACCCGTGATTCGACACGTCTGGAACCGCTGCTGGTTTCTCAAGGCCCACACACGAAAGGCGGACTCCTTAGGCTGCCGCAGATAGCATGGCAGTCCGCAGACACTACACAGAGTAACTACTTGGGGTGGGAGGGGGTCGAGTGTGGTTGTCCCGAACCACTGCATGGATAAATTATTTTGGATCTCCCGTGGAGTGCTGACCAGTCGACAGTGTTTGTTTAAATAACTCTGTGACCGTGCGGCCGCTTTACTTGGGCCTTAGGTGATCACTATCGAAAATTCACAACCCGCAAGAATATCAGGGCTTTTACTTAATGTGCAAGGAAGATTTTATTTATTCTCTTCCTTTTGCCTCCTCTCCTTTGAAGAATCCAGTTGTTGAGGGTAATTAATATTGTACCTTAAACACCACACACCTTGCTCCCCCCAAACTAGAGTGGCCCACAGAAGTAAAAATGAGGAGAAAATGTGTTTCCCATGCAGAGCGACATTCCCATCTCAGAGGGTGAGCTCTGGACACTCCAGGGAAGGCCCAGCAGGGCGCAGGCTGGGGGGACGCACAAGCTGCAGCCTCCTGGGCGAGCTGAACGACAGGAACCCGCGCCCACCACAGCCGCTCGAGGACAGCCGCTGGAGGACAGCCGCGCGAGGACAGCCGCCCAGGGCAGCAGCAGCCCACGGCGCCAGCTGACACCTCCCTCCGCACTTCCCGAAGCGCAGCAACCTTCTTCCCGGTCAGGGGGTCAGTCCCCGTGCTTGCACAGGAGGGAGGAGGACGGAGGTTACAGGACTTGAGCAAGGGACCAAGTGGCAGTTCAAATGAGGCGCAGTGACTCTGGGGCTCTCTCCTCCTTGCCCCTTGCCCCCGGCAGCAGAGGCAGAAGCCGAGGGGAAGCTCTGAGGGCAACTACTAAGCTGACCAGATTTTCCCTGATCACACTTTTTTCCAAGAAATGGGAAGATGGAAAGAAATTGGCCTGCAGTTGCCAGCCTTCAGGGTCCTGCAAAGTTGGCCTTATTTGGGGCCTGGGAATTGGATAACACCTTCTGGAAAACTCAAGGCCCTGAGCAGGAACTGCCAGGGCCAAGGCCTCTCCTCACACCCCTGCGGTGGGACCCAGCTGGAGGCTCATCCCCCACAAAATGAGCCAAGGTCCCTCACGGCACGCTGACTTCAGGCTTTTATTGGTTTTCTAGCTGGGACTCAGGTATCCACTGAATTGAAAAGAATATCCGCTTTGACATGTCCTCTGATCCTGTTGGCTCTTTTAATATATTAGCAAAAACTAGTTTACATTACAGGAATGCATTTTTTGGCCTAATATGCAGTGACCTGTCAATATTCTTAGTTAGAGCCCTTCAGCATTTTCAAAGAAGAGCCCGCCCCGTGTAAGTTCCACCCCCCCCCATCGGTGCAGCCCTGAATGAGGTTCAGAGACAGACTGTGGGGAAATTAAGAGTCTTCCAATTTGTCACGATTTGTTCTGTAAGGTAATACAGACAGTAAAATTCAAGACTGCAAATTTCATGATTCCTCAGAATTGAGAAAAGCCAAATCCTGCAAGAAAATTAACCCTTCCTCTGCAAGTTTTGTCTCAAGGCCATTGTGTAGTGATAAAAAAGAAGAGGCAGGTGCTGAGGAAAACAGGTGGTAAGGCAGTGACACAGCTCCCTGCCATCGCCAGGTCACGGAACGGAGGGTGAACAGGCTGGTGCCCTGACGTGTAGGGCGGACAGGCAGAGGGAAGTGTGAGTTCTGACAACAAAGACCAAGTGCCTGCTGGAGGGAGCGGCCGGGGAGGGGGGGAGGGAGCGTGAGGAAGCGGGGGAGGGGAACGCAGAGCGTGTGGGAACAGGAGAGGGAGGGCGAGAGCAGAGGGGTCCGGGAGGGAGGTCGCTGCAGGGCACGTGTGAAGGGGAGGGGGCACCGGAGTTAAAAGCAGGTCCTGGGCTGCTGGCAGCCTCGCTAGGCTGCTGACTCAAGGACCACACAGATGGGCATTCACGGAGCACCCAGGATAAATCCTTTATTTCACAGATAACCAGAGAGAGGCGACCTGTTTTTGTCATTTTAACATGCAGTCACATTTTCATAATGTAATCAATGTATTAATATTTTATACTTATTAAATCATGTTTTTATCATAATTTGAAGTAAATCAAGGAGGATGTTAGCCTGTTAGATTAGGCAAGATAAGCTGTTTCTATTATTTAAACTTGTATTAAAAATAAACTTTTAGAATATAATCTATAATATACTGATCCAAAAAATTAACCCAAAACCAGTTCTTTAACATATTCTGGGGGGGGGGGGACGGTAAAAAGAAAAGATGAAATTTCCCCATGGTGGCGGTTAATCTCTTTAGAAGAGGCACTGTCAGCCTAGGGCGGGGAGGAGGGACCGAACGTGTGCAGGCAGCTCCCCCAAGCACAGGGGCAAAGCCAGGTTGCCCTGTCAAGGGGCACGCCCGAAACCCACGGTCACCAGACCCCCGCCTGCTGCCACAAGTCTTTAGGAAGGCCTTCCCATTCCTAAATGTATCAAAGGTGGTTTTTACACACCAAGTCAGAGGTATGCCTGTTTAGAGGCAATTAAGTCTGTCACGGCATCCATGCCACAGGTCACTGGGGACTCACAGGTACAATTACACCAAGGCAAGTCAAGCAGAAGTCACAGAGGAAGGCAGAGGACTGTGCAGAAATGAATGGACTAAGTCCCACGCTCAGAGAAGGAAGGAAAGCGCAGGTTTCTGGTTTTCAGCAATCTTCAGAGTAGTGGGATACTTACAGGGAGGAGCTATTGTCTCTTGAGGACTTCATATTATTTTGTTATAACATCATGCTTGTCAAAACACCTGATAGATACATAGGCCAAAATGGATCTCTAATAAAATATTTGTGGCCTTATCTCAACATGACGGGATTGAGAGCATGCTTATTAAGCAGACCAAAATTGAATGCATCTGCTAAAACCCAAGATAAAAGTAGACTCAAAGTGACCTCTACATATTGAAACACCATCAATTAAATTAAATGAAAGAAGGCAAGTTAGTGTAATTTTAATTTGTTCTCAAGTACATTAACAAAGGGAGAATAAAAGCTAGGCAAAACAGAACAGGATCCTGTAGTCATAGTGGAACATCAGCTCAAAGAACCAAGAAGGATAACTTTTTAAATCATTTTTAAAATTAAAATCAACACATCACGGGGCGGGGGGAATGGAGACAACTGTGTTTGAACAACAATAAAAAAAATACCCCCCCCCAAACAAAAAAAACTCCAACACATCCCTAGGCCTGAGCGTGTGTCACTACGGCCCAGTCACCCTTCATTCTGAGGGTGATGGGATGGTCTGTTTTCCCTTCCTGTCTCACTGGGGGACTTGTGAGAATGGAATCAGATGTTCTAACCTTTTGAAAAATTAAGTTTAGCTCTGGCTGGTGTGTCTCAGCAGACTGACTACCAGGCTGTGAACTGAAAGGTTGCTGGTTTGATTCCTGTTCAGGGCACATGCCTGAGTAGTGGGCCCAGTCCCCAGCTGGGGGCATGTGAGAGGCAACGGATCGATGAATCTCTCACATATCAATGTTTCTCTCTCTCTTTCTCCCTCCCTTCCCCTCTCTCTAAAGATACATAAAATCTTTAAAAATATATTAAATTCAATATACAGAGCTAGCATTCTATTCTAAAAGGGGCACGTAAAATAGAATAGAATTGAGGAAAGAGAAAGTATTTATTATTATTTCTTTTAGAAAGGAGGAAGAAAGAGAGGGAGAGAAACATTGGTATGAGAGACAGACACTGACTAGCTGCCTTCCACATGCACCCTGACCAGGGACCAAGACCAGGGACCGAATTCACAACCCAGGCACGTGCCCCAACTGGGAACTGAACAGGCGACCTAGGACTGGCCAGGGCTAGAAGGTCAGTATTTTCAAAGGGCACTGGGAAAGTGAGTGGGTACAATATAAGGAAATAAGCTTAAAGCTGCAGTGTGAGATTTAAGTTTGGTCAGAAAACTAGTATGTTATATGGAATCATATCAATTTTTAAAAAGATTGGTCAACTATTTGTGTTCTGAAACCTATCATTAAAGCAGACGGTGAGATGGGCAGCCCTGACGGAGCTGTCAGAGAACTAAAAGGTCTAGGTTTAGGGACTGTTATACAGACGTGTAGGAAGAAAACACCTGCTTTTACACCTGTTATCTTTAAATGAAGCATTCCAACTTTTTATCCGTTAGGTCATATGACTAACTGAAGTACTTAGGAAACAGCTGAGGCTGAAATGAATATTTAAAAAAAAACAAACAACCCCCCCTCAAAAGTTACTTTCAATGTTATCTACCCAAGACGGTTCATGTTATTTTAACCATCTAGGCGATGCAAGCCGTGGGGGACGGGTTAAAGAGAAAGAATGACTTATCGTACTCAGCGGTGATGTTCTAATTATAACATTCCAGATTTTATTTTGGGATAAAAGTTGACAAGTAATAGACGAAAACTGTCAATTTATGAAGACGTGGATTTCTGGTTAGGAATTTAGAAACGCAGCCTGCGTGTTCACCAAGCTCTTGGGGATGGAGGGCACTGTGATTTGGGGCAGTCACGTCAGCGTCGGGTCCTCCTACTTTCTAAAACTGGACTTGGGCTGAGACCCAGGATCTAGGGCTTTGCTGGCGGGACTCGGCCTACTGATGACTGGTCACCACCTGCTGCTATGGAATGTTCGGAAGCTTACAAGTAAAAGTTGCCGAGAGATGTTAGTAACAATCTGTGTCAGAATACAACACTAGTGGACGGACAGAAAAGTAACCAAAGGTAACAAACAAAGCGAGTCAGCCCACTGAGTACTTGAACTTCCGAGGAGAGCTGGCAGGCAGGCCACACGCCAGGACGAGATGACGAGTGGATCGCTGCGTGCTCAGAATTAACTGTTCTGAACAATTTTGTACTTCAGGGTCTTAAATGTTGTATCCCTTTAGGACTTCTGCATTTTGAAATGTCACTGTGCCTAAGAAGTAAATCTATTTCAAAACCTGGGTTTGGGAGTGACATCGACGATGGGGACAGGAGAGGAAACTGAACCCCAGGTGTATGGGGTCCTAGTAGGAAAGAAGACCCCTCGTGTACAATTAGAATGTTCTAATTTAAAATACGCATATAAACTTCATGTTAACTACATTTTTTTTTTCACTACAGTTTGAGTATTTCCTTTTTACCAGACACTATTACAAATGCTGGGCATAATGCAATGATAAAACATAGTGCTTTAGGGGGAGCTGTAAGGGGGAGGGAGAGGATAGTAAAAAGTATCTAAGGATACTATGACTCTGTTTGATAAATCCTTATTAACTATGATTGAAAGTTGTTTGTGTAAAACCATTAAGTTTTAAATATAAATTAACACAAAAAACTCCCATCTGATTAGATATTGTCGGCCAAACATACATTTACACATCTGTTTCCTTCCCACAAAAACCGGATAAACTTATAAGACAAATCCATGAGGACATGAAGAATGGCAGAGTGACAAACATCACACAAGAGACGCCCGAACTCTGGCAGCCGGAATAGAAGACAAGGAGTAAGTGGCTCGGCGACCGAAAGGAAGCGGAGAAGAATCAGGGCGCGGAGGAGCCGCTGGAACGCCAGCCCCCCTGCGGCAGACAGCGTGGAAGGCAGCGCCTCGAGAGTCAGGGGTGCAAGACGGGCTGGAAACCAGACGAAAAAAGCTTTTCAGGATATCAGAAATTAAGATAAGTAAATAAACGGTTAGATGAGGAGACTGAGGAAAGCATGGAGAAATGAGGACAAAAACGCAGAGAGAGAGAGAGAGAAAACACAGGAGCAGGAGAGAAAAGATAAAGCCAGAGGACCGATCCCAGGTACAATACGCCTCACTAACAGGAATTCCAGAAAGAGAGGACAGAGACAAAAAGGGAGGGAAAAAAACTACCCAGGAAATAACACACAGCCAACTTCCTCAACTGAAGGAACGGAGTTTACAGGTGGCAAACCCTCCCCGAGTGGCCGGCAAGGTGAAGGAAAAGGTGGGCCCAAGGCCTGTCATTTTGAGACGTCAGGCCCTGAGGAGCACGACAAGACCCTCACACCTGCCAGGGAGAGGACAAGACCACACACAGAACGACCGGAAATCGGAATCCAGGCCTCTCGACTGCAACCCTAGAAGCCACAGGACAAGCCAGGAGTCACGACGCCAAGACAGTGAGAGAAAACGATTTCACATCTAGAACCCGACACCCAGCCAATCTTCGGTTACTCGACTGGAATGAAGACTCTTCAGCAGACACATCCCAGCCTGTGCGCCTCCCGCGCCCTTCCCGGGAACCTGCTAGAGGACGGTGGTGAGGGAGGGCGCCGTTGGTGAGGGCCCAGGCCAGGAAAGGGGAGGACACAGGGCTAAGGAAAGAGCATCCGCCGGGGGAGGAGTGAGTGAAGGGGAAGGACCCCAGCACAAGGCTAGGAAACAGCCCTGCAGGAGAAATATCCCACCTGCAAAGTCTGAATTGGAAAGATGTGGCCCCCCAAAATAAAAAGCAAATAATAAGATGAATTAATAATTCTAGAGAAATGATGTTTCAGAAGAAAGGAACTATAACCACTGTATGCGGCTTAAGTATTAGAGTCGGACACTGAAAAACGGGGAAAAGGGGATCAATAAATGGAAAAGCAGTGACAGCTCACTATTTAGAGCAGGGGCTGGCGGAGAAACAAACTCAGGACCCCGGTCTGAGGAGCGGGGGGCGCCCGCTTTAACAAGCTACGCCGCCCTGCCGCCCTGCCGGCGGGGCTCTGTGACCCACAGACGCGCCACTGGTAGAAGCCAGACCTTGCGATAAACAGTAAGGCTGAAACAGGCAGAGGCGGAGAGGCAGAAGGGAAGCGGAAAGGAGCAAGCCGCTCAGGATTCGCACACTCACCATCTCTCTGGCTATTTCCAGCGCCTCCTGCAGGCCGTACAGCCTGCCACAGACCAGGTAGATTCCATTGGCCCAGAGAATACAACCCTCGTGGACCCAAAATTCGTTGCTGTCAAGAGGTAGTTCAGGGATTTGTAACTCCAGCTCGGGGCCACCTTCTGAAGCGGTGGGCATGGAGGGCTTTGAGTCCAAAACAGTCTTCTCACTGCTGCCCTCCGTGGTGGCTTTTTTACAGGGGAGGCCCCGGGCCAGGGACCGAGGGCCGCCGCCACAGTCTTCTGAGCGGTGTCGCCGCTTAAACCTGGGGTGGGCCGCCAGGCTCCTCTGCTCCTTCTGCTGCTCCTCCTCCTCCTCGGTGTCCGTCTTGGAGCCGTTGGAAGCGCTTTTGTGCCGTACCTTAACTTTGCTCTGCATTTCTGTGGCCCTCTTAGGAGGGGGGTTCTTCGGGAGAGTGGCTGCATAATCTTGGGGATAAAAGGGTCCAAAGAGGTCACCCATGTTCCGGTAACTGGCCCACTTGCCGCACAGACAGCAGACCAGGTGCCCCATTACAGAAGACTCTGTCACCACAGGTCCCTGCAGCATGAAGGATGAGGCCGGGAGCGCCTTGCTCTCAGTGCTGCTGGGCGGCGGGGTCAGAGACCTCTGCCCCTTCCGCCCCCTCACCAATTTGGTCTGTTCTTCTTCTTCAGCGTTGATGATTGTACAAACGGCTCCAAGTTCACACTTATTTACCACATGAATATAAGGGAAAAAAGACTTGTTCTTGGCATCGCTCTTATCCAGCGGCTGGGTGGCATACTTCAGTTTGATCTCGGGTTCTTGGGGCTCTACGATGGGAACTGCCTGTTTGGTTTTCCGCTTCCTGGGCTGTGCCCCAGGCTTCCTTCTCTCCCTCCTTTGCCTCTGCTTTTTTGGCTTTGGCTCTCCATCTGCAGAACCTTCTGGTATGTGGGGGGGCTGAGGGGGCGGAGGCGGTGGCTGCTGCTGTTTCTTTTGCTTATTCACACTACCGATGGGTCTCCCCTTCTTCTTTCCTGAAGGGAAATATCCCTTCGGGGGGAAACCCTCTGGTTTGGGGGAAATGGTCACTGTATCGGTCTCCTTCTCTTCAGCCTTAGGGTTTGCCTCAGGGGCCAGTCCGCCTGCTGCAGGCGCATTCTTTGAGTCAGGAAAGAGCAGAGGCGCTGCCCCGCCCAAGGAACCATCTGGTCTCCCTTGGTTACCCACAGGCTTCTGTGAGGTGGCAGACGTCATGGCACCAGGGAGTTCCTTGCCAGCTGTGACGGTGTCTGGGTGTGTCTCGGTCTTCACTTTGTCGTCCCCACTGCCACGCCACTCCTCTGAAGACCTTGCAAGAGGCTTTTCTGCACTTAGCTCCTGGTTTGCTGGACAGATCAGGTCAGATGCCACCTCACCTTTTCTCTTCTCCAACTCAGCATCCTGCGCAGCCACACCCCCGCCTTCGGGAGGGCCGCTCTTCAAAGACAGTATGTCGTCCAGAGTAACCGTGTCCCCCCCCGCCTCTGCGCTGTTTGAGGACGCACTCCTCCTAATGTTTGGGGATGTGATCTTCTGAACGATCGCTTCCAGTTTCAGCCCCCGCCCTTTGCGTGGGGGCAGTATTTTGGTCTTAGCGGGACTCGTGAGGGTAACAGCAGGGCAGTTTCTGCTGTCTGAACTTGGAAGGTCCTTGGAGGATTCCCTCTTAGGGATGGACTTGAAGTCCTGACTGTGAGAGAGATGGGCATAGGAATTGTACGCTTTATCAGCGCCTTCTTTTGACGGGTGAAGAAGGCGCCCTTTATCTTCAGTGTTACTGTTCTTCGAGTCCTGGGACTGTCTCTTGCTGGGAATGGGAGAGATAAAAGAACGCACGCGCCTCCTCATGATCAGGGGGTTCTGAGAAGAATGATCCTCCTGACCAGGAAGCCTCAGCATGACATTGCCAGGTTTGGATGACTGCGTGGACTCAGCCAGTCCGTGGCCGTCAGTCTCATGGGGTGGGCCGTACCTTTTCTGATTGGACATTCCTGGAGGTCCGCTGCTTTTGGCTGGAGAAGTCTGCCGAGAAAGATCCCAGCAAGATTCTTGTTGTAACTTCTGGGAGCCATGCTTCAATTCGATGCCTTTGTTAGACAGACCATCACTAGGCATGAGGCAGCGCCCACTTTCCTGACCGCTGGGGTCATGGTAAGTCCCCATCGGAGGGCCATACATCATACCATCTTTGTCGTTCTTCAGAGGGCTCCGCACTCTGTCTAGGAACTGCTGCTGCCTTGGGCTCTTCCGGGCCCCTTCCTGCCTGTGCTGGGCTGCCGCGATCACTCCCTGAGCAGAGCTGCTGCTCCAGTCTTTATATTCCTCTTGTTGCTGCTGGTACATCTGCCTCTTGTAATGGAGCTGCGAGTTCAAACCTGCATTGGGGTCCCCATAAGCATGAGCCCGAGTGTTCGCATGATACGCAGAGGCTAGGCTTTCTGAGTTGGAAGAAAAGGGAGCGTGTAATGAACTCCGGTTGGACCTCTCTGAAAAGGTCATGTGTGGGTTCATGTGATGAGGGTCTCCCCCAGGACCCCTGCTCCTCCCAGGAGACATCTTCAATTTTTCTGAAAAGTCATGATACTGAGAAGGAGACCGACCCCTCATGCCCTCCCGACCACCCACTCTGCCAGGGACCCGCCGCATTGGCATAGGTCTGCTGTCTTGCGGGCCATAGTCTGAGATGGAGTCGTGGGCGGCGGCTCCAGGGCTGGCGTTGCCTCGGTAAGACTCGTGCTTGATGCTGGCAGGATGGCAGTGGTCTCCCGATTTCTTGTTGTTGAAACTAGCCTGGGATTTGGATTGCTCAAAGTCTTCCTCTTTTATCTGCCCACTCTGGGATTTTAGCTTTGTCTCCATGGACACCAAGCCACCTGGAAGAATGACTGACTGGCTTAAACTTGGATTGAGACGTTCATTCCTCCCAAGTCTGGTGTCGGCACTCATGTGTCCCAGCGAGTGAGCCCCTGGGTCCCTGACAATCTGTCTTAGTGGAGAAATATCACAGATCACTGATCTTCGTTCAGACAGGGAACCCCCGGGCTCATGGGCTGATGACTGAGGCTCTATTTCAAACTTTCGGGGAATTGGATAGTCAGCCAAATTGATCTGTTTCATTTCGGGAGCAGTGCTGCTGGATTTCCTCTCCCAGGGGCCCCAGTGGGGGTTTTCTAATAGGGACCCAATGCTTTTGTTCAAAAGGCCCCTGCTAGCTAATTCATTGGTTTGGCTAATTAAGACATTAGGCCTCGTGGTTCCCTCCAGGCCGCCAGCCATGCCCTGATGCTCCTGGGCACTCCTCGGGTATCTCCGGTCAGGGTGGTGGTGGTAGCCCTGAAGCACTTCCTGTAGGAGGCTGGGGAACTTCTCATTTCTACCCTTTCGCTCCCCATGGCCAGTGAAATCCCCCTTATCTTGTCCTGTAGGATACTGAGGAAAGCCACCGACACTTCTTGGCATGGTTGGCCCGAAGCTTTCTTTGTAACTATAGCGCAGGCTTCCGGGAGACTTGTTAGGCTCAGTTCTGCCTATGAAGCCGGGGCCCACTGCAGGGTGCCCGCTCTGGCTGTTGCCCTCTCCATTGTGGTTGGAGTTACTATCCCCGCTCTTGTTTCCTTTCCCCCCTCCTGCTGGAGGCTCTGGCTGTGGAAGTGACGTGTGACTGGTTTCCTTAGCCCCACCAGTGCTGGGTGGCCTCTGAGTGGCTGCAGGATCATCCTCTTGGGAGCCTTTATCTTGTCCACCAGGCTTTTCTGCCCGAGTTGTCATGGCTTCCCGGGAGACAATCACTCCAACAGTCTTCTCATTGACTTTTGGGTTGTCCTCCGATGATGATGGCGTGTCCTTAGCACCTGGCGAGGCCGCCTCTTCTCTGGCTGCCGGACTGGCACTGAGCCTGGGGGCTTCATTCTGAGCACCCTGTGCTGGGGAGGAGCCAGCTTTCTCTGAGGCTCCACCCTTGTAGGTGGTGTCAGAGCTGGTGCTCTGGCCACTCAGCTGCCTCACTCTCTCGCCTTGATCCTCAGAACTGCTGGAGCAGGCTCCATCCAGTGACTCTGCCATTGGGGACTTCAGTTGTTCTTCAGGCTGGGAGGAGCCTTCAGAGTTTGTGCAGCTGTCTGCTTTCTTAGAAGAGGAGGAGGGCCTCTTGGAGGTCTTCTTCTGAGGTGTCAGGGCATCGGAAAGTAGCATGTGCTGAACAGTATTAGGAAGATTGGCCACTTGAGTACTCAGGGCACTCAAACTACTCAACCCAGGATCCGTCAGTCGCTTTTCTGGCACTCCTTCTAGTCCAAACCCTTTGAAGCCTGCAGTGTGAGAATTAGGACTGGGCATCATCGACGGGGTTGGGCTAAGCTGAGGCATCAACTGCAAGATTCTGTTTCTGGAGCCCAGGGGCACACTGCCTTGCCCACACTGGAGGCTCTCCCCACTCTGCGTCAGAGGGGACGGGGTGGAGCTACAGCTTGGAGACTGAACCACAGAGGCGGCTGGGGAGGGGTTAGAGATGGGGCTGAAGTTCTGGTGGAACTGCATGGGGGACCTCACCGGAACTTCGGCCTGGCTGTACTGCCCCACCTGGCTCTGCAGTGGCAGCTTGGTGGCAGCGTTGGTATACTGCATCACGTGCTGCGGGGTGTGCGGCTGCTGTGGCTGCTGCTGCGGCTGCTGCTGCGGCTGCCCCTGCTGGGTCCCTTGTGGAATCTTTGCCTGTTCAAAATTTTTCATAGATTGAGGCTGATAGCTATAATTTGATTGTGTTCCATAAGCCTGTGCGTTAGAACCCACATTATGCCCTTCATACTGGGACCCAGCATTCACACTGTAACTGCCGTCATAGCTCTGCCCGGACTGGCTGAAACGCTGCGGCGACGGGAAGGAGGAAGCGGAGGAGGAGGCAGCAGAAGACTGGTAGTGCTGGCCAAACTGACCCACGCGCAACTGGTAGCCAGCGGCAGCGGACGGCAGCGCTGAGGGCCGCTGCATCGGCTGCAGATGGGATGAGCCAGATGCTGGCTGGCCGGCGGCCTGCGGCAGAGGCTGGTGGGACTGGTAGAGCTGTTGCCTCAGCTGCTGGACTTGCTGCGGCTGCTGGCCGGAAGCCTGCTGCTGGTACTGAGCGCTCCCCGGAGAGAAAGGCCCCGAGTAGTCCTGCTGATAGTGAGACACACCACCAAGGCCGGAGTGCTGTGCTTGAAACTGGCCCACATGACTCTCACTCCCATACTGATTGCCAAAGCTGCTCCCCTGGGGGGGTCCATAGCTCTGCACAGGTCCGGAAGGCCTTCGCTGAGGAGGCTGCGGGGTGCCTGTCGCCACGGGATCTTTGTTGCCTGCCATGTAGTAGAAGTCTCCAGCCTCTTTCCTGAAACCCTGGTAGCCTTGATGGCCAGAGGTCTCACTGGCCATCGCTGCTGCAGCTGCTGCCGTCCCTCGTCGCCCACCACCACTGCTGCCGCTACTGCCGCCAGTACCGCCACCTGCACCCCCAAAATTCTGGAACATCTGGGCCTGGCGAGGACTGAAGTCTTCTAGCCGGGATGAGCTGTGTACCTCCTGTGGGTAGCTCTGCTGGTTTCCGTGGTAACTGCTTTGCTCCCGAAAGGACTGCATGCTGTTCAGCAGCACAGCAGCGGGCCAACAGCCCTCCTGGAAATGGGAGAAAAGAAAGAACATATGAGACATGCGCCCCCCCAGCGTAAATAAACTCACATCTAGATGATGGAGGAGATACAATTCAGGTGCCCAGGTGAAAATGACTGTCTGAATTTCATCTCCCTTTATTTCTTATCCTACCCATTTCTGAAAATGCAATATGCAGAGAAGTGGCCTAAAGAGTGAAGCAGGAGCTCTCTGCCCCTCCAGTTTGACTGACAGCCATGCCTTCCTGTGCAGTGCCAGCCACAACCCCGGGACACAATGGTGAAGGTCAAAGTGAAAGGATTTGGCCGTATTGGGAGCCTGGTCACCAGGGCTGCTTATAACTCTGGCAAAATGGGATATTATTGCCATTAATAACCCCTTCATTGACCTCAACTACACGGTCTACATGCTCCAGTATGATTCTACTCTGGCAAGTTCAAAGGCACAGTCAAGCCTGAGAACAGAAAACTTGACATCACTGGAAAGCACATCTCCATCTCCCAGAAGCAAGATCCCACCAACATCAAATGGGCTGGTGCTGGTGCTGAGTATGCTGTTGAGTCCACTGGTGGCTTTACCACACGGAGAAGGGTGGAGCCAAGAGGGTCATCATCTCTGCCCCTTCTGTGGATGTCCCCATGTTTGTGATGGCTATGAACCATGACAAGTATGACAACTCCCTAAAGATTGTCACAATGCCTTCTGCACCATCCACTGCTTGGCCTTTCTGGCCAAGGTCATCCATGACATGCTGGAGGGTCTCACGACCCTTTCACTGCCACCTGGAAGACCATGGATGGCCTCTCTGGGAAGCTGTGGTGTGATGGCCGAGGGTCTGCCCAGAACATAATTCTTGTTCTGCTGCCGCTGCCAAGGCTGCGGGCAAGGTCACCCCTGAGCTGAATGGGAAGCTCACTGGCACGACCTTCTGTGTCCCCGTCCCCAATGTATCAGTTGTGGACCTGACCTGCCGCCAGGAGAAAGCTGCCAAATATGATGATATCAAGAAGGCAGTGGCCATGGATTCCACCACCAACAGTGTGATGATTCTTGGGGGAGGGGTGGGCGGAGGTGGAAGAGGGTATGGGGGGATAAATGATAATGAAAAAACACAAAAGAAGGTAGCGAAGCAGGCATCAGAGCGCCCCCTCGAGGGCATCCTGGGATATATCGAGGATGAGGCTGTCTCCTGCGACTTGAACCGTGAGGCCCACTCCTCTACCTTCGATGCTGGGGCTGGCATCACTTCCAATGACCACTTTGTCAAGCTTATTTCCTAGTATGACAACGAATTTGGCTACAGCAACACGGCGGTAGAACACATGCCCTCAAGGAGTAAGAGACCCCTGGATCACAGCCCTGGCGAGGAAAAGAGGCTCTCAGCTGCTGGGAGGTCCTTGTCCCATGTTGATGCCTCAACATACTGAGATTCTCCTGACCTCCACAGTATCCATCCTAGACCCCCTGAAGAAAGGGAGGGGCTTAGGAAACCCTATCTTGTCATGCAGCATCAATCAGGTTCACTATACCCCCCTCCCCAAAAAGAGAGAGGCAGGAGTCTATGGTAGTATGAAAAGAAACACTTTGGGTAAAAACAAATTCAATGAAGTAAAAACTTCATTATCAAATAAATGAGTACCACCTTCCAATTCAATTGGATAAAAATATAGGACTTTATTATTACTCTCAATAAAAAAACAAAACAGAAATTTAAAAATATTTTCCAGTTATGGTGGGCAGGGATGAGAAAAACACTTTCGCCCTGGCTGCTATCACTTAGTGGACTGAGTGCCAGACCACAATCCAAAAGGTCGCCGGTTTGATTCCCGGTCAGGGCACATGCCTGGGTTGTGGGCCAGGTCCCCAGCTGAGGATCTGTGAGATGCAACTGATTTTACCTCTCTCTAAAAATAAGTAAGTAAAATCTTGAAAAAAAAAATCACTTTCATTTTTTTGCTTTCATGTTATTAGCCTGGTCACTGAAGGAAGAGTCTCAAAAAATGATGACACAGTCACTGCAGTGGCTGCCCCCTCCCCAAATTTGAGAAATGGACAGGCCTGAGAATGGAATTCAGTCCCTTACATACACATGCACGTCACTGCAGGTGTGTTGTAGTTGCCAACTCCCTGTGATGACTGGTGACACGACTTACCACCGCAGGGGCCTCTTACTGCAGTCTGCCACACAGACCTAAGGGCCACTCCTCCCCGACAAATAACCGTGCCCAAAGCACTTCCCCCCCAGCCATGGGAGCCCAGGTGGCGAGGAGCTGGGCAGTGTCCCTGACACATAACCGTGCCCAAAGCACCTCCCCCAGCCATGGGAGCCCAGGTGGCGAGGAGCTGGGCAGTGTCCCCGACACATAACCGTGCCCAAAGCACCTCCCCCAGCCATGGGAGCCCAGGTGACGAGGAGCGGGGCAGCGTGAGCCCAAGAGCAGCGGCTGCTCCCGCAGGCTCCTTCTGGAGGTCTGCAGGAAGTCCTAGCACCTCTGACCCCCACACAGTTTTTTATTTGGCAATTCAGTATTCACAGAGTGATTACTAGGAAACTGGGAACTGAAACAGTCACTTCGGAGGACAGCAGATGGAGGAAAATAAAAGTTCATCAGGCTGAGGGCTGACACTCTCCCTGAGGTCGTCTGACTGGACTGGCCTTTGCGATTGTAATCAGCGTGGGATGTAAAGCTTTTTAAACAGTCAATCCAGAGCTGACCTTATTCTGTCTTTTGCCCGGGCCCGTTTCCTTGCCTCAGAGTCAGAGATGAACAAGACTAGGCTGACTGCTCCAAATGACTTTAATATCAATCATTTAAAAAGAAGTTACGAAACACAAAAGTTAGGACACAGTTTTCCTACAATGGCTATGAGGCCAGTTTCTCAGTTTCCTCTCGGGGGGGCTGGGAATGGAGTTACTGGCAGGGAAAGTTGGTGACACTTTACAAAGGTAAGGTGGGCTCCTCAGGTCCACGCCCCTCAGTGGCTCCAACCTCACTCCCAGTGAGGCTGGGCTGGAAGGCCCCTCTCCAACCCCATCAGCTCTCTGGTCTCCCCGCCTGCACCGCTCTGCTCTATCCTGCTGCTTCAGGGCTCCGGACGGCCACTGCTGCTTCTGCACAGGCTGTGTTCCCGCCTGCACCGCTCTTCACGGCCACACAGCCTGTCCCCTTACTTCCTTCTGGTCTCCGGGCAAATGTCGCCTGATTAGCAAGGCCCTCCTCCGCCATTCTATTAAAGAGAGCTTCACCCCGGCTTCCCCAGATGCCCCCCCACCTCACTTCTCAGCACTTCCTCCCGGCGGACATAAATACACTACTTGTGCCCTGTCTGTCTCTCTTCCACTAGAACATAAATTTCTTAAAGGGCAGAGACTCTGAGCCTTGCTGCAACCCTCCCGGCACTGAGACAGCAAACGGCACACGGCAGCCCTCTGTGAACCAGTAAGTGGTACAAGAACTAGGCCTCAGAGAACTAGGCTAGCACTTAATATAAATAGAACACGATCAGCCTAAAAGCAGAGCTAAGGCCAGTGCTGGAGACCTGCCTGTCAAATTTCTCCAGGCCCAGTTTCAAGGGGAAAAGCCCCCACCTTCAATCAACATAAGAGGCATGAGAAGACCTCAGAAAACAAACATGGACCAGGCTGAGGACGGTCAGTAACGCCAAACTCTGGGAGCCTGACCTACTTCTTCCTGCAATATCTAAGGTCTAAAATAGCTAGACGAGGGGCTACTACTTTGGTATTAAGTTTGGTATATAATCACACGACCCAAAGTCACCTTTAAACATTCAAATAACGTCAGAATCTAAAGGAAACTGCTTCTCACCCTCTGCCAAATGCCTCCGCAACAGAGTACCTTCTGTGCTCAGTGAACCGGCTGGGCAACACCGCCAGCCACTGGAGGGCTCCTGCAGTGCTGATTTCGCACCGAACCGAACCGAACCAGTGATGCGCAGGCACGAACGCCCTCACCTCACAGATGCGGGACCGCGAGCACAGGGCTCAAAGGCTCCTGAGCAGCACTCAGCCCCCTCGGCCCAGTGGGTGAATGTCCCTACAGCTGCACTTGTCCTGTCAGAGGGTGGCCGCCCACAACCCTCCCTCCCTCCCCCTCACAAGGGCGCCCGTCCCCATCACTTCCAGGGCAGTCAGGAATGACTCCGTCCTGCCTGTGGTACGTTTCTGCTCCAGCTCTGAAGTGCCAGTGGCCTCTACATGGGTTAAAGTCAACACAAGGACCAAATCTGGCAGTTTAATGGAAAGCTTCCTAGAGAGAGAGTTGCTCCATAAGTACATGTTGTTTAATTAATCCTTCAGTAATTGAAATTAGGCTTCTGAAAAAGCGAGGGTATAAACAATGTTGTCATTTGTTCCAAATTCTTCCTGAACAGGAGCCCCGAGAGCTGAGGACCACCAACTCTGACGTTGGCACGCCTCGGTCAGGCTGTCCCTGGCTCCTGAGAAAACCCACACTCCAGAGAGGGAAAAGTTTGGGTCCCACTCCTTCGCAGGTCTGTCCTTAGCCCTCCTCCCTGTCCTTACAATTCTGGTTTATGGACTACAACAGTGGTTTTCAACGTTTTCCACCTCATGGCACACACAAACTAACCACTGAAACTCTGCAGCACGCTAAAGAATATGTTTTTTGCCAACCTGACAAAATAAGTATAATTTTGAGTCATCAACACCAGACAACTATCGGGCTGGTGAGTCTCATTATTTATTTATTTACTTACTGAAAAGATTTTATTTATTTATTTTTAGAGAGAGGGGAAGGGGGAAAGAAGGCGAGAAACACTGATCAGCTGGCTGCCTCTCGCATGTCCCCTACCCAGGAACTGAACTGGAGACCTTTCAGTTTGCGGGACAACACCCGACCCACTGGGCTACACTGGCTCATTCTTTTAAGGTCTTACTTACTTACTTTTAGAAAGAGAGGGAGGGAGGAAGAGAGGGAGAGAAACATGGATCAGCTGCGTCTTGCATGCCCTCAACTGCAGACCTGGCCGGCAAACCAGGCATGTGGCCTGATTGCGAATCAAACCTGTGACCTTTTGGTTTGCAGGCTGGTGCTCAATCCACTGAGCCACCCTAACCAGGACAGGGTTCTTTTTTTTTTACTTGATAATCTATAGGAAAAGAAGTCAGTGACCCTGACTAAACAGTCAGGTACTGCATGCTTTTAAAATTCTTGCCCTGGCTGGGTGGTAGCTCAGTTGTTGGAGTGTCATCCTGATATGCCAAAGTTGTGGGTTCGATCCTCAGTCAGGGCACATATAAGAACCAGCCAATGAAGGTATCAATAAGTAGAACAAAAAATCGCTGTTTCTCTCTCTCATCCCTTTCCCCTCTCTTTAAAATCATTAAATTTTTAAAATAACTTTTTTAAACAATTTTTAAAGAATTAAAAATTCTTGCAGCACACTTGCTGCAAATGCTGGACTAGATGAAAAAGAATTCTAACCAAACATCTTCCGCAGGGCGCACTAGACATTCTCAGTGTGCATGAAGTATCTAGCACCAGAAAGTGAGTGCAAGTCTGTATTTTTAGGAGTCCCAAGTAAAGTAATTAGAAAACCAAGTACACCAGCAACTGAAAAAGCAAGCCCAGAGTCACTGTAATTTTAACATAAGCACATAAAATTACCTAAGAGACCTCATTCCCATACTATGGCATTATTTAAAAAGTACAGCATCAATGTGATCAGTTTTAAAGCACCATGAATGAACACAGGGGTCACTAAGAAAACGTGGCACTCCGCAGGAAGTAGGTCCCCATAAGGAGTCTGTGTACACACTCTGCAAAAGAGGGTTACTGATGCGCCTGCCTCCCCGCCTCGTCCTTGCCCTGGCTTTCCCATGCTAGTTTCCTCACATTTTCCTGACTTTCTGAATGGCTCCAGGACGACCCTGGAGGTGCGCTCGTGAGTGAGGTCCAGAACTCAGTGCCTTCCGTTCAATGGCCCAGAGTCCACACACCAGCAGCCACGCTCTCCACCCCAGCACGGGGCCAACAGCCTTGTCATCTACAGGAAACCAAGGTGAACTTCCTTTGTCCTTAGTCCTTCACAGGTTCAACACCATCCCACCCCCCAATCCGTCTTTTCTCCACAAAGTTCTCCAAACTGTCCCCAAGACAGTTTCCTTAAGAGGGCTTTTCAGGGACCCACTTCTTTCATTTCATTCTCCGTTGCCGCCCTACTGTACGCTCCGGAGAAGGCGCCCTGAGAGACTGTCAGGAGGCTCTGCTGCCTCCCTGGCTTCTGGCCCCGTTTGGCTGGGAAGCAGCGTGAGGAGAGTGAGGAGAAGGAATTTGCCCTCACAGCTCCCACCCCGCAGCCACTGAGCTGGCTGACGGCCGCGGTCTGGCCAGGCAACCTGCACGCCGCCTTCTCCAGGCTCCGGGACCTGCTTCCTCCGCTGGCCAGCAAGGCCCGTGGGCAGTAACTCATGCATGCTATTGCTAACCAGGAGACTCCGCCTTCTCCACAGCGTCCCCAAACCCTGACCACCCTGTGCGACAGTCCCAGCTCTGCGCCGGTCAGCTTAGCAGCACCCTGAGTGCCCTCCCACTAAGCTCTCCTCGCCGATCAGAAGCTGGGAGCTACCTTTCCGGAACCCCGTTCCATCATGGTTTTGGGTTAGAGCTGGCACAGAGAAACACAAAAAAGACCTGGAGGGCAGAAGAAAGGGGAGGCTGACGGGCCCGGAGGGAGCAGCGGCAGACACGGATGCACGGCGGCTTCCCCGGCAGCTCGGAGAGCCGCTCGCTGCGGCGCTTCAGTCTCAGATGCTCCGGAGCAGCCCCCCTGACCCTCCAGGGGGTGGGTAAGCCCTCAAGTCCTCCAGCAGGACTCTTCCTAAGTGGGATGGAGAGCTTCCCTTTTCCTGAATGAACCCAGAGTGATACAATTAAACGCTCCTCAAATTACCCAGTTTGAGTGTGCCATCTGTTTCCTACCAGGACCCTGACTAATATAGTTCCTCCCTCATTCCTAGAACTGCAGAGCGGACTATTATCACCCGGGGGGCGAGAGACTTCTATTCCACGCAATATGGCATACCAGAGGGACTGGAAACCCTCCCTCAGCAAAACACCTAGAAATGTCAGACCAAATGTACAGCCAAACTGCAAGAAAGTAAGAAACGCTCAGGGTGAAAACTGGGAGGGATGACAAAAACAGAACAGCAGGCTGGTGCTGGGCTCTGGCTGCCGGGGTGGGGTGGGGGTGGGGCGGGGTCCAGGACTCGCTCGCCATACCGCACGGTTTCAACCGCCATGCAGGGACAGAAGACAAGGTCTCCAGCCCTCGCTAGGTGGCTGGTAACGGGGAGACAGAACAGCCACTTCTCGGAAAAACTCTGCACAGTGTTGCTTGTGGCTGGAATAATTTCTATAAAGATGACAAAATATATTTATTCTTGGGCAGTCACCAACTCATTTTCAATGACAATGTGGTTCTTTCCTCAACTGGACCCAACTTATCCTCAAGAAAAGCCACAACCCTTTCGGTTACAAGCTTTAGAATCACCCCAAACTCCTCTGACTCGGCGTTTAAGATTTTGCCGACGCTGCTACTTCTCCACGTCCCATATCGGCCCTTTGCGTCTGCAGCCCCGCTCTGGGAGGAGAGCGGCACCCCAGGTTCTTTCCCAACGCCCATCTCCTGAACAGCTCCTTTCACCCGCCTCGCCATTCGGACAGCACCCCACCCCCACCCCGGGCACCTTCCCACCCCATTTCTGCTCCTCTCCACCCTCTCACACAAACCTGCTCAGTGCCCTCTGTGCCATCGCCCCACTCTCCCTTTGAGGCCTTCTCTGGAACGCCTAGTCCCTAAACTCCCTCCTACCACTCCAGGCGCACAGCCAGGCTCCTGGAATCTTAGGGGCTCCTAAAATACGATCTCCACAAAGTCTTCCTTAGCAGAGACTTTGCTGGCTTTTTTCCCCTGAGTAAAAACACACTAGTGAAGTGAATTTGCCTTTAATCAGTACCTAAGGTACATGCTACCGAGGTAATAATAACCACCATCTATCCTATGTGTCAGGTATTCTGTGGTTTTACATATATTTCAACTTTAACGGATGAGAAGAAACCAAATTATACAATTTGCCAAAAGCCACTCCTCTAGGATAAACTGGAGCTGATATTCTATAACTCAAATTCTTTTGGTTCTAAAGCCTGTTCTTTTCTTTCATTGTACCACAAATTGAGCAAGAAGCACCCAAATCCAGGTTTTTAAAAATCCTGACAAACACCCATGTCAGCTCTATAACAACCGTAGCTGTCGCCCACTTGCTGCGTGTCTAACACAAGCCACACACTGTACCAGGCGCTTTACGTGAGTAACGGGACTTGGTTCTCGCCGTACTCTAAGAAGTGCTCCTTTCTGTAGACTGAGGTTCAGAGCAGTTGACAGGCAAAACATTCACAGTCAAGAGCAAATGGAATGCAGAACGCCCGCCCCAGTGCCAGGTCTGGACTTCCAGCAGCAGCCTTCCTTGATCTAGTAGCAAGATGCTCACAAACCAGGTAGCATTTTAGAAAGCATCTGGACATTGGCTGCAAGTGAGCTGACTGCACGTGCCTAGACATACCCACGTTCTTTCCTGCAGGTGTGCGAAACACGGGCTCTTCTGCAGTAGATCCGACACAAAGGTCTGCCCAGTGCTTTGACCTGAGAACGCAAATTCTATGCCCTGTTTACAGCTGGGCAGAGCCCAGACCTTCTCAGGGACTGGGTGTCTCGTATAATTTGGCTGACGGTGCTGATTTGCTCCCTGGCTTAGAATCCCAGAAAGCAGCTGGAGGAACCAACTCGGTAAGATTTTGCAGATCAGGAAAGAAAGAACCCCTGCCCCCACTGATGTGGCTCAGTGGGTTGGGCACTGTCCCACAGGGTGACTGTCAGGGTGTGGCTCCCAGCTGGGGCACAGCCTGGGCCGCAGGTTCGGTTCCCAGGCTGGGGCCTGTGCCAGAGGCAGCCGACCGCGTTTCTGTCTCACAACAATGTCTGTTTTTCCCTTCCCTCCCCTCCTCTAAAAAGAAATAAAATCTTAACAAAATAAAAAGGAACCCACCAAAATGCTACAGATATTAAAAAGTTTGGTTTCTGAGGGTCAAAACTTGAATTATATTCGTCATGCAAGCTATAAAAAGCATCTACCTTCACTCGTGATCATATACATGCTAGCAAAGAAAAAAAACCCATGGGGTCGCAAATGTGTAGCTATAAAATTGTTCCTTCAAGTTAAGAGATGATATCCCACCTGGCAAGGTTAGGATGGAGCTGGTACAAACAATAACAAAAGCAGCATAAATTATTACAACTCTTTGGAAAAGCAATTTTGTAATATAGTCACATATCACTTGATGATCTGTTATGAAAAATGGGCAATTCAACGTAGCGCAAACACCACCGAGTGCAGTTACACAGGCCTAGGTGGTGCAGCCTACTACACGCCTCGGCTCTAGGGGACAGCCTATTGCTTCTAGGCTGCAAACTGGTTCAGCATGTGCCTGTACAGAATACTGTAGGCAACTGCAGCACAGTAGGACATGATTGTGTGTCTAAACACATCTACACGTAGAGAGGGGACTGTAAAAATACACCACGAAAGATAAAACATGGTACACCTGCACTGGGCACTTCCCACGAGCGGAGCCCGCAGGACTGGCAGCTGCCCTGGGCGAAGCGGTGTGTGAGTGCGAAGGCCTCGGACATCACCGCCGACTGCTGTGGACTCGATGAAACACTGTCCCACACGCCCGTTGCCGCTTCCTTCCAGCGCGGTCAGAAGCAGAAGCCTGAGGCTGTCGGCGCTGCTCCAAGAACAGAGGTGGGCTACAGTGACCTGGAGTGTGTGAGAGGGAGGGACTGACCGGTGGGGCGTAGATCACTGGGACAGAGACTGTCAGGAGCGAGTGGAGGTGGCCGGAGGATCAGTAGGAATAAGAAAGCAAGCTGAGAGACAAAGGAACACGGGGCTGTCACGGCGATGTGGCTTTGGCTATTGCATGTTGGAACAGTGTTGGATTAAGAAACTCCGGTATTCATTTAAAGAAGGGAAGAGGGTGCTGAACGCGGAGAGGAAGCAGAACTGAGGACTCGAGTCTGATCTAGAAACTGTGTTTGGTTCCACCGACCCTGTCTGGAACAAAGGATCTCTCTGGCACTGAACTGGAAGAAATAAAACTTATCTGTGGCTTACATCGTTACAACCTGAGAATAGGTCCGAACTCTAGGGACAGGCTGTCACAGAAAGCTTGTACTAAAGCAGCAGTGGCACTGAATACCTGCCCCTGTGAAGGCACTTCCTAGGGGCCTGTGCAGAGATCCCGGGTCCTCACCCAGGAACCCACAGCGACGTGCTCTGCGGACCGTCAGGCCAGGTCTGGGAGGGCTGTGGTGCCCTCTGAACTCAGGCACTGGGGGGACAGGCTCCTCTGGGCTGAATCAGGTCGGGGGCTGACGGAGTGGGGTGTCATCAGTGCACCCGAAATTGAGCTGCCGTGAGAGAGACACTCTATCTATCGCCCAGCCCTGAGCTGCTGCTCCCGTCAGAGAAAGGAAAATTCCTCCGAAAGCTGGAAATTCAGCTCCATTGCATCTGACCCGGCTGCTGTCACACATGCGATCCTCTGTTGACCGAAACTTTGTTATGAGGCGTCTGACTGTAAAAATATTAGTATCTTTCAACCCAGTAATTCTATTTACTAGATTTTTATCCTAGGCAAATCTCAAAACAACCACACAGAAATTGAAGTACCAACATATCCACTCCAGTGATATCTATAAGAAAAGGCTGGCAAGAACCTAATTCTTTATCATTTGAAAATGATTAAGCAAATTATGGTATGCCTGCTCAACAAACAGAACATACTCATTAACAATAATTATAAGGATTCCAGCGCCAGGGAAATGTGTATGACGTACAGTCAGATGAAGAGAAGCAGCATATAAACTCATACCTGTGCTACGGTTACAGCTGCCTAGAACGGAGGCATTTGTTTTGACTGTTCAGGGTGGCAGGTCTGTGGATGTATTTTCTTCCTTTTCATTTCTACTTACATTAACGCCCGGGTAAAAAATAACCATTTTAAAATGTTATAACCTCATTTTACAAAAAATACCCCTCACACTATCTCAAAAGTATCTGCCCTACCTGCTCCTACGGATGAGAAAGAGCTTCCCTGCCCGCAGGGAAGGAAGGCACAGTAGTTCCTGCAGCCCAGAGGCCAGGCAGGGAGAGGGGCACTTGCCGGGAACACTCTCTGCTCCTGGAAATCTAGCACCGACACCCACTGGCAACGCGGTGCCCGAGTGAGTGTGTGCACAGAAATCACCACCTCTGAGTTTTTCAGAATCAGGCCTAAAAACAGCTGAAATCTGCCCTGCAGTGAGCAGGCCTATTTTTAGACATAATCCCAAGCAGCCAGGAGGCTGTGGTGCTTTATCAAGCGCATGCTCTGTCACTGTATGGCGAAGCCGCAAGATGCCCCCTGGTCGGCCAGGGGGGCCTGCCCCTGCCTCGCAACTCGATGGCTGCCTGTTGAACAGTCACAGGAACATCCCAAGGTCGATTTGGAGGACTGATCTGTGACAAGATGGCAACAGTTCTTGGAAAAGGGGCAGGAGAAGCTAGGGGACCAGTGGGGCTATCTCTGGGCCAGCTGGGGGTCCCTGCAGCTTTCCCCTAACCGTTGAGCCTGAGCAAAGATGTTAATGGATTTTTTTCTCACTTAAAGGTCGTATGAGTACATATTTCTAAACCTTCCCAGACAAAATCACAGAAAGCAATCAGTGTTGCCACTTACAGGCAGAAAGTGTTTCATTTTATAGTAACAACAAAATTAAAAAGATACCAGAGGACTAATCCAAAGCAGAACTGGGCAAAAGCTCTATGATGAAAAATATAAACTTTACCAAAGGACCCCAAAGAAGAACTCAAAACAAAAATAGACAAGGCAAGTACGTTATCTAGAAAAAAAGAAGTCAAGTTTCCACAGATCAGTTTATAAAACTAAGAGGTCCAGTCAAAATTTCAATGGGGCATTAAAAAACAATTCTGAAATAATCTCAAATGTGCAGAGAAGCACAGTACAGTGTGTGTGTACCCTCAGCAGGGCTCCCCGGCAGATGATGTTTCACGTTTGCCCTATTGCCTATATGCACTCATTACCTACATGTGCACCTACTAGCTTTTCCCTGGTATCTTGAGAGCGGGCTGATGCCCTCAAGCTTCCTCACTCCTGAAGACTCCAATGTGCATTTCCAAAAACAAGGACACTCTCCTACAACCAGCACACACCCTCCACATCTCGGGAAATCGCACCCACACCGCACCACCAGAGCGGCCCACAGATGCCGTCCGCTCACATCTCGTACCCTGCCCTACCAATGCTCCCTTTCCTTTCTGCTCCGGAATCCCACCCAGGAACACAAGCTGCCATTTCTCACTAGTGTCCTGTCAACCCGGAGTAGTCCTCAGTGTTTTCCTGACTTCTGTGTTCCTGAAAGCACACCCCTTCTGTTCTGCAGGATGGCCCTCCACCTGTATGTCCAGACTCAGGGGCCACCTTCCTGGCAGCAATACTAGAGATGTGGAGCTGGGTCCCTTCCGCGGCATAATGTCAGGAGGGACTGATAGAGAGCCATCCCTTCACCTAGGCAAGCCCATCTCTGCCAGGCTTGCCCACTGTGAGGTTACCACCTCACTTAACTGGTAAGTACAGGTATCCCGTGGGAGAAACCGTAAGATTATACCAGTATCTGGTTCTTTGTCAGACACACACCAGCTGACAACTCCTACGTGAATCAACCATGACAGCTGCCTAATGGTTAGTCTCTAGTCATCATTAGCAGCAGAGCTTTCCCTCCTCATTCATTCATTCATTCATTCATTCATTGCTCAAACGGTTCCAGAACTGGCCCGTGAAAACCTCTTGAAACTGGCTCCTGTGTCCATTTCCATGACCCATTCACTGAACATTCCCGTATTTCCTGGCACAAGATGTTCCAGGCTCATCTTGTGTACTTTCCCACCCCAGCCCCTGGAACAGCCAGCCACTTCTCCCAGGACACCTGATTCCTTTTAGAGGAGGAGAATATTTGGAAACAGCATGCGACATCACTGCCTGTAGCTAGACCATTATGCACATATGTGAACAGCCACACCTATAACCACGTCTGTATCTACTGTACACACTCGTGTGAAAGAACCATGAGTTCATCTTGGTACCTGCGGTTCCAACCCAACACCCTCCGAGTCCCTTCTAACCTTCCACCTTTCCCTGTTTGTAATGCCCTCCTTGGACAGACAGAAACCCAGCTTCCACAATCAATGCATACTTACATATTTGTTTAATCGATTTACTTGGCTTGCTCAGTGTCACAATCTCCCCAGTCTGCGGCCTCATCCCTCATGTCCACGGCCCTTCACCCCCTTGGACCTGGGACCCACTGCTGCCTCTGTGGAGCGCCCCGCCATTACGGTTTCGGGAATGCACTCTAATGGTCATCTAAAGAAAATGTGCAAAGCTAACCAAGAAAATGTAGGAAACTATTAAAAATGCAAAGATATTTTGCTCTATTGTGTATCATAACTTTTCCTAAATTGTAATTAAAATAAAGGGTGTTGGGATACCTACCTTTCTGGGAGAAAAATGATTGTGTAAGACCCCATCTCATGATATCCATAAAAAGAAATTCCAGGTCAATTAAAAAGCTAAACATCACACATGCGCAAAAGGCAGGTATGGTAGTTAGAAAACACTGACAATCTTGGGGACCCAAGTTGACATTCGGTTTTGAGTTTCTAAATCCCATTCCTCAGTAAATGGAACCGGGCTCCTGGGAGGCGGCGGCGCCCTCGAGAGGCGGGCATCAAGCACCAGGCGCGGGCCCACACACTTCCTGCGCCAGGAAGCCAGGGCGCGCCGTCAGCCTGACGGAGACCCGTCCCACCAGCCTGGGGGGCACTTGTGGTTTTTTAGGACCATACTTTTTCCTCTTTTACTATAGTTGATAAATCAACAATGGAATTTTCCCAAATTAGCTCTCACTCTGTGCGTTTAAACACAGATGAATTTTAGAAACAATATACAGCTGTCCCCACCGAACCGCAGGGGACGCATTCCGGTACCCGCGTGGGTGCCTGAGCCCACTGATGGTAGCAAACCCTGCAAAACTATGTTTCTGCCCTACACAAAAAGCTTAACTTATAAATTAGACACAGTAAGAGATTAACAACTAATGACAAAATAGAACAATTGTAATGTAGTATAAAAAAGTTTTGTCAATGTGGTCCCTCTCTCAGAATTTTTGGTACTGTACTCACCTTTTCACTTAAAAGAAAATCACTTTAAGGTTTCTCTTTGGTGTATCCAAGTTGCCAGCATCACTCCTCTGGTGCTTCGGGGCCGTCAGTAAGTAAACACAGCGCTGTGACACTGCGAGACTCGATCTGACTACCGAGACGCTACTCTGCAGCTACCAAGGTGGGCGGCGCACACAGCGTGGGAACACTGGACAATGGGATGATTCACATCCCAGTTGGGACGGAGTAAGATGGCTTGCCATCTCATGTAATTTAAAACTTAAGAATTGTGTATTTCTGAAATTTTGCATTTAGTATTTTTGTACTGTGGTTGACCACAGGTAACTGAAACTGAAAAAGGGAAAACCTCTGATAAGGGGGACGGCCGCGCATGAAGAGCACGGTGTTCGGGGGCGCAGGTCTAAGTGGAGGGGGGTGGGGGGGACTCAGGAGGCTCTAGCTGCGGCATCTGTTAAATCTGGGTGACAGATACAGAGGGGCCATCATATCTGTGCCATTCTGTATGTTTGACGTATTTGTAAATAAACAAAATCCTGGTTCCCCATTTAACCAGTTTGAGAAAACATAAGAGGAGTTTGTAACACGGAATTCAAATCCTTCAGTTTCTGACAGCAACAGAATTTCCAGCTTCACCTCCCAGGACCTCACCTCGCTCCTCCCACTCCAGTGACGCCGAGCTGCTCTCTGTTGCCCACACGTGCTTCAGACCTCCAGGTCCCTGCCCAAGCTGCCACCCATGTCTGGATGCCAGTGCCCTGCCCCCTAGCACCACTGACTAACCCAGACTCTTCTGCAAAGGTCTGCTCGAATGTCCCTTCTCCGGGAGGCTTCTTCCAGTGAGTCTGTCGCTCCTGTCAGTCCCCACAGCTCCTGGCAGCATGAAGCAGTGGAAAGGGCAGGCAGGGCCCCTGAGCCCAGACACAGTGGGGTTCTGAACTGGGTTTTGCAGGTGAGGGCCTGAGCAACTTACTCACTTCTCTAAGCCTCAGTTTTCTCAGCTGTAGAGCAGAAGTGCCCCTGGAGTTTGCCCTCGGTAGTGCCGAGGGTGCACTGCACTATTCTGCCAAGACTTCTGACACTGGAAGCAAGCTCATTCTTTTCTTTTGTTGCTGATAAATTACAAAACAATGAGTAAGTCCAGAAAACGGCTGGTTAGGACACATAACAAACATTAACGAGGGAAGGACAACTTTTTACCTGTTTGATTTTTAAAGACTACAGTCATGTGCTACTTATGTAAAAAAAAGATGTTTAGCCCTAACTGGTGAGGCTCACTGGGCTGGGAGTCTTCCCGCAGACGAACGGCTGCAGGCCAGGCCCCCGGTAGGGCGTGTGGGGCAGCTGGTCCGTGCTTTTCTCGCGCACTGGTGTTTACCTCCCTCTCTCTCCCTCTCTCACCCTCTCTCCAAAAACAAATAAAAGTAAAATCTTTAAAAGAAATTGTTTAAAGAAAAATTAAGGACAGCCCCTAGCAGAGCAGTTTGGCACCCAACAGCCGACCACCACCCAGCACTGAGGCGAGGAGGGTGTGAGGGCAGGAGAAAACCAGAGTGAGGATTCAGGGTAAATGCAAGGAAGGTCCCTGCGCTCAGGGAGCCCGCATCCGACCGGGAAAACGCCTGCGCACATCAGGCGGGGACTGGCTCCGGGCACTGACTCGGGTCGGGGACACAACTCTGACAAGGCTCACGCAGTCCTCGCACTCCACGAAAACAGCACTCAGACAGACAGAACCACGAACAAACAAATATGCACGGAGAGAAACAAGGAGGCTAAGGAACAGAGGAGAGTGTGGGGACAAGGTGGGATGTACACAGGATGGTCCGGGCCGGCCCCTGGGGAAGACGATGTGTGAGCAGACCGGACGAGATGAGGGACCGACTGTGCAAAGATCCACGTGAAGGCCAGAGGCAGGAGCACGCGTGGGGAGAAGAACGAAGTGGCCGACATGGCAGAAACCAGGTGCAGGGAGAGGGCAGGAAGGTGAGCCAGAGAACGGGGCCTGAGCACACCAGGTTCACTACCGTGGTGCCCGCACACCAGCGGCACTGCGTCGGGGGCTTGCTGGAGATGCGGAGTCTGCGTGTTAACGGGCTTACCAGTGCGTCGCATGCACAAGGCAACTGGAGCCCTGCTGAAGGGCCTGGTAAGCCTCGGGGACTTTGGGGTTTTATTAGAAGGCCCTGGAAGGTTCTGAGCTAGAAAGTGACATATTCTGGTTTCAATTCTCAAATGGCCACACTGGCTATTTTGCAGAAAACAGACTTTTGAGAGGGGCAAGGGCAGAAGCAAGGAGTTAGTTAAGAAGCTATTTTGGTCATCTGGGTAAGGGATGTTGACTGCGTAGATGGATGTGGTGTTGACGGGGTGGTGATAAGCGGTCAAATAAAGGGCGCATTTTAAGTTAGAGCCAACGGAAATTGCTAATGGATCAGAAGTTGATTGACAGGCAAAACAATGACAAACAGCAGCAGCCGACACTAGTTCAGCACCAGCTACATGCCGGCCACTGTTCTATTTCCTTTACAGGCAAAAATGCGTCCCATCTTCAAAACAGTCCCGCAAGGAAGGTGCAGCAGACAACCCCACTTGATTAAAATGAGACAGTGAGGCAGGAAGGGAGGGGTTAAGTAACGGCCCGAGACCTCAAAGCTTGTCAGAGGGCAGCATCAGGGCTGAGCCCAGGCAGTGGGCTTGGGAGCTTGTGCTCCAGAACTGTCCCTCACTGAGCAACTGTGGACACAGCACCACTCATGGAGAGGGACGAGGTGGGCAGTGGGAGAGGCTGGAGGGGTCAACAGTGCTTCGCTGGACATGTTCACTTCGAGATTCCTAGTGGACATCCAAGCGGAGATGTCAGGGAGCCAGCCGGCATGTCCTGACCTCGGGAAAGGTAGGGATGGGGGTGTAAGCAGGAAGGTCGTCAGCACAGAAACAGCACTTAGAGCCAAGAGTAGATGAGATCACCCAGAGGAGTTTTTCAAACTGAAGTTGTGAAATCAATTTAGTGGGTCATGAACAGCACTTCAAAAAAAAAAAAAAGAAAAAAGGGAAGAAAGAAAAAAGAAATAGAATAGAATGGAAAATACTCAGAGTAAGATGACGTGTAGAACTTTTTGTGAAACTTTGTTTCAGTTCTGAGTGTCTCTGCATGTGTGAGTATAGTGTGTGCTTGGTTAAAAAAAAAAAAGGCTCAAAGCCACTGGTCCAGAGATTATGCGCAGGCAGGACTGAAGCCTAATCACTCCAGCATTAGAGGCTGGGAAGAGGACACGCAGGCAAAGGAGACTGGAGGGAAGAAAGAGCTTGTGAGGAAGGATGAAAGGCAATGTGGGGTCCCCAGAACTGAGTGTGACATGCTGGACATCAGACATGCTGGGGAGGTCCAAGCAGTATGACCCCCAACAGTGTACAAAACTCATTATGGGATGGAGAGGCAATCATACAGAGCCGTAGCGGCACAGGAGGGAGTGGCCTGTTTAAGGCCTGGTGGCTGAGAGCAGAATGAAAGGGGGAAGGAAGAGATGAAATGAGACTTTTACTTTAGATCCCGAGTTTGAGGGGACAGCAGGATACCGAGTCTATAATTTCCATACACAGCAAATACCCTTTACCAGGCCTGAGAATACAGGGACGACGATGACACTGTTCTGTCCTGGAGAGGCTCATCTCCAGAAGCAGACAGACAGCTGCTACACACGGAGATCAGGGCCCCGAGGAGAGCGCGGAGCTGGATGGGCAAGGGTACGGGCAGTTTTCCTTTCCAACCACACTGCTCACCACTGACCAACCCAAACCCACCGCTCCGACCAGGCCGTGCACTCCACACGTGTACTCCTGCCTCTCGACTTATGCCTTGTCCCTCCCAAAAATGTTTCCCCAATCTCCGTCATTCTTCAAGGCCAGGCTCACATCTGCCCTCACTTCAGGAAACACTCGGCTCAGTGATCTTGCCTTGCTAGCACGGCCGCAGCATTTCTTGGCCCCGCACCACCTCCGGGTGCCCGGCCCCTGCCTCGTCCTTTCTTCCCCACTGCGGACGGAGCGCCTGGGCGCCCCGCCTCGGCCGCGCGTTGTGGACAAGAGCGACAGAAGCGTCTGTGTTCGTGCGGCGCTCTGACGGCCACGTGAATGCGCGCTTCCCCTTAATGCAATGTGCACTTCAGCACCGCTACTGAAACCCATCTGATCAGCTCGCCCCTGACCCCCAAACCTCCACTGGCTCCTGGTTCGGCTCAGTCTCGTCTCCCAGGCAGGCCGCACAGCCCTCCCCCTCCCTGCCTCCCAAACGCCCCAAAGCGGAACAGTGATAATCGAAACAAAGGCAAAAACCAAAGATGTACAGAGATGAAATTAAAAGGAAGACACTCATCAAGCTGCTGACAATAGCTGTCTCTGAGGTGGAGCTACAGGGGACAGTCACCCTCCAGGGACAGGTTTAATGAACGTGGCATCTTTAAAGCAAAAAATAAAATTGAATAATGGCAGTTATTTTCACTGAGTGCTTACACGTGTGCCAAGCACTACGGTCTCATTTAATCTTAACAAGTCTGTGATGTAGTTAGTAGCCATTCTACAGAGACGGAAAGGGAGGCTCGGGGAGTTTAAGTAACACTCACAAGGTTACACACAGCTAGTCAGCAAAGAAGGAAAGCTGGGGTTTAAACCCAGGTCCAGTGAGGAATGTGCCCGTAACTTCCCGTCTTAGTTGTGCTCTGTGTATTCCCTGGTGCCCCTGTAACTTTTGTAGCCTTTCCTTTGTCCTAGCTGGTCCTTCTGCCTGAGTGGGAGTGTTAGCTTTGCTGACATACCACTCGCCTTTCGAGTCCGGCACAAACCCTGCCTTCCCCTGACTTTCTAGAGCACACAGTGGTTAGCATCACCCGAGAGGTACAGACCCCTCTATTCTGTGCCCGCCCGTGGTGTGGGACTTTATCTCCTACTACCATGAACATAGCAAGCATTCAAATACTGGGGGAATTAAGTTGACAATATAAATTCTCTTTCTAGCCCTGGCTGGTGTAGCTCAGTGGATTGAGTACAGGCTGCAAACCAAAGGGTCGCCAGTTCAATTCCCAATCAGGGCACATGCCTGGGTTGCAGGCCGGATCCCCAGTGGGGGCCATGTGAGAGGCAACTACACATTGATGTTTCTCTCCCTCTTTCTCCTTCCTTTCCCTCTCTCTAAAAATAAATAAATAAAATCTTTTAAAAATAAAAATAAATAAAACCTTAAAAAACAAATTCTTTTTCTTTTTCTTTCTTTCTTTTTTTTAAAGATTTTATTTATTTATTTTTTTAGAGAGGGAAGGGAGGGATGGAGAGAGAGAGAGAAACATCAATGTGCGGTTGCTGGGGGCCACAGCCTGCAACCTAGGCATGTGCCCTGACTGGGAATCGAACCTGCGATGCCTGGTTCGCAGCCCGCGCTCAATCCACTGAGCTATGCCAGCCAGGGCAAAAATTAAATTCTTTTTCTAAAAAAAAAAACAAAAAACAGAGAGACCCAAAGTTTTCATCTGGGAGGGGAATTCATCCTAAGAACAGTCTCCGTAGCCCTCCTGGACTCCTTGCTCTGAGACTCACCTCTCACGGACGCCTACGGAGGCGCAGGCGGGTCTGTGCCTCTGCCGCAGAGCACCACTTCTGATGAAGAAAATTATTTAACTATCTACTTAAAATTTAAATAGTGTGAATCCAACAGGTTTTTAAAAAATCATTTTAGAGTTCTGAAAATTAGTTACCTTTTCCAAAAGCTCTGACCTTTGGGAAAAAGCACTTTTTAAGTTTAGTAGAAAAGTAAAAATATTGAGATACCTTACATGTACACAACCATGGCAGACACATGACCTAGTGAATCAGACATGTTTAACGTGCAAAAAGCTCCCTTAGCACAGAGCGACCGCATCTGAACTTATGAAGAGAGGGAGAACCCCAACAAACAGAACATTGTAAACGAAAGCATGGCCCCAAAAGTCTGAGAAAGGAGATGCGGGATGGGCACACCGATTTTAACATGTCCTCGGCCTCCTTGGGCGAACCAATGAGAAACGCAGTCAACCAATGAAGACTGGATTTCATTGGAGGCACCGACACCAAAGGTCAACCTGTCAAACGAAGCAAAAAGCAGAACTGAGTTCCATGGGTGAGTCCACCCCGGATAAAAGCCAATGGACCTTTTCACAGATTACGGGTCCTCTCCGTGTAGTAGCTCAGGGATGCAGGCCAGGAGGAACACTGCCTGGGCGATTAACTCCCCTGACAGAGCACCGGGCTTAGGGGCAGCAGCGCTGAGCTGACATCTGCAACCTGCACTGTGGCCTCAGACACAACTCCAAAACACTGAGAGACAACCTGTTAGTTCTTGCTACAAGCTTAAGCACCCTTCTAAAGATCACTGGCCTTCCCATTTGAAAACAAACAGAAAAACAAACAACAAAACCCTACAAACATCCCATACCTGTAAATGTCTCAAAGGACTGTTTCAAACATAATACTACCGACTTCAAAACTCCAACCCAGAACTAAAGAGAAAGACTCGCTTCTAGGTCTCTAAGAGACTCAAGAATTAGCATGGTCATCAATAAACTAACATGCACCACTATCATTAAACATATTTATGAAAGTTAAAAGAATTATCTGGGGTTGGGAGAGTTTAAGAACTAAAAAGGCAGATCATTTCGGCAGCGTAAGACGTTTGTGAACGGACTGAGCCTGACTGCACTTTGGGCTCCTCGTTTCAGAAAGGAAAAACAAGGGCGAGCCGCGGCCGCAAAGAGGAGGGGGCCAAGTGCACACCTGCGTCCCACAGGCACCGAGAGACGAGAGAATCTGCTCCCGACGACTGTCTGCTCTCTCTCCCAAAAGATTGGGAAGCAATAACCACAGCACCTTCCTCTGATGTGGGCTGTTAGGAGAGTGGGCACCAGTCAGCGTATAACCATCTCTCCCTACAGGGCAGCAAGACCACTGGACGTTGCTTTCTGACCTAGAATGGAACTAAATGTCTTGAAGAAAAAGACCAAGAAAAACGTGTAGAAAACACCCCAACTATCTGGAAGCAGAACGTTATTTTAGCAAGCAAAAATGAGCAAAAATGCAACTTTCTTTTAGCAAGGTACAACTGCTCCCTATTAAACTTGTTTTCAATGGATTCTCCTGGGTGATACATTGGAAAACATACTACAGGGGTGGGCAAAAGTGGGTTTACAGTTATAATACAAAACAAATACAATAATTAACAAATAATAATACAAGAATAAACTTTCATATACTCACAACTGTAAACCTACTTTTGCCCACCTCTGTATATTTAGAATCAGGAAACCGATATTTAAATACTTAGTAGTTTTGCCTCTTCTTCTGTGACTTGGGCAAGTTACCTAACCCACAAGTCCCACTTTACTCATTTGCAAAATGGAGTTAACCTACCTTGCTGCCTCACGGGAACGCTCCACAATGTATGTGTGAACTGTTAAGTATCATATACATTAAAGTAATCATTATCACTATTATCGTCTTCCTCACTCACTTTCCCAGGGAGAAGTCTGAACCAACGTCAAACTAGGCAAAGACAAGCAATGAAGAAGCACTGGAGAAGGGTGGCCATCGATCAGACAAACAAACCAAACCCTAAAAAACAAAATAACTACTATGACTAATTAGAAAGCCATTCTGTGACAGTTGATTTCTATGTGGTTCTCTAATTAAGAAAGCGCCTACACCCTGGAATCTACAGTCCCTTCATTAAAATCACAGCAGGGTTAAATCCTCATCCGTCCTCCTGGCTCACAATCAGAACGCCAACAGAGCACACTCTTACTCTTCAGGCACACGCCCGAGCCCGACCCCCACTCCCCCCACTGAGGGACAGCGGCCTGGCTGTCCGAGACCCGCGCGGGGCCGCTGGCCTTGCGCGCAGGAGTGTGTCTTCCTTCCCTGACCACTGGCGTGAAACTGGCAACCTCAGTCATTCCGAAGTAAGCCCACCGAGAACAGGTGGCTGAGAGAAGACATCATCATTTACAATTCCAAATTGAAAAAAAAAAAAGCCAAATGAACATAAACATTTTCTGAAAACCAGCTATTTTGAAATTTTCTAGATGGTTATAATAGTAGCTAAAATTTATCTATGGATAACTATGAGTCAGGCAACATTCCAAAAGCTTCAGTTACCAGCTTAGTCAGCATAATCACAGGTAAGTACAATTAAGATTTCCAATTTTTCAGACAAGAGTCACAGAACTGCTAACAAGTGGCAGAGCTGGGATTCAAAAATCAGGTATTAGGTTTGGAGACTATGCAGGGGGTCCAACCTGCAGCCCACAGGCCGCATGCAGTTCAGGAGGGCTGTGAATTCGGCCCAACACAAAACCGTACATTTACTTAAAACATTATGAGATTTGTTTTGTGATTATGTGTCAAAATGCATTTAATGTATGGCCCAAGAGAGATAACTCTTCTTCCAGTGTGGCCCAGAGACACCAGAAGGTTGGACACTCCTGCTCTAGATCCTGACTCTTGGAGAATCTTCCAGCCAGCAGTGCCGGGTCTCTGCCCAGTTCCGCCACCGCACACCCACTGTCACAGGCACACCCACTGTCACAGGGAGACGTCAACAAGACTGCAGTGCAGTGTCTCTCACTTTGTGGTCCTCTGTTTCCAGGTGAATGTTAGAATACCACGAGCCTCTAAAAATAAGGTCTCATTTTCTGCATCCAAAAATGATGGACTAAATAATTTGCCCAAAAAAAGGATGAAATAGACATATATCTTATTAAAAGTAGCACAAAGCTAACAGGATAGTGAAGAATGACCAAATTAATATCCTGGAAAGAAGAGAAATCCAAAGCAGTGAGGCCTGGGGCAACGGCTGATCTGCCAGAAGTCGCTGAGGGGCCCCATGTGTGCCCGGCCTCCCAGGACCCTGCAGCGGAGACACCTGGTAGGCCCCTCCGCCCCTCAGTGATGGACTGAGATCTCAAATAGATGTATCCAGGAGTAAGTGTGAACTAGAAGTAATCAGCCTGCCCATGAACTTGGCTTCAAATCACCTGGTCAGTCCCAAAACTCTCAAACTCCTGACTTGGAGTAAAGAGATCCTGGTTTGCTAGTGCTCTCAGGCACCTGGAAAAAGCAAATGAGAATCCTCCTCGGAAAAAGATACCCAAGGCTTCTAATTATTTCTATAAATAATGTTTCAAATACCACATCCAGTACACAAACACGTGACTAGACAAACACCAAGAGTAAGAATCATCATGAACAGTCACAGACCCAAAAGGGACTCAATAATAGAATTGAGGGAAGATTATAGAACAATTCTATTTACTCTGTTTTCGGAAATAAAAGCCAAGCTCGAAAAATTCAGCAGGGAACCTGAATCCATAAAAAGCAACATAACAGACTGAAAAGAACCAAAACTGAAGAATACAATAAATTCATCCATTGAGTTCTTAATTTCAATGAACTGTAGATTAGTCGAAGAGAGAACTGGCCAACCGAAAGCCAGGGAAAGTAAGTGACAAAAGGGTACAGTGGATACAACTGTGGAACTGGAGTCTCAGAACAGGGAAGAACAGGGGCAAGGCAATACGTGAAGAGACTTGCTGGGAATTCTCCGCAACAGATAAAAGACATCAAGCCACAGACTCGAAAAGCCCGGTGAATACGAAACCAGTGATGGCTATTACCCCAGAAGGCGACACGACCTGTTCGTAAGTACAGCACCACAGCTACCTAAGCAAGCATCTACTGCAGTCCTACCAGGGGCCAGATACAGAGACTATGAAGGCATAATGCTCCCAGTATGTGAAGTGTCCCAAATCATAACCTAATACACCCTCTACCTATGCACCACCAAAAAGGAGGAAAAAAGAAAACAAGAAGGCACAAAGAAAACGCTAGAGAGAAGTATTTAAAACAAAAGTGAGTTGACTTTAAAAGCAATAAAACTAAAAGGTACTTGTAGGAGTAACAATAAGCACACTCCAATGTTATCCAGTGGACTGGGTCTAGAAGTTCTTGCCTGTTTCCATTCCTTTCACTGGGCTAATTAAAGACGCCTCACAACCTAAACTGAAAGTCCTTGGCATGAGAAACTCAAAGAAGAATCTTTTCTTCCTGCTCTCCCCCAAGCCTACCTAGTAAAGGGTTTTTTAAATGATACATCTGGACAATTCTTTCTTGGCTGTCACGGTGACACACGTAGGCCTAGCGAGCACCTTTCCCCCTCTTACTCGAGCCAGCATGGAGAAGCTGGCTCTGGGAAGACCAGGCAAAGGAAGGCGAGTTGTACCAGGAGCCAGCTGAGCGAAGTGCAGTCCTGGGGGCACAGGGGAAACCAGAGCAGATAATCAGCAAGTGAGCGTCTATAATCCGTGAAATCCTCAAGTTTTATGAAAACCAATCTGGCCAAAGGCCCAAGGATCTCTGCCTTCTATTAAGCTCAAACTGCCAAGCGACCCCTCTCGTCCAAGGGCTAACACACAGGAAGACGGCGTCTGGAACACAGTGCGCCCCGTACAGGGGCTCCGGGAGGAGATGAGCTGGCTGGGAGGTAGGTGCTGCAAGGGAAACCTGCACACGTCAATGTGTGAAGACAAACGAACCCTTTCTGAAACAGTTCTCCTGAAGTCTCAGGCCGGCCGCCCACGACTGGGGGTGCTCCTGTGACTCTGCGTGTGGGATGTGCCCTTCAGACCAGAGCACAGCGACACGACTCCACACGACTTTACACGCCGCCCCGGAAGTAAAAGTGGCTCACAGAAGTGTACGCGCCGGGGCCGGCTCGCAGCCTGGTTTCTCGGGCTGTCACGGGTCTCGAGAGCTGTTCAGGCTTCAAACAAATGTCAGAACCACTCGGAGTTTCTTCTGTTTCTAGGATCCCATTACTGTTCAAACCAGCACACGGGTTTACTCATCCCTAAACCAGTGTGGCTAAACTAGCTTCTTCAAATGACACCAGCAGAAAAGAACTCCAAATTGCCAGACGATAAAAGCATATATCTGCTGTCTGATAAGGGTCTAGTTTCTAAAATATATAAAGAGTGCTTATAACTCAACCATAAAAAGACAACAACTCAATAAAAAAATAAGCAAAGCACCTGCCCTGACTGGTATGGCCCAGTGGGCTGAGTGGCAGCCTGCGAACCAAAGGGTCATGGTTAATTCCCAGTCAGGACGCATGCCTGGGTTGCGGGCCAGGCCTCTCGGGGGACACGCAAGAGGCAACCACATACGGATGTTTCTCTCCCTCTTTCTTCCTCTCTCTTTCCATCTAAAATTAAACAAATAAAATCTTTGGGAAAAAATACACAGAATTACTTTACTATTTAACCCAGCAATTCTACCCTAGGTATCTCCCCAAAAGAACTGAAAGCAGAGGTGCAAACAGACGCCCGCATGCCAGTGTTCCCTGGAGCAATATTCACAACGTCCAGAAGGCAGAAATGACGTCAGTAGCTACAAACAGATGAATGGGCACATGAAGCACAGGGATGGTCGACACGTGCCGCGGAGTACTGCTCAGTCATAGAGAGAAATGGGGCCCTGAGACGCGCTGCAGCATGGACGAGCCTCGGAAACATCAAGCTCGGTGAGGTGTGGCGGAAAGAATACCGCACGATTCCGCGCATATGAACTATCCAGAATAGGCAAATTCACAGAGACAAAGTAGAACAAAGCCACTGGGGCCTGCAGGGGAGGAGGGAATGGGTAGTTGTTGCTTAACAGGTACCTAGTTTTTGTCTGGGGTAAAAAGAAAGTCTTGGACATACTGGTCATGGTTTCACCACACCGCAAACACCCACTGCCAGTGAAATGTATACTTCCACAAAAACTTGCACCCTGATGCTTACAGCAGCTTTTTTTGTAACTGCCAAAAACCGTGAGCAACAAAATGTCTTTCAGTAGGTAAATGGATAAACAAACTGTGCTGTATCCATACCGTGAACATTATTCAGGGATTTAAAAAAAAAGCTCTCTGGCCACAAAAAGACATGGAGGAAACGTCCATACCCGCTGCGGAGTGAAGGAAGCCAGGCTAAAGAGGCCACGTAACTGCCGTATTTGTCATGTGTAATGTGCACTTTTTTGCCCAAGTTTTTGAGGGAAAAATAAGGATGTACATTATACACCGGTAGCACCTGGAATACCTTGCAACTGTTCTTGTGTTTTGTAATTACTTGTCACCTAAAACTTCTTATACCGTGATATGTTAAAAAATAAAGGTGCACTGGCTAAGTGGATTGAGCACCAGCCTGCAAACCAAAAGGTTGCTGGTTCGATTCCCACCTGGGGCACATGCCTGGGTTGTGGGCCAGGACTGCCACAGGGTCCTGATGAGAGACAACCGATCCATGTTCCTCTCCCTCCCTTCCTCTCTCTCTAAAACTAACGAAGTTATTTTAGAAATGATACAATTCCTTTATAATATACAAAACAAGTATTTGAACATAGATAAATAAAAAATTGAATTAAAAAATTAAAACAGAAGTTTTTTTCCCTGGAAGTTTGGGCCAAAAATGTGGGTGCGCATTATACCCAGCAAAGTACAGTATACGGTTGCAACCAGGTAACATTCTGGAGGCAAAACTGGAGAGACAGTAAAAAGATCAGTGGCTGCCAAGGGCCCAAGGGGAGGCAGGGTGGATGACTAGGTGGAAATGGGACACTTCCAGGATGGTGAGATTATTCTGTGTGACGATACAATAATGGTGGATACACGACATGATGTATTTGTCAAAATTCACAGAATGCACATCAAAGGGTGAACCCAAATAAGAACTATGAAGTTTAGTTAATAATAAGGTATCAATATTGGTACATCAATTATAGCAAATAGGCCACATTAATGTGAAATGTTAGTAATAGGGAAACATTTCAGTGTGATACACCTGTTATAATTGAACTACCACTGATACTTTAAGAATTAAAAATAGGTAAACAAATACACGTACAGAAAAAAGAACCCCAAAAAATGAGGATCGTATAAACAGCCTGAGACAACTTTTAAGAAACCCAACATTTGCCTCATAGAGGTGCCAGAAGGAGAAGAGGAAGAGCAAGAAATTAGAAATCTATCTGAAAAAACTGTGAAAGAAAACTTCCCTAATTTGGTGAAAGAAACAAACATGCAAATCCAGGAAGCACAGAGAGTCCCAATTATGATGGATGCAAAGAGGCCCACTCTAAGACACATCATTATTAAAAGCCAAAGGTTAAAGATAAAGAGAGACTCTTAAAAGCAAGAGAAAAAAGCTAGTTACCGGAAGGCTGCCAGATGGGGGGGTGGGGAGAAGAGGTGCAGAGGTGAAGGGATTGAGAAGTACAAACAGATCATTACAGAGCAGCCATGGGGATGTAAAATACAGTGTGAGAAATGGAGGAGCCGGCCCTGGCCGGTGTGGCTCAGTGGACTGAGTGCCAGCCTTCGAACCAAAGGGTCACAGTTTGATTCCCTGTCAGGACACATGCCTGGGTTTCCGGTCAGGTCCCCAGGCAATCACACACTGATACTTCTCTCCCTCTCTTTCTCCCTCCCTCCTCCTCTGTCTATAAACAAAGAAATAAAAATCTAAAAGAAAGAAAGAAATGGAGTAGCCAAAGAACTTATGTGTATGACCCACGGATAGGAACAATGGTGAGGGGCTGCCTCAGGGAGTAGGAGTGGAACAGGTTAAAGGGGGAAAACCAGGACAACTGTAATAGCACAATCAGTACAATATAATTGAAAAATAAAATATCAGAGAACCCGGACACCCTAAAAGGGAACACAAGCACACACCTGTTCACAGCAACGCCCTTCAAATGACCGACGGTGGAACCAAGCCAAGTGTCCGTCGACAGAGGGATGAATAGCCAACTGTGGCACACACATAAACCAAGTATTTTCAGCCATAAAAAAGAACGAAATACTGGTATGTGCTATAAGGATTCACGTCAAAGTGTAGATAAACTTCAAAAACATGCGCAGTGAAAGAAGCCAGGCCCAAAAGGTCACATATATGATTCCATTTACATGAAATAACCAAAACAGGCGAATCCATAGACAAAAAGGCTGGGAGCTGCGAGGGGCCGGGGGAGGGGCAGACAGGGAACGAACTGCTCGAGAGGCGTGAGGCTCCTTCTGGGAGTGATGAAATGTTCTGGAACTGGACGGAGGTTGTGTTTGCACAACACTGTGAGCGTACTAAATGCCACTGAATTGTTCACTTAAAAAACGGTCAGCTTTGGTCAAAGGGCGCAAACTTTCCACTGTAAGGTGAGTTCTGGAGATTCAATGTACAGCCTTGGTTGTTATAGTTGCAATATTAACAACGGTTAGTTCGTTTCAAACGAAATGAAGCAGGCCCCCGGAGAGATCTCTTAGTCGAAGGGAACCGAGGACATTCGCGAGAGAGCGATCTCATTACTCGCTCTTCCCTTGTACCCCCTCCCGTGATCCTGGACCGCCCCACGGCTCAGTCTCACCCTGCAAACACAGCTAATACCAAACAACAAGCCGCTACGTGGGCTTCACACACTAAATTCACTGCTGTTTCCTGTAACTCTTCTCCCCTGAGAGCTGAGCTCAAACACTAAAAGCTAACCTTTTACCATCATGGTCCTAAAATGTCCTTGTGATACCTTCTGCAATGCCCACCCAGGGGAGACAGGACAATGGACGCTTGCCCCAGGACTGCCTCCTGCTGCATGGTGCCAACCTTTCTGCCCACCTGCTCAGGACCACACTCTGGCTAAGTTCACCCACAGCTCTTCCAGAACCAACCAATGTTTTCTAGCACCTTTCCCTTTCTGTGGTCGAATTATTATAATGTATTACCACTGATCTACGTGTGAGCTTCCCTCTCTACACTGGGGAGTACCCTGAGGACAAGAATGGGGCTCATCTCCGAACTCGGAAAACAGTCACTGCTCCTCACCTGGCCCTTGCCCCGCCTGGCCTCCTCCTTCTGTGCCCATGTTCCTGACCCACCGTACTTCATTCTTCACCATGCTCCCACCCCTGGATTCTCTTCAAAAAGGGTTCTGACCACCAAACAATCCTTGGCTAAGGACAAATCTTCCCTGTGCCAAAACTAAATACCATTAATTCTGTCTTTTATGGACCTTTGTTCTTCTCCACTCCAAACACTATCCGGTCTGCTCACACACTCAGGGCACTGCAGAGAACGTAAGGGGTGCTGACACCACAGCCCCTCCCTCAAAGAGGATGGGGGAGGAGGGCAAGACCTGTTGAAAAGGGTTCAATAAAAAGTGAAGATTTAATGCACACAAGAAAATTATGAAGTGGCATGAGAAAAACACGCAGTTGAGGGAAGGCTGGTTCCTGGGGAAAGGGCCGTCTGAGAAAGGCCTCGAAGGATGGCAATCTCAACAGATGGAAAGTGGGAAAACAGGGCATGACACATGCGTGGCCATGCGGACACAGGAGCTGCGACAGAGGACATGTGTAGGGAAACTGGGGGACGGCACGGGAAGGGCAGGGCAGGGTCCTGTTACCTGCATGACAAGGCAAGGAGTCCATATTTAACTCAGCGCACAGCAGAGAGGGACATGACAGGCTGTGCTGTAGACCTTCCTGCAAGCGTTAGGGAGACCAGACCAGGGGCGGGGCTCTGACAGCAGCTCCGGCAGGCCCCCCACAAGCTTGTCCAAACCACCTCTGACGTCCACACCCCCAACAGCTGTCTTCAGGGCTCATCAGCATCTTTTCAAGGGAACTCTCCTTCAAGTCCCTCACTTGAATCACTAACTAAAGAGGAAAATAATTTAATAGTTTGTCCCACGAAAGTGACTAAAAACTAATCTTGCCCTGGCCAGCGTGGCTCAGTTGGAGTGTCCTCCCATAAGCAGAGGACTGTGGGTTCAATCCCCGGCCCAGGCTCATGTGACCCCCAGTCTGCGTGACAGGGGGCAGCCAACGATGCTTCTCTCTAGCACCGATGTTTCTCTCTAAAAAGCAATTAAAAAAAAAAAAAAAGTCCTCAGGTGAGGATTAAAAAAAAAAGGAAATCTTATGAATTGATGTAACGTAAGGCACAGTCCTGACAACAAATAGTGAGTACCTACTGTGTGCCATGTACTGCTCCAGCAACAGGGAAGCAAAGGCAGAGGAGGCACAGTGTCCATCCCGAGTTTACATCTTTGAGAAGAACTAGATAAAGGAAATGTCAGCTAAATGCTGTGGAGAGAAAGGGTGGGGCAGGAGTGGGGGAGAGAGTGAGAGTGAGAGTGAGAGACAGAGACAGACAGACACAGACAGACAGACACAGACAGAGAGCGGCAGCAGATTCCATGGGCTCCTGGAAGCCAGCTGCTGAGCCGTGTGCACTCTCACGAGGTCTGCACTTTGCACTGAGTGCGCGAGACCGGTCCTGGAGCTGCACCGCGCTGGGTTTCCAGCCCTGGTTCCATCACTTAGTGGCTGAGTGGCAGATTTTTTTTAACTCCTCTCGCAAATTGCTTATTCTCTCTTGAATCTGTTTCTTTCCCCGAAATATACAGATAAAGTACTGGCCTTACACACAGCTCTTTTTTGAGAATTAAATAACAACGTACGTAAATACCGTGCACAGTGCCTGGCATTGTAAAGGGTCTGTAAATGCTGGCCTTTAGGTCAGTGGTTTAACACACACAAATTATTTTGCTCCTGTTGTCTAAAAACTAATGATTCAGCATAAGCTGTCTGAAAAAAATACTTACGTCTTGGGAGACGAACCACCTGCAAACAGAAACCTGGGAACAGTTTGTAAAATAGTATTAAGAACCACCTTCCTCAGCTATAAAAAAGAATGAAATCTTACATTTGCGACAGCATGGATTGACCTAGAGGGTATTATGCTAAGTGAAATAAGCCAGAGAAAGACAAATACCACATGATTTCACTTACATGTGGAATCTAAAAAGAAAAATGAGTGAACAAATGAAAGAGAGGCAAACTCACAGACACAGAGGACAGACTGATGGCTGCCACGAGGGAGGACGGCTGGGCCTGGGTGAAAATGGGGAGGGATTAAGAACCACAAACTGGCAGTCACAAAAACAGCCCCAGGGACGTGAACTGTAGCACAGGGAATGTAGCCGATGATATTGTAATAACTTAGGTACGATGTCAGGCGGGAATAGGAAATACTGCGGGACCACTTAGTAAAGTATGATTGTCTAGCCACTATGCTGTACGCTGGAGACCAATACAAAATAATATGGAATGCAAAATGTAATTTAAATAAACTTCAAAAAATTTAACAAATAAAAAAGGAACACCGTCAACTACACATAAAAAGACAATTCTATTGTTTAGCACTGGAAAGGAATGAGCTATCAGGCCATGAAAAGACACGGAAGAAACTTAATGCGTGTCTCTGAGGGAAAGAAGCCGACCTGAAAAGGCTGCACACGGTGTGATCCCAGCCATCTGACCTTCCGGGAAAGGCCAAACTGTAGGGACGGTAAGAAAGGCCAGTGGCTGCCCCGGGTGGGGTGGGGTGGGGGCAGGGGGCGGGTAGGTGGAGCACAGAGAATTCTTGGGCACTGAAACTACTCTCTACGATACTGCAGTGGCGGATACACGTCACTGTAAAGTTCTCCAAAGCCACGGCGCACATGTCACCGAGTGAGCTGTGACGTAAACTGTGCACGGACGCCGGGTGATGATGATGTGTCAGCGCAGGCTCATCAACTGAAACAACGTGCCGTCTGGGGGGCCATGGGGGGGCTGTGGGAGAACCTCTGTACCTTCCTCTCAATTTTGCTGTGAATCTAGGACTGCTCCAAAAAAAAGTTCTATTTTTTTTTAAATAGGGCATGGCAATATGCACTAAAATGCAAACAGCAGTTATCTCTGGAGAGTATGGTTATGTACCTCTGTACTGTTTGAGTTTTGTGCCATGAGCACACATTAATTTTATAAGAAAAGGATATATTTCAATAAAAGTTCTAAAAGTTGTTTAAACTAAAACACTATGCTAACATTCTTGAAATTTTTTCTTTTACATACGATTATTTCCATGTACAACCATTTCAACAAAAGTTAACTTTTTCTAGAACAGAAATACTGTTATAGTAGTGGGATTTTTTTTTTCAAATTTTTGATTTAGTATAGTCAAATCATGTAAGAAAATAAAATACTATGAGGTATATATTTTAATAGAATGTTAACAAGCTAAATCAGGTCAAGAAGAAAAACAACATGTTGGCTTATGGAACGTAAGTCTTATTATATTCATTTATAGACAGAATCAAAATTTCCCATTTTCTTATTCCCAAATTATATATATATGAGGTCTGTCCAGAAAGTCCAGCCATTGTTAGTTAATATAACGAAAGTGTTTGCATATCCGTGCAACCTGGCAGCCACGAAGAGTGGACTGAAAGTGTGTGCACGAACAAGGGCGACGTCACTGTGCTTGCCAGCGGGGGCGGCAGACGCTGCTGAGTGACATGTGCACCGTGTGCTTGTCACGTTCAAAATGACTGAGCGAGTAGGGCAACAAAACTGCAGCAAATTTTGCACTAAGCTTGAACATTCCTTGCAGAAGCTACCCAAATGATTCAGCAGGTTTCAGGAACGATGCAACAAGCGCACTGCAAATAAAAGTGTGGCACAAACACTTCAAAGACGGTCAAAGGTCTGTTGAAAGTGGCCCACACGCTGGAGGGCCTGCAACAAGCAGAGCACCTGAGACTGCTGAACAGGTACGGGCTGTGATCAACAAAGATCGGCGACTGACAGTGCGAGAACTAGAAGCTGATCTGGGATTCCAAAAACTACCGTGTCTGAGATTTTGACGCAGGATCTTGGCATGAAATGTGTAGTGGCAAAATTCAACGCACGGCTTCTGCTACTAGAACAGAAGGGACACTGTGCTGTGTTGCTAATGACGATTCAAACCACTACCAAAGAACCAGATTTCCTCAAGGTCATAACTGGAATGAATTGTGAGTCTACAGCTATGATCCAGAAATGAAGGCCAGTCGTCCCAATGAAAACTGCCTGGTTCTCCACACCCAAAAAGGGTGCGTCGAAGTCACAGCAAGATCAAGACCATGTTAACTGTGTTTTTTGATTGGGAAGGTGTTTTCCATCATAAGTATGCCCCTCCAGGCCAAATAATTAATAAGGAGTACTGCCTTAGTGTTCTTCGTTGGTTGAGGGATGCAATACGATGAAAACAGCCACGAGTATGGGCAACTGATGACTGGCAGCTTCATCACGACAATGCACCTGCTCATGCATCCCATCTCACTCAGTTCTTTGGTGAAACATCAAATCACCCAGGTGACTCAGACCCCCTACTGCCCAGATTGGACACCCTGTAACTTCTGGCTTTTCCTAAAACTAAAATCACTTTTGAAAGAGAAGAGATTTCAGACGGTCAATGAGATTCAGGAAACTACAACAGGGCAGCTGATGGTGATTCCAACAAAGGATTTTGCAGACTCTTTTGAACAGAGGAAGAGACGCTGGGAGAACTGTGTGAGGGCCCAAGGCACCTACTTAGAAGGGTACTGAGGCATCATTGCCCTGTGTACAATGTTTCTTGTATCTTTTATCTGCTTCAGTAAATGTTTTTTCCATATCACATGGCTGGATACTTTCTGGAAAGACTTTGGTAGTTGCTGGTTTGAGAGAAAGAGACATGTAGATGTGAGAATCATCAACTGGCTGCCTCCTGTATGTGCTGCAACTGGGGATCGAACCCACTACCTTTTGGTGCACATGACAACGCTCCAACCAGCGGAGGCTCCTGGCCAGGGCCCTACTCCAAATGACTTCATTTAGAATTAACCAAAGCAGAGAGGAAACATTAGTCTGTTTTCCCTCAGGTTCAACTGAAATCAGATATGACTTGTACACGGTCAATGGTGTGACCCTACATTAGCAGAGACACCTCTGGAGTTGTAGTCCAAATCACGGGCTCCTGGACAAGATTTCTGAATGGACCATCCACTGAAGCTTCTTCTTCAGTGGATACAGATGGATCAGTATCAAGTATTAAGAATACTGGCCACAAACAAAGTAAGTAGAGATAATGCTTGGTCAGTTGAGAAAGGACGCCATAAATATAATATCAGCTACTATAATTAGAAGTCAATTCCAATTCTTTTTAGTAACATATTCAGGGTTAACATTTTAAATATAGATATATGAAAAACCAAAAGCACCAACAAGAGAAATCTTATTTATATAAAAAAATTTCTGCTGAAATTCTAAATTCTAATATTGATTAAAAAATAAACTGATTATTTAAATCAAGAAACCAGTAGACTGAGCCAACATCCTTTGAAAGTTAAGCAAGTTAAGTTCAATAGAAACCAGCAGGTACTAAACTCATGGAACTCATTAATTCAGGAAGGGACCATGAACCAAAGGGGAGAAAAGAAACGGAAGCTTCTGTGGCATATTCCTTTAAGAGATGGCGGCAAAATTTCTGCTTCATTCGTTGATTCACACAGAAACTACACGCCGAGCACGAACGACACGCCGAGCACTCTTGTCAGCGCTGGGAATACCATGGGGAGCAGAAAGCCCTGCGCTCACACACCCGAACCTGACCTCTTCCGCCTGGAAGGCTTACACACTTGCTCCGCAGGAGTTATCCTCCAGTTCGTGCAGATCAAACACAGGAGCACTCTGTGCGCAGGTGAAGGGCATCGCGTCTGACAAAGTGTTTTTCAAAGACACATTTAATAAATGACACGGACTGCCTCATTACTAAGCCCTTCACTCCGTTCTCCTGTTCAGTATGTCAGACCTGCAATCTCCTACCACAAAGACTTCAACTAAAAGAAAATGAAGACTCTACTGCCGCTATATTTAAATTTGTGTATCCACTAGGAAAAAACAAACAAACAAGAAAAAAAAACAGCACTAAATTCAGGTCAGTTTCCGCTGTCCCCGTGCAGGAGCGCACAGGCACCTGTTACTCCGTTCGGGCGCATGCGCCCTGACTGTGCGCTGTTCGGGGGCAGCTGCTCGGCTGCAGCCTTGAGAGCATGTCCTCCGCACCTGCGCCTTCAAGTAGGAACCCCTGAACACAAACGGGGCTACTCTGCTGCTCTAAAACTCCCCAGGGGGAAGTCCCCGCCCTCCTCATGGCAGGGGGTGTTCCTTGGTTTGTGTGCCTGCCCACTTAACACCCCTCCCCACCTCGTCTGTTGTTCCCTCCTCACAGCTGGGGAACAGCCATCACTCTAGGACCCTCATTACCTCACTGCCTGGAATACTTTACCGGGCTAACTTAACCCACTTTTGTGGCTACTGTTTTCTCTGAATTTTCCCCATCTTTCAACCATTTTACTCACTCATAGGAATGCTTTGCAAGTTTTCTACAAATCCAAATTTAACATTAATACCTACTACTAGAAAGGAAAGGGACGTGAAGATTAATGAGGCATGGTAGCCACCTAAGAACAGACAATCTTGGGGTGAAACAGATACAGTCTACAGCAACCTAAGGATGAAGACGGAGGAGGAAGGCAGGGCACTCCGGAGAAGAGCATCGGTAAGCGGTGCTTTGCTCTCAAGGCGCTCGCAGGCCACGGGCCAGCCGCAGGGGCTTTACCGTGAGACAGAACACAGCCTTGGCCTCAAGGACCTCACAGCCTAGCGCAGTGGTATGCAAAAACCTCTGGCGGTTTTTCCAGCACAAATCTTACACAGATACCCGAAAGATAAGGGGGCGGCGACAAGAGCTGCTCTGGTGGACTTGGGAAGAGGACGGATGACTCTTTTATCTCTTGTGCCCCAGATGCCTCTGCAGACCTGGGGCAGCTCAGCTCCCAGGGAGTAAGAGGGGCCCCCACCTCTCCGTGCTGTTTTGATACACCACTCAGAACACTGCCACCTGCCTGACACAGCGAGCGCTCCCCAGCACTGGTTAAATAAAACGTGGGAGCTACGCAGTAACGCACAAGTCACTGGCCTAGTGCACCGGGATGGCAGAGGCACACTGGGAAGAAGTGAGACCGCCAGGCACAAGGCAGGAAAAGCTGAGTCCAAATCACTGGAATCCAAAGCTAGACAAAGAACTGTAAAGGTCTCAGCAGTTTCTCAAAAATTCCAGGAGGAAGAAAACTTACCTCAAGTACTTTTTATTTTTCCCCTGAAATGCTTGTTTCCTTAGCTGGCTCTGCCTGCCTGCCACAGCAGTTCCCCAGATCTCCCCACACTCTTCAGGCTCCCAGCTCCCCACCTGGCCCCTGCCCCTGGGCAGAGCACCCTCACGGAATACAAAGGGAAGCATCCCTTGCCTCCCAACCCCAAGTTCATCTGCCCCCACCCACACACCTCTGCTTTCTTCTGGGAGGGGGTTCTCACTATCCAGAGGGTTCCCTGGATGGCCTCGGCCCTGGGCTCTCCAGGAAGGTCCTCAAGCCAGCACCCTCGGGCTCAGTCCCACCTCAATGCACACCGGCTCAAGGTTCTCCTAAATTTAAAAAGTCTTCTCTTGACTCCGGATTCTCCCGGAAGCTCCTTTCACTCCAACAGCCAAGCTTTAGGAAGGATGGACTCCAAACTCATGGTTTCCACTTCTTCGCCTCACTTGCTCATCCACACGCAACCACTGGGCACCCCCAAAGCACATCTCACCACTCCTGGCTACTTACTGCCTCCAGCTTGAAACTCGTTCTTTCCTCGTGCCGTGCATCTGGGTTTCCCTCCTAACCTGTCTGGTTGCATGGTCTCTGCTCTTTAATCACCACCCTGCTTCCTTAAATGTTCACATTCCTCAGAGTTTTGTCCTGACCCTCTGGGCACTTGTCATTATTAAGAACAGTGACTTATCGGAGGGGGTGGGGTAGGACGGCGTCTAAAACTGCAAGACCTCGCAGGGGTGTCCAACACGTGGCCAAGGATGGCTGTGAATGTGGCCCAACACAAAACTGTAAATCTACTTAAAACATCATGAGATTTTCTGGTGACTATGTGTCGAAATGTATTTAATGTGTGGCCCAAAACAATTCTTCTTCTTCCAGTGTGGCCCAGAGACGCCAAAAGTTTGGACACCCTTGTTCTAGGGGGCTGAGCTCCGGAAAGCCCGTTACTGGTGGGAGACACCCATTACTCAGGGAAAAAGGAATCCCTACTCTACATACTCACACCCCTGTGTGCCCCCAGAGCAATCACGCCCACTCTGAGGCTGACACACATGTGCTGACCTCCGAGTCTCAGTCCACAGCCCAGCTCCTTCTCCTCCACGGCATCTGGGCCTCAAGCCCCTGAGGCCTTCCTTACAACCACCTCCAACCAAAGTCTGAAACAAACCATCGCGACCCAACGCCCCCCATCTTCGCTTTCTCCACTGTCTTCTACCTCACCGGTGAACAGGCACCACCACCGCCTCGCTTTCAAGCCGGAAGTCTCGACTGCCTTGCCCCTCCTCCCTCACAAGTCCACCTCCTCAGCACCCTCATCCCAGCACCGCTGTGCTCAATACCCTCTTAGCCAGCACTCAGAAGCCACTCTCTGCCAAATACCGTTACAGGCATTGAGCACACGGCAGTGAACAAGAAGCCAAGCTTAATCCTAGAGGCAGGAGACAGGCAGCACATAAATAAAAGACAAGATAATTCCAGATGGTGATCAAAGTTATGAATAAAATAAAGCAAGATGAGGTGACAGGGCACTGCTTTAGATGGAGAGGGTGGCGAAAACCTCCCAGAGAAGGAAACATTTACGCTGCACCTGAATGACAAACAGAAACAAGTCTCACAGGGATCTGGGAGGCAGAGAGCTCCAGGCAGGGGGAGGAGCCAAGAATTAAAGTCCTCAGGTAGACAGGACCTTGGGCTGTTAGGTCCATGAGGCCGGAACTTAGGGAGCGAGGAGGAGCCAGGACAGAGGGGCTCAGAGGGAGGCAGGGGGCACATGGGCCCTTGTCGGCCACCACGGAAGCAGTGAACAGCTACCAGAGGGTTCTAGGAAGACAAGGGAGGTAATCCAACCTGAATTTTAAAGATCAGCTAACATTAAGTAGAAAATGGTTTGGGCTGAAGACAAAAATAGGAGCTTGGAAAACCAGTCAGGAGGCTAATATAGTCTAGATAAGAGGGGGTGGTGCTTCAGATGGGAGGGAAACAATTCAGGATATAGTCTGGACATAAAATGAACAGAACTCACTGGAAGATTAAACACTGGGGGTGGGGAGAAATCTAGGACAATTCCTAGGTTGTTTTTAGGTGTAATTTACATATAGTAAAATTACATAGAATATGACTCCATCAGATCTGATGAATGCCCATCAAGTGCCAGAACATCTCCATGATTCTAGATAGTTCTCTTCTGTCCCCTCCCAGTCAAGCCCCTCCCACCCAAGAAGCAACTACTGATATGATTTCTAGTCTCACAGATTAGTTTTGCTTATTCTAGAAAGTCTTACAAGTGGGATCATCCATTATGTACTTCTAGGGTCTGGCTTTTCTCTCGGCACAGTGTGTGTCACTCGCCCTCATCACCCGTGTCAGTAGCTTGTTCCTCTCTATCGCTGAGTGCCTCCGGTTACGGACGTTCTTGTACAAAGTCTGTTTATTTGTGGACATGTGTTTCCACGTCTCTTGCATAAGTATCTAGAAATGGAACTTCTCAGTCACAGAGTGGACATATATCCAACTTTTTAAGAAACTACTGGCTTTCTGAAGCGGCGGCACCATCTCATACTCGCCGCAGCGTGCAGCTGAGTGCCGCTGTTCCGCCCGAACACAACACACTCCACCTGTGCCGCAGCCAGACTCACTCTTCAGCTCTCCCGAGGTCGCCCCCCTCCTTGCCCTGCCCCTCTGCTGCCTGTCTCAAGCAGTGTATTCATTCGACAAACACCTGAAGAGTGGACGAGAAAAGGCTGGAGCGGCCAGGGCTCTGGGCAGGGGAATCAGCACAGCTCCTGAGGTGGGCCAGCGCTTGGTGCCTTTAGGAGACCGAACGTGAGTGGGGCTGGAGGGCGGCAAGCGAAGGCAGCAGGAGAGGCGAGGGTATCCAGGCCTTGTGGGAAATGGCAAGGGGTGTGGACTTTCTTCTAAGTACTACGAGAAACTGCTAAAAGATCTTAGGTTGGGCAGAGACAGGTGACTCTCGGCCACTCTGGGCAAAGGGGAATAAAGACAGACAGGAGGAGCCATGGGGAGGCCCTGGTCACGGGCACCCAGGCACTCCAGGCAGGAGAGGCGGCAGCCCAGAGGGTGGCGGCAGCACAGCAGACAGGCAGTCGGATCATGGACGCAGCACTGGCGGGAGCTTGCTGGCAGATAAGATGTGGGGGTGCTAAGAGAAAAGGAGAAATCTGACTTGAGACACGGAACGGACGATGAGTCTCTTGGGGAGAAGGGAAGGAGGAGAGGAGAGAGAGTTCGAGGAGCATGTGCTGTGTTGGACTGTGAAGCTCGAGTCACCGGTGAGACACCCCAGCAGCAGCGTCAAGCAGGAGCGGGAGGAGCTCGGAGAGGTCTGGCTGAAGACACCAATGTGGAGTGGTCAGCTTATAGACAATCATGAAAGCCTGAGGCTATCTGAGAACACCAGGGACAGAGCCCAGAGAATGCCAATGTCAAGTACAAGGGGAGGAATGAGCCACAGAGGGGGAAGAGACAAGTGAGAGCCAAGTGGGTGATGAGGAAGTAAACAGTCCTCCTTTGAGAAGCCTCCTGTGACCTTTCATGTTAAGGTTACACATCATGCTACAGCCCCGGGGTCCCCACCCCCACCCCGGTCACTGCACTTTTGATATCCCCGTGTAACTGCCTTTCTCCACCGGGCAGACAGCTGAGGATGCACAAGCACTAAGCTCAGCAGGGGCCAGTCTTGCTTGAGTCCAGTGTCTTGGTACCCGGCACAGTGCGGAATGTTCAGGGACCACGACCATTCAGTGAGTGTCGCCTGTGGGTGGTGCGCCCCACCACATGCCCTCCCTATCTGAGACCTCCCCTAGTGGTCCCAAGGACAGGACACCTCGTTTCACGGACGAGGACACTGGCTCCCGCGGAATGCCCAAGGTCGCTGCCAGTAAGTGATGGAGCCAGACGGAGGCCACACATCTTCCTTCCGATGCTCTGCTGCCTCCATAAAGTGCCCATCACAGGGACTTTTACAGCCGAGTGCCCTCTCACATCACTGCCAAAGGCGCAGAGAAGCTGCCCTCAGGCAACCGGCCCGCCAGAGCACTGAGTCAGGGAAATGTCCAGGGAGGCAGGCCTGCTCCTCAAGGATTCCTCCTGTTGTCAGGCATAGTGAATCAGCTCCAGGCTCTCAAAATAATGTCTCGCATTTAGGGAGATTTTAAATGCAGAAGTTAAATCCTCCCTGAACTGGGGTCTGGAGGTGAAAATTTAGGACTCCTAGGGCCTCAGCTCAAATTCTAGAACTCAGTTTTAAGCCACATACCAGAAATTTCCCCTACATCTAAAAGGCCTCGTTCTAACATCACAACTAATGCTGAACATGGCACAGGGCTTCTCCACAAAGTCCATGCTGGTCCAAGACATACCCAGGATGAAGTCACTGAGGCCTAAGACACCAACACTGCATGTCTTTGTGAAAATTCTCTCTGTCCATCCTCGGCTTGCAAGGTGGATGTGCAGCCTTTCTCCTGACTCAAGACTGGAACGACACAGGCTTTTCTCCTAAGTGAGTGCATTAGCACCCAGAGGCTCCCTTTCTTCATCTACTCAAGAGCAACTGCCAGCTGCTCTGGGAGAGTGTGGGCCACGGCAGAAAAGAACAGGGTCCTAGCCTCGACTCTCAGTGTAAAGCCGCACAACGTGGGACAAGTCGCCACCTTCTCGGCACCTCTCCTGAGCTGTGGAGCCAGGAGGCTGAACCAGACCATCTCTTAGGCTTCCTCACGCTCTCCATGTAACTCAAGCAGAGCGCACAGAAAGGGTAGGTGAGGGTATGTATGCAGGATGCCAGCCAGCTGGTTCGGAAAGGCGGGGAGGATGAACCTCTGGGATATGGTTAACAAAGCCCATTTGACCTGTGCTGTTTCCTCCCAGGCCAGAGGCCCTGCCCTCAGACCTGCTTCCCTCCACGGCTCCCCCAACCCACCCTCGCGACCCAAGTTCCACTCAGTGGCTTTGGATCCTTCATGGGAAGCAACGCTGAGCACAGCGTTGTGCGTACGGTGTCACTAACAGCTGTGGGCTTCGTCTGGGGCTTCAACGGAGTGCGATGATTACAACAGCCCAATCCAACTCCCCGACGAAGAGTCGTACACACAACTAAAAGATGTTTCTAATAACGCCTAGCACCAACCAACATTTTCACATAGTTCTACATTGTTTCACTGGAGTGATTAAGAAAAGCAGACGAAATTCCTTTCTTACCCTTTACAACACAGGTGGCCAAACACAAAGCCCGCAGGCCGAATCCACCCCTCCACCTTGTTTTATCCAGCCCAGCACCTTGTTTCTACCCGGTGGCAATGCCGAGCTCTTGCTTTTCTGTTAAACAGTAGTTACATTTATACAGTCCTAAAATGACATTCGGCCCTTTGAAGGCAACTGTGAGGCTGATGCGACCCCCAGTGAAAATGAGTTTGACACCCCTGCTTTACAAGGTACCACTGAGGACCCCGTTCAAGCTCTTTTGAGCTAGGTCTCCATTCACAAAGCATAAGGATATAAACAGAAGGAAGACTTCAATCAACCCACCTCTACAGTTTGGATTAACTTCTCAAGATGCTCAGGACTAAAGCAAGTTATTTGCTATGTTTAATGCCATTTCCACCTAACCCACAGGTCAAGTCTGAGTGCCCTGCCGGCAGGGCCGGCTTCAGAAAGGGAGCGTTTCCACCAGCACTCGAAGCCGCATTTCCCGAGTCACTGTCATGTCGTCTCTGTATTCTCTTAATAGCTGCTATCACCACCTGACACTCACGCTGATGTACTGTTCACAGCCCATCTCCAGAGTGGGCTCCTTCTCTGTCCTGCTCACCGCTGCGTCTCCTGTGCGTAGAACAGGGCCCACAAACACTTGTTAATAAAAATCAGAGCACGACACTCAGAGGCTTCAGTCCCTGTTCAAGGACGTGACGCTCAAGCATGGAGCCACCTTCCCATCAGACTGACACTCACGTGTTCCAACGAACTTCCGTCCTTTCCTACGGAACGGCTTACACGCACACACTGCAACACGGGTATTTCCCGCTGTAGTTAACGTTTTCTTTCTTAACTTCCCCAGAATGAAGCCTCAGGTATACCAATAAGGCACAGAAAACCTCAGAGTTCACCTTCCTGCTGTGTTGTGTGCATTACTGACAAAGCAAACACCACTCTAATACAGAAAAGCCCCGACTGCGTTTGTTGCCATGAGAACCTTTCCCCCTTACTGCACGATGCACAGGCATCGGCATTAAAAGGACTTCGACAGTCTAACTAATAATAAGAAACACTTCAGTCTAAGAGCAATGTGCCCAAACTGTCCACTGCAAAAGCCTTGATTTCACTATGTAGTTGAACTGTATACGTTGAACTGTACGGGTCCACTTATACACACATTTTTTTTTCAATAGATACTGTAAATGTATTTTCCTTATGATTTTTTCCCCTAGGTTACCTGATTGTAAGAATACAATATATAAGGCAGATACAAAATATGTTAATCTACTATTTATGTTATTGATAAAGCTTCTGGTCAACAGTAGACTACTGGTAAAGTTTTGGGGGAGTCAAAAGTTATATGCCAGGGGATGGGTCAGCTGCATTATATTTCAAGTGTATAACACTGATGTACAGTTTTGCTCCGATGCAAACATGATTTTATTGTTTTACTTTATTTTGTCATTTTACCTCCACAAAAAGAAAACAAAGGCAGCAGAGTCAAAAGCACCAGACAGATCTAATGAGCACTGAGGTGCCTAGAATATTAAGTCCCCATGAGGAAGAGCACCTAAGGCACATCGGAAAAAGAACTGTCCTTTGGAGTATTTCTTGAGTCCCATTTGGTCAAACTGAGAGCAGTCCCCAGATACATGATTCCTGTGCACTGTAAACCAGTAACTGAAAAGAGACGGCCCTTACACTTCACCGTATATCACTCTTTAAGCCGATACAGATTTCAGTTCAGGACAGAACTGCAGAAATGGGGAGGAAAGAGAAATGTTTTAGATTAAATCTCAGATGTACTGGCAAAAGTGGCCAGGTGTGGGGAAAATGAAAGTTTAGAAAACTCCCAGAGGTCACTAAACCACATGGCGCAGTCACAAAGATCATGCTTTCCATTATTTTGTCCAAGTCCGGATTTGAAGTTCATTATAACTTTAAAAAAAAAAAATATGGATTTCAAGACCAATCTACCAATATCTGACTTTGCCCTGAGCAGGCACTGAGCTGTGCTGGAACTAGTGAAGGCTCTGGAGCGGGGGAGGGGGGAGGGGGGTGGAGAAGTAATGGCGGAGAATGATGACAGTCACATCCCTGACCTCTCACCAGCTATATGACTTCTCGGAAAAAGGAGAGAGGATCAACCTCTCAGGTACGCTGGGTGGACCTGGCTTTTTTTTTTTAAATCCTTACCTTATTGATTTTAGAGAGAGTGGAAGGGCGGGAAGAGAGAAAAGACACACTGATGTGAGAAACATCAACTGGTTGCCTCCCCTAGCGCCCTGACCAGGGGTCAAATCTGCAACCCAGGTATGTGCCCCGACCAAGGCCTGAACCTGCAACCTGCTGGTATACGGGGCGATGCTCCAACCAACTGAGACACCGGCCAGGGCTGGGTGGATTTTTTAAAGGCAACTTAAAATACCTTGAACAGAACTTAACATACTGAATCTTTTTTAAAACAAACGAACAAATGTTGGTATCCTTTCCCATCTATATGAAGAGAAGGCTGAATTCACCAGAAGTAGTCCAACTCTAATTTCTAGGTCTAACCAGATACGACTTCGACTACATTCTATTCCAGACCACTAAAAGATTGTAAAACCTAAAACCTAAAAGATGTCTCCTCACGTCTTAGTACCTCAGCAACCTTCTCTCACATGTATAAACACACACGAGTTACCTTTGTAGAGTAAGACTTATAACTTTTCCTTGTAACATAAACATAAGCATACATGTGATAACTACTTATAATTCAAGGAACTAGGGTTTTTAAAACTCCACACCAAACAAGGTCATAATTTAAATACCAATGTAGAATAAGTTGCTTATTTTGGGAAACTCCAAGTAATTGATAGCTGTGTAGATGTATAAAGGCGCCTACTTATGTGACAGGCTTGATGTTAACGCACAAGAAAAATTCCACCCATCTGTCTGTGAAGCCGACAGCGCGCGCGCGCGCCCACCGCCGCGCCTCCCTCTCCGAGGCCGCGCCTGGGCCCGCGGGGAGGCTGCTCTCGGGAAGGCGACTGCACCGCACCGGGCACGTGCCCTACACGCATCGCAGTACGAGAAACAACTTGAGGCAAGACCAACTTCCGAGGTTGGTCCACAAGGGCCAGCCGGTCCGGAAGCTGGGCCTAAGGCCCCCCCACACCATAAAAATCAGGGAAACTAACGGGTTCTTCGGCATCTGAGAGGAAGCATCCGGCCACCATTAAAGAATAAACTGGGGATGCAGATAATTAGTGCACCCCGAGGTGACAGTTAATTCCACTAGCACGCCATCTCACAGGACACACATATCATGGAACTGCGCTTTATTTCTACTCTGAGAATACTGAAGTTGGAAATTTCAAGGGAGCCAAATGCCAAATATCCCTTGAAAGAACGTTAGATCCCTCCCCACCCCCTGCACGGAAAGACCTTGGCACACCTCGGAGCCAACACCACAGTGACCAAGACACACCGGCATTACCCACCGCTTCAGGGGCTGGATGTTCCCTGAGATTTGTTTCCTGATAACTTCTTGCACAAAAACCAAAAATTCAAGGCACATTCAGCATAGGCTAGGATGCAATACACTTTCTGAAAAGCACTGAACGTCTAGGATTTAAGGAGAAACTGTACCCAGACCAAGTTTTATGCTCTGTTGGAGCAGGAAAAGGCTGGAAGCTAAAAAGCGAGACAGGCTCTTAAAAGCCAGGTATGGCACGGCTTGCCACTTCTCAGGAAGGAGGCTTCTGGCTGAAACAAAAGCACAGAACGGGAGAGACAAGAACAAAACAACACTAGCCAACCCCCCGAGTGTTTGCTCTGGAAGGGAGTTCTCACTTAAGAGATGAGGAAACTGGAACCTAGAGAAGGCAGGTAACTTGGCCAAGGTTACGGTTCACTGGTGGCAAAGCTGGAAGGAAGATTCCTGTTCTCCCAGGTCCGGACTTCAGTGCAGTTTCCCACTCCACCAAGCTACCACCCCACGTAAGATGTTTCATAAAACTCTTCACTGAGGCTGTTAACATAAGGGTCCAATTATCATCCAAAGATCTGCCTGTTAGATAATAGCTCGAAAATTCCATCCATTTTACAGCAGTTACCAGAGTCATCTAATCTTTGAGAGACGGAGGGGGGAGGAGCAGAGGGAAGGGGGGGCGGAATCCTAATGTCCTAATTTTGATCTGCTCCCCAAAGGCAAACTAAAGGGTTTCACACAGGCAAACAGTGCTCGCTTCCACAACCACAAAAACAGACAATAATCCCCACCCACAGGCCTAGGAAGGCGGCTGCTCCTCGGCACCCCCCACCCCCACCCCAACTCACTCAATTCCACTCCCATCCCAGCGATCAGGGGACATTCCGCCCCCCGCCGCTGCCACAGCGGGCAGCGCCCGACCAGGCACCTTCCTCCGACACCGCTTTCCCCCTTGAAAGGGAAGGGAAGCTGAGAGCCAAGAGCCCCCAAACGAACGCTCTCTCGCACGCGGGGACCACCGCATCCAACACCCCGCCCTGCTCACCGCGGCGGGGAAGGGGGAGAAAACCCCACGCAGGAAGTGTGTCCTGCGCTCCGCTCCCCGCCCCTCCCCGCGCCCGGGACCTTGCGCCCCGCCAGCCGGTACTGGCCCTCCGCCCCCAACAGGCGCGAAGCAGCCGCGTCCACATGGTTTCAGGTGTTCACAAGGCAATAAACGGGACCCTGTCCCCTCTCGCGGCCGGGGCGCGCTCCGACTCCCGGGCGCCCCCGCGCCGCTCCAGTCCGCCCGGCCGGCCCCTCCCCGCCCCAAGCCCGGCCCTCCGCCCGCCGGCCTCGCCCCCAGCCCGCAGAGAAGAGGCGAGCGCAGCCAGGTCCCCGAAGCGGCCAGGGGCCCCGGGGCGGGCGTCGCTGACCCGGTCGACCCCCGGGCACCGCCTGCTCGCACCCGCCCCCCAGGCACAAGGCTACGACGAGCAGGTACCTAACCCCACCCCTGCACCCTCAGGCTCGGACCGGCGCCCCAGCACTGCGGGACTCTCAGGCCGGCCCGAGACTCCACGCGGATGCCAGGCCGGGCCACTTCCCCTCAGCAACCCTGGACCAGGCCCGGCCGCACCTCTCTGCACTCCGGGTCGGTCGGGCCGGGCGGGGCCGCTCCCCTCGGCACGCCGGGTCCCGGCCCCGGAGGACAGGGATCGCAGCACTCCGGGTCGGGCCCGGCGAGGACCTCTGCCCCTAGCTAGCCCCCGAGACCAGACACCCCGGCCGGGCCCTAGCCCTGGCGCTAGTCCCTCAGTCCTGACCTCTGCCCTTTACCCCTCGCCCCCCGGCCCGGGCGGCGGTTACCTGCGGGAGCCCCCCTCCCGGTCCCTCGGCCTCGGCCGGGGGCGGGAGGGGAGGGAGCGGCGGCGGGCGGTGCTGCGCGGGGTGGGGGTGGGGGATCCTCCGCCGCCTCCAGCTCAGGCGCCCGGGACGGCGGCGGGGCGGGCCGGGGCCGCGGCCCCTAGAGGCTCGCTCCGGCCCGCGCACTCGCTCCCCAGTCGGGCACGCCTCAGGGCGGGCTCCCCCGACGGAGGCCGCGGCCGCCTCGCTGGGGCCGAAAGCCGCTGGATTCGGGATTTTTTCTCTCCATTCTCCCAACACACAGGAAATAACAGAGCGTCAGGTGACGGCGCACGGCCAATAGGGAGGCTCAAGGCCGCACCGCGCGGGCGGGCGGGAGGGCGCGCGGCGGGGGCGGGGCGCCAGGGGGCGGGGCCGGCGCGCGCGCGCGTGCCCACCCGCGTGCGGCGGCGCCTAGGCCTGCGCCCGCACGGCCGACCCTAGCCCCGCGACCCCGAGCGCGCGGGGTTCGTCTCCGCAGCTGCGAGGCGCAGCGCAGCGCAGCGGTCTTGCTGCTTGCCCAGTGCCATCTTGGCCCGCAGATCCCGTCCGTCCGCCCTGGCAGTGGCCACAAGCCAACTTTCTGGGGAGTTAGCGGCCCGGAATGTCTCTCTGGGCTTTCTAGAGTTCCCTGAGGTCTCCAACGCCAGAATCACGTCTCTGGCAGCGGAGGGGGTCCGCGGGCCAAGGCCAGACCTCCTCTGGTAACCAGTTCAGTGGGGCTTGGTATAGGGGCGGCTCTTGCCAGCCAGATGCCCTCAGGGCCCCGCAGACCTGGTTCCTTTGCCGCCTCCACCCCTTCGCCCGCGTGTCCTTGAATGACTTGGGCCCTCAGTTTCCTTCGCTTTCATTAAGCGAGGTGTGGGGAGACCCACCGAATTCTCAGGTAAAATATATGCTCACCAAATGCCAGTTGCCTTCGCCTGCAGGGGCATTAAAATTTGCAATGCTTGGTTGGCTGGACCCAGAGTCCAGAATTAATTTAGAGATAAGGTGGGGGATTTGTGGTGCCAAGGCCAGGCTGTTTCCAGACTTCCTTTGCAAATCTTACATGTTTCACGGAGCAAAGGGATGGCTTGACTTTTTTTTTTTTTTAATCTCAGCTGTAGAACCACTGAGATGTTTGTGTAGTGTGATCCCCCGCTATCAAAAGTGAGGCCTGTGATGATGTGTTTGGAGTGTTTGTGATCCTGCCTGTGACTCACCTGGATACCTGGCCAGGTTCTCTCTCCACTCTGGGCCTCAGTTTCCCATTGGCACAATGGGAACAGGAGGGATCCCTGACGTTGGCTACAATTTCTCATTCTGAAGTAGGCTTCCATATCCCCAAATGTTGGAGTCATTCCTTTTATGAAGCAACTGAACTGGAAAGTAAATCGGAGTTTCAAGAGTGCTTTGAGCAGCAGGTGGAGGCTGATGGGAACCCGGCGCATCCTGGGGCTCAGATCTAGGTGTATTTGAGGTGCACAGCTCCCCAGGGCCTGGCTCTGCCCTCACTTCTCACTCCACGTAGCCAGACTCCTTAACATTTTGCCCTGCCTCAGGCCACCCAAGGAGGGTCCTGGCTGTGGCCACACCTATCCCCACCATAGGGATGCCAGGCAGGGCGTGAGGTAGTTCTACCACCTCAGGAGGATGTGAGTGGGGAAGACAGTTATATCTCCTGGCTTCTGTCCAGTCTCACGAAGTGGGGGCCAGGTCCCACTCGGGTCAAGGCCATTCCTGAAGACCTGCTTCCCAACATCCCCTGCATGCCAGGTGGGGCGCGGCTCTTCCGGGGCAGAGCTGAACAGGCCGTCAGGGCCTGCCCTTTGGCTGTTCCCATTGTTCTGTGAGTTTCATTTTCAAATTCTTTGGCACCAATTCTTTTAAAAGACCAGTGCTGGCTTCTGCTTAGATCAGGGCTGCAGAGGGAAAGGTTGGGGGGACTCTCAACACAGACCCATGTTTTCTGGACAAACATGGAAGGATGCAGGGGAGCCTTTTGAACCCTGGGTGTTGGGGGCACCCTCAATTTCTTGAGAGAACTCATGAAGGAAAGGGAAGCCCTCTTCCTTGTAGTCTCCTGCCCCATCATTCCCCCCTTCCTTTCCCCTCTCCCCCAGCTCACTCAAGTTTCAGACCAGGGGACTGGAAAACGAAATGGGTGGTGAAAAAGGGAAAGAATGCAGACAAATAACTGGAATCCAGGCTCTTGTTTGCTCCTGGCTTCTGTCCTGGGGCTGACCCCCTCCACCCCTTTGGATCCTGCTGGCACATTGCCCAGCCAACCTCCACCTGGAAACTTCCCAGTCCTAGGGCCAGGCCAGCCACGGCTTCTTCACCCTTGGCAGTCTGTCACTGTCCCTTTTGGTAGCAATTGGAAAAAAAACATGTGGGTGTTACCGCCAACAGATTGGGGGACTCTTGGGCTGTGTGGCCTTTGATAATTCACTTCACCTCTCTGAACTTTGATTTCCTCAGCTATGAAATGGGGATAATATGACCTCCCTCATAACACAGGTGTCAGGAGAATCTAGAGATCTGCATAAAAAATTCAAGACACTAGCAGGCACATATCAACAGTGGCTACAGTTCTATGATGTGGACACATGAGCAGACAGAGACAGTCCTGCAGTGGCTGGAGCTCAGTCAGTAACTGAGCCCCTCCACCCCCACAATCATGGTAGCTGGCATCTTCTGTTGTTCTCTCATTGTTTCATGTGTGAGAGTCCTGTTTTTCTTTCCACATTTTAAGAAAAAGACAGTAGATTCATTTTTTCCCTCTTTCCAAACCCAGTCCACTCAAAAAATACTTATTGAACTGAATCAGTGGTTTCAATTCCAGAAGCAAAATTAATCCTTTCCCTCCTCCTCTGGCTCAGAGATAGCTTTTGGAAACCCTGTGTCACTCCCTTTATTACAAACTCCTCTGCCCTCCTCCAGGCGCCTGGGCCACTCCGGGATTACAAATGGAGCCTTCTGCCTCTAGGTCACTGATTCCGCTACCATGTGTCAGCGTGGATTGATTGAGGAGACTGGCCCTGCCCGGCAGATCAGTGACTTGTGCGGTGAGCCGCCTGTCGTGCCTTCAGCGGCGGGCGGACGTCCTTCCTCTCGCTGGCAGGCTTTCTTGCACACACGTGCAGCCCTCACCTTTCTCCTGTGGGCCCCGGCTTTCCTTCCTCGTGGGAGGGGCCTCCTGCTAACTCGAGCACACCAGGAGGTTGGCCTGGAATGCTGGCTCCTGTTCTCCGGAGACAATGGGCAGGAGCCTGGGGTTATCGGAGGGGGACCCCCGCACAGCACCCTGCAGAGCCTGTTCCAAGCCAGGCACTTTCCCCATGCAAAGCAGAGGGAAGCAGAGTACACAAACAGCAGGGTGGCCAGATCCTTTGTGGCACGCCTTCTTTCCACACACAGCACCTGCTGTATGCTAGGCTGTCAGCACTGATGGAGAAGGCACAGGGGCTCAGGATAAGTCTTTCTGGGGCAAAGTCAGGGCCAGCTCCAAAGCTAAAGGGGTCAAGGAGGCTCCAGAGGGCCAGGGAATACCAAGAATTGGCAGGGTGGGGACAGCCACCTGCGCTTCGCAGGAGGGCTGTGCCCAGTGTAGTGCTAGGGGAATGGGAGATGAGACTTCAGAGGAGGGTAAGGGTGGGATCCTGCAGGGCTGGGTATCTGTGACATGCATGGCGTGAATTTGTGTCATAGGACCTCACAATGACCCCTGCTCAGGAGGTGTGCCCCCTCCCCACAGGATGGAAGTTGTGGCTCCCTTCTTAGCTCCCACTGGTCACACTGGACTGTGTATATGACTGTGTCCATCTCTCCCGGGAGTGTGAGCACTGGCAGGGCAGACACCTCTGCTTCCCGAAGGTCTCCAGCACCCTATGCAGGGTAGGGGACTGCATCTACAGCAATGTCACTACAGCCCAGAGCAATGCAGGGTTTCTGTGAACAGGCATTGTGCATTTGCAACAATGTGATGAAGCTGGTACTGCCATCACCCGCACTTTACAGATGGGGCCACTGAAGAAGTACAGAGAGTTTAAGTAGCTTGTCCAAGTCACACAGCTTGGAAGAGGCCGAGCTGGAATTTGATCCCAGGTCTTCAGAGGTTCCACTCCTAACCACTAAGCTTCCCAGCACTCAGTAAACACTGGAAAGATGGATGGACACAGACAGTTGGTGAGCCCCAGAGTCTGCAGGTGAACAGGGAAATAGATGTGAGAAGACAGCAAGGTCGGCACCAGCTTCTCCCCACAGGTAACATGTTATCCCCCGGAGGCTGGGCAGTTGGCCTGCTCAGCAAGTGGCATTGCTGTCCGTCAGCACTCATGTGGCCACAGGTGAGCAGAGAGAGAACAGCAGGGGAGACCCAGCTGAGCAGCTGGAGGCCCTTGCAGCCTGGACCCATGGGACAGCACCCTGTCAGTCCACTCGGCACTCCTGCTGCTAGTGGCCCGACGCTCCCGGGGCGGCCCCTGGCGTAGTGGCCCAGCACAGGTCACAGCGATGTGTGCCCTTCAGCATATCCTCCAATGGCTCTGATCCGAATTTCTTCATCTGGAAAGTGTGGTGGGTGGGAGGAGGGGCGGAGTGGTCTGCAGCCTCCAGGGAATCAGGTCTCTTACCTGGCTGACCCCATTCACCCCTCCCAACAGCCTTATAAGCCAAGGACTGTCTTCATCATGGTACAGACAAGGAAAGGGGCAGAGAGGTTAAGAGACATCCCAGAGTCACACAGCTAGCGAGCAGCAGATCTGGGCTCTGAACTCAGCCTCTCGCCTCCGGAGCCCCCACAGAGTCACTTAGAGAACTACAGAGGCCTGCAGTGAAAGTGAAGTGACCTAACCATCCTAGTGACAAAGGCACATTCTGACCACTTCACCTGCACTAACTTGCTTAATCCTTGCAACGGCCCTGTGAGGCGGATACTGTTATTACCATATCTTGCAGATGAGGAAACTGAGGCCCGGAGCCAGTAGGAAGGGGCAGAGTTGGAATCTGAAGCCAGGAGGGCTGGGCTGCAGGCTCCAGCGTCGTTTTATCATGCGATAACAATAGGGAGGGTCCTTTCCATTGGGATTATTTCTGCTTGAAAGCCCGAGACTTTTAGCCCCATCTCTGCGGGGCTCCACGGGAAGGCAGTGCCACATGCTGAGGCATGCTGGGAAAAGACTTTGTTCTATCCTGTTTTGTTGACATGCTCTTCATTTTAAGCCTGAAACCCGAGCTTCCTGCGAAGAATTCAAACTGGGGAGAAAAGCGCAGCCATGATACAGCCACCACTTCTGAGCCTCCAGCGGTCCCTATGCTGGGGGCTCCATGTGTGTTTGCGCCCCTAACTCTCACAGTGCCTGAGCAGCTCCCACTTCACAGCTGAAGAAACTGAAGCCCAGAGTTGCTAACAAGATGCCCAAAGGCACACAGCTGCTAAGGAGTAGATCTGGGACTTGTCCCCAGGTACTTCTTGAGAATCCCACCTCTTCCAACCACATCAGCTGCGCCCCACCCTGGGGGCGTGGAAGTGGTTCTTGCTTGCCAGGCCTGGACGGAAACGCCTCTGTTCATCTACCACAGGCTGCCGCCTTAGTGTCCAATTCCTGGACCACTGGGAAGGCGCCGGGACGCAGCTGCAGAGACGTGAAGCTGGACGCTGCCTTCTCGATCTGGGGACCTGAGAAATGCAAGCATCAACGCTCCCTCCATGCCGTCTCTCCCTCCAGTGACTTAGGAATGGCTCCCTTGCCACCGAGGTGATTGTCTTCTGGAAGCAGCCATGCCACGTGAGGTTCCCCGTCACTGCCCTGCATCTCCCTGGCGAGGACAACGGCCCAGGCACATGTGGTTCCGGGGAAAGAGAAGCAGCAGCAGCAGCGTCGACGGCTTCTCCACCACCCAGCCCGTTCTCCTGGCTGCAGCAGCCTCTTCCGCGCCCCCCGCCACGCCCCCCCCACCCCCCACAGGCTCATCAATTACCCAAAGCCAGCTCTGACCCTGTTCCCTCTGGCTCAGAGGTTTTCAATGGGTTCCAAGTGACTTCAGACTTCAAGTCGATTCTCATGCACCTGGAACACAGAGCCCTCATCGGAGCCCAGCTCAGTTCTCCAACCTCCTCTCAATGTCCCGTTCTGCCTCTTCGCCAAAACAAATGAGTTGTATTCCCGCCATGTGCCCACCTGTGCCCTGAATCAGGAAGCTCTTCCTCTTCACTACAGATTGAAATTATCCCTCTTTCAAGTTATACTCAAACACCACCACCTCCATGAAGCCTTACCTTAATACTAATCATACATTCACTCAACAAACATTAGCTGAGCCCTTATCATATGCCAGGCATTGAGCCCAAGGGTCCCTGTTGTCATGGAGCCTGCAGTTCTAAAGGGCCATTAGCGAGAATAACTTATCACATATAACAATCATTTGGTGACAGCCGCAACATACATTAGTAAGAAAGCATGGCGGGTGCACAGAGGGTATATAATGGGACCCTGGGTCTTGGGGATCCAGGACATTTGAGACAAGAACTGATGGACAGATAGGAAGTAACGATATGATAAGGCTGGAAGAGAGCTCCAGGTGGCAGGCACAGCATGAGCAAAGGCCCTGAGGCAGGAGGGAGCAAGCAGATTTCCAGGATGGGAAAGTAGGCCAGCGCAGCATTTGTGAAAGGAAAAGCTGGAGATGCAGCTGGAGCAAGACAGTGCAGACCACAGGCTTGGGGACTCATTCCCAGGGGGGAAAGGGGGACCTGCTGAAGGGTTCCAAGCAGAGGAAACAGTCCATATGCATATGCTGCCCTGTGGCCGAGCATCTTCTGGAAAGTCCAGGCTTTGCATCTGGCCACTCCTGAGCCTCAGACGTTTGGTCATTTGGGTGTGGAATTTTCAAATCCTTCCTCCTGGATGAGCTCCCAAGGGCAGGGCTGACCTCCAGTTCCCCCACATCACCCCCTGCACGTGGAGCTGATACAAACAATTGTGCAACAAACTGACAGAGAGGACAAGACACTTACCAGCATTTCCCCTGGAAGGGGCCAGGCTGCCTGAGGGGCCTTCCACGTTCTCTGGAAATCACAAAAGTCAAGGGTTTTAGTAAAGCCATTGCTCAAGGGACCCTGAGAGCAGAGCCGGCATCCCACTGATATCCACACCCCGGTCAGGGTCCAGTGTGACACCACTGGTGGCCATTTCATGAGTGACAAGAAACAGAACCAAAAGCCCTCAAGATGCTTTTGAGTTTACAAAGCACACTGCACATGAGCAGTCTCACCTGGGGTCAACCCTCTTGGGTGGGTGCGGTTACTGCTCTGATTTACAGATGAGGAAACTGAGTCCCAGGAAAGGGAGGTTCCCCAGCAAGTCATGGCAAAGCCACGACAAGAACCCGACAATAGTTCAGGCTATTAGGGCCCCCATGGGGTTAAGAAAACTTCCCTGAAATTTCCTTTAAAAATGTCTTAAAGTGACATATTTCATCAGGACGTCCGTCACGCCAGCAGTGGGAGCCAACACACCAATTCTCACAGGCTGCTGCCCCTCCAGTCAGATCTACACACTCGGGCCCTGAGGCTGGCAGCGTAGCCCAGGGCACAGGAGGGCTGGTGCCGGCACCCAGCAGGTGCTCAGTGAGTTCGGAGTGTTTGAGGGGAGTCTGAACTGACTGCAGGGGACAGCAACGGAGAACATTCCCACAGCTCTTACAAGGTGTGCTGAGTTACCTGCATGAACTCAAGTCATTGTCACAGCAAGCCCCTGAGGTGAAGTTACAATGATCCCTGTTGGTAGGTGTGGAAACGGAAACTCAGGGCAGCTACCACTTAGCCTGTGATCGCACAGCCAGTGAGTGGCCGGCCTGGGATCCAAACCCATGCAAGAGCCCTTAAGCTGACTCCCATGTCCCGGCTGAGTGAAGGTGGGCAGACACCTCCAGGCAAAGGAAACAGCACCTGTGCATGCCTCCCAGGCCCTGACCGTGTGCAGCGCCCTTCCTCCATGTACCAGACAACCACTATTCCCGTCCCCCATAGGTCCTATGAGGTCAGTGACAAGCCGGCATGGGAACCACCTCATCACAGCTTTCACGTCTCCCAGCCTTCCTCCTGCGATGGTCTCTGGACTCCCTTTCCCTACCTTGCCTCTTATGAGCTCCCAGCATCATAGCCCTCCTCAGCTCCTTTTTGATAGCAGCTGGGGGGTGATGCCACCTTAAGTGAGCTCCCTAAGCCCTTGGAGCCTCGGCCTCCTCATCTCTCACCACGAGGGCGGCGCTGTTCCCATCATTCTGGCCTCAGTGACACCACACAGTGGAATCACACACCCCTGACACAGTGACGCAAATGCTGGGCAGTCTGTCCAACTCCAAAGCTTGTGCTGACGAGAGGAGGGGGAGCACGGGAATGGCCCAGGTCTCCTGTGGCAACTCGGACTCAGTCAGGTGTGGGCTGGATACAGCTCCCCAGCCCTGGGCACTCCCTGACAGCGGTGCTCACCGCACGGTGTCGGAACAGCCCCGTGCCTTCAAGGGGCCTTCTGGGAGCCGCTGCCCTGCTGGACCCTCCAGGCGCCTGGCTGCACCCGAGGCAAGGTGTGCTGGTGGGAGGAGGAGGGAGGAGCTGTGGGAAGGCCAGCACCAAGGTTGTTCGTCTGCGGGCTGATTGCAGAACACAAGGGAAGAAATCATCCTTTCTGGAGAAAATCAATGGGCAGATGATACCGCCCAAATCACAACCTACATGGACGCCATCCAAGAAAATCAGAGACAAGAGAACCGAGCCCCTTCCAGCAGCTGGGGACCTAAGACGTGAGCGAGTCCAAGCCGCTGTCCTGCCAAGAGGAGAGAACTGAGGCCAGTGGGTGGGGCTGTGACTTGCTCAGGGCCCCAAGATGTTTTGGTGGCTGTCATTTGCCAGGGGTGTCCAGCCCAGCTGGCTTACTCACAGTGGTAAGTGGGCCCGTGCTGGTCCCCAGCCATCCGATCCCCTCTGATCTTGTCCACACTGCCAAGCTGCCACTCTAGCCTCACCCAGAAAATACCAAATCTCTGGGGCTCTTCCCTGCACGCTTTTGGCTTTTGGGATGCCCTGTCCCCTCACCCCCACCCTAACATGTTAGGCAGAGTTGGGGGAAACTGCCTAATTCATAGTGAGTGCTCACAAATGTTAGTTATTACCAAGCACAGTTACCATCCCCATTTTACAGACAGGGAAGCTGAGGCTCGGAGAGATTGGCCCACAGATGCTACACCCTTCACTTTCCTAGGCTGACATTTCTCTAAGCCAACAGTTACTGAGTGCCTAAAGGAGCCAGCTCTGGACTAACTGCTTTGTCAAAATTATCTCACATAATCTTCACCCCAGCCCTGTGACTTGGGTACTGTTATTACCCCAAGAGACCAAGACTCAGAGAGGGCAGGCCACTTACTTGAGGCCACACAGCTGGTAAATGGCAGGGCCAGGGTTGAACCCCAGTGACCTGGTCCCTGCTATGTTCCCATCCCAGCTGGGGATGGATTGAGGGGAGCAGCCATCCTGGCCTCTTACAGGAGCTTCCAGTCCCCTCAGGGCTCCAGGCTGGAGAAGCCGCTCCAGGAATGCTCACTTACGTCAGGGAAGAGGCATGCACCCTGCTTCCCTGGCAGTGTCGGCCCCAGCTCAGAGTGGGGCCTGGGCTGGTCCTGCCCCCCAGGAGTCCTGAGGCTCCTAATTAGAAGACCCGGACTGGCCCTTAAATTCAAATAGGGGGCCTTCTGGGAATCCCGCATGACAAGGCCAGCCTGCGAGGCCTGACTTGGGAGGAGCCAGAACTAGCCAGCTCGGCAGGGTCCTGGAGGACCCTCTGAAATTCTAAGGTACAGACGCCTCCAGAAGGCGCATTTGCAGTGGCCATGGGATGTTTGTGCGAAACCTGCCCACTCTGTCATCGAGTCAGGTTCTCCCTCCAGAATTGGCTCCCACTGCAGAGAGAAACAGGACCCCTCTGCCCCTTCCCCTCACTGGGCTATGGCCACATGAGATGACTGGTTTTTTACACCTTGAAGCTCTGCTCTTACACTTCCTTTTGGTGGTAAGCCCTCCCCTGCCTTAGCCTGGCTAACTCATACTCATTCTTCAAGGCCTTCAAATGCCACCTCCTCTTTGAAGCCCCTCTTGATTGCCCTGTCAAAAGTCACAGTGGTAACTCCCAGGGAGAATGTTTTTCATTGTGCTCCTAGGCTGCTGGCACAGCCCGCTCCTCACAACCACAGCCGCCATGAACTGAGCACCTGCAGCCTCTTCAATCCTCATAAGCCTGTAGGTAGAGGTCACTACTCCCAGGTCTCTGCCTCTTGAAACTGCAGCTCTGAGAGACTAAGTCACTTGCCCAAGGTCACACAGCTAGAAAGAGGCCAGGGAAGACTCTCACTCAGGACCATCTGACTCCAAAGCTCCTGAGGTTCATCAGATTGGGGTGTCTGCAGGGAGGGGGTCAGGAGTGCTTCTCCCATCTCTGTACGCCTGAAGGGTGCCAACTCCAGGTGGGCAGGCTCTGTGAACCTGGGTTGGAAGACGTGAGCTGACCCGGCCAGCTGGCCTTTACTGTGGCTACCCGCCTGGTGCTCCTGTCATCTTGGCCTTGGGCAGAACCTATCCACTCTTCCTTCCTTTTCCATCTGGCACAGAAAGCTCTGCGGGGTGCCAGAGCCCCGCAGACCAGGCTGAGGCCAGGCAGGCAGGGGCTGCTTACACGGCCCCTGCAGCGCCCTCTGGCTCCCCTGTGCAGGACCCAGGACCTGGAGGAGAAGCCGGGGTAGATACACAAGGCTACCACCAGTTTCCAAAGGGACATTATTTCACTGCATGAGGCTCTCCAGCACAGGGCAGACATCCGCCTCACAGACATAGCTGCAGCGTACCCCGGCATACCAGGCTCAGTGGGGGGAGATGGCTTTGGGCGGGTCTGCCCTGAGGAAGTGAGCCCATCACCCCTTCCAGGATGTGAGGCCAGTGTCTGTTCCCTCCTGATGGCCCACCTTCCTGGGGGATCTGTGAGTCTGGACCTGCTCCCCTGGGTTCTAGACACAAACCTCCTCATTGCTCAGCTCTGGGCAGGTGCCCAGAGCACTGAGGATGCCTTAGGATTCCTGCACCCAAGTGACCACAGTGTGGTCAGTGCTGTGAGGAGGGGTGGAGGTAGGCATGGTGCAAGCCCCAGCCCATCCGGATGGAGGCAGGAGAGGCTTCCTGGTGGAGGTAAAATGAATCCAGGACTTGAGCTGGCAAAAAAGGAAACAGTGAGGTCAGGGTGAGGAACCTGCTCCCGGGGAAGGAACACAATGGGGCCACAGCCTGAGGCCCAGTGTGTGTGGATGCAGCTGGCCACGCCTTCCCCTGACCTTCCATGGGAGGAGGGCTCCTGCCTTGGCTTCTCAGCTGAGAGCTCTCTGTCCCGGCCAGGGCCTGAACTGTGGGCTGGCCCTGGCAAAGCCCCACCCTGTGCATTCTCTGGAGACCTGCTCCAAAGATTCTCCACCTGTGTGCTGACCACGGCACCTGCCTCAGCCTCATTGCAGTCCAGAGCCTTGGGCTGTAGTTGCTCCCCAACACAGACCAGGCTTAAGCTCCCTGTCCTCATGGGCCTGCCAGAGGAGCCGAGGCCCTGGGACACTCAGCCAACACCGGCCCGGCGACGGAACCCTTTGCAGGCCTCCCGGGCAGGCCAGGTCAACTCTGCAGCTGGGGGCATGCCCAGCCCTGACCTGTGTCTCTGAAGCCCCATCTCCGCCTCGGTCCTGGGCTCTTGGTCTCTGCTCCTCCTTGGGAAGCAGCTGTGGGCAGAAGTAGCCTTCTGAGCCCATCCAGGCTAAGGGAATGACAGGAACCGTGACCCTGTCTGGGGACAGAGACCTGGCAGGGAGGCAGCCAAGACAGGGCAGTGTCTGGGGGTCAGGAGAGAAGCCTGGGCCTCCCACAGGGTGAGGAGGGAGCAGGACAGGCAGAGAGGAGGGAGGACTGGCTCCTCCCCGCCATGCCAGCCTGTCTGTCTTCTGCACTTCACTGGGAAAATAAATGGAAGAAGCACACGCCAGACAGAAAAAAGGGAAGGAAAAAACCCAAACCGCCCCACATGGGCTCCCTCCGCGGGTCTGGGCCAAGGCCCTGGCCTGGGTTACTTGCTGCTGCTTTTCCCGGGAAGCTGCCGGTGCCAAATTTGCATTTACCACAAACAGAGACAACACAATGTCATAATCCTTCTCCTGTCATTCTCCCCTCTTCCTCCTCCCACCTCAGACATACACACACACGCTAACACAAAATGACGGCTCCCTCGACAGCCTGAATGAGCAAAGCCCTGGATCTGCCTCTTAATTGTTGGCGTTTCCCTCTGGCCACACGCTCTGTGCCCGCTGCCCAACTTGCAGCAGACCCCCCACTGCCCCCTCCTTTGTCCCAAATCGCCTCTGACAAATGGCCTGCTGGAGGTGAAGAATATGCCTGGAAATAACGGGGAGGGGGGTGTGAGAGGGAGCAGCCAGCTCCGCCCCCCCGCCCCCGCTGCCTCTGCACCCTCACTGCTGGCACCCTGGCCACTGGCGCTGGCTGGGTCTGAGGGGACAAGGGGCAGTGGTTTGGCCCCCCGGCCTCTGACCTGGGGCCTTGCCCTTCACGCCCCTGTGGCTGCCTGGCCGCTGAGCTCCCAGAGCAGCCCTGCCGCCCCTCCTCTGCGGGCCATCCTCCTGGGCACTGCTCCGAACATCCCCCGCGCCACCCCTCCCTCCATCGCTCTTTATGGCAGTTTCAAAGCTGCAGCCGGCACTTGAGCAGCTGCAGCCTTTGATGGGGACAAGGCAGTAAAGGCCGCCCAGGAGGCCCCTGCCCGCCCTGCCCCGGCCCTGCCGCCCCTGCCCGGGCCCCCCTCCAGGAGCCTGGGCCGGGCAGCGTGGCGCGGCGGGGTGCCCAGCGGGCACGCCTCGCACACCAGAGCAAACTTTCACGACCGGAGGGAGAGGCGCCGTGCACGCCGGTTACCTTTGCAGCAGCATCCTTGGCGGCACCTGCCCCAGACCCCTCGACAGACCACGGCTGATGGACCGGGGGAGAACAACTCCAGAGCGAGGACGGGGAGGAGGGAAAGGGAAAAAGGAGAAGGAAAGGGGGGTAGTTTCTCAGCTCTCAGCTTCCTCGTGGCTCCTCCTGCCCAAGCCGGCAAGTGAAGTCACGGCCAGGGCGGTGACATCAGCTGAGCCTCTGACATCATGGCCCTGCCGATCTCACCTCTGCAGGGTGGAGATGGAGGAGCAGCAGGGAGGAGGGGATGGATGGAGGGGGGGGGAGCACCAATCCCTCCGAGAGTGCGCGTGCCAGCGTTGGGGGGAGGGGCGGGCAGCTCATCTCGGAAAATGTTTTATCTGTATAGATAGGGGCGATTATGTGTCTATTTATAATTGGGCCCAGAGTGAATAGCTTAAAAGGGGTGACCGCCCACCACAGCCAAGAACCACAGTCACTGCTGTTCTTGGAACCTGCGAGGCAAAGGGCAGCAGGTCGGGCACAGAGCACCTACTGTGTGCCTGGGACGCCTACCCAGTACTGCCAGTGGTTTCCAGGAAGATCTGGCGAGGCTCACAGAGAAGGGGCTTCTCTGAGCCTGCTCAGCAGGGAAATGAGCTGGGTTTTGAGGCAGGTGCACGAGAGGGTGGGTGAGGGCTGCCCAGGGACAGCAAAGGGGCTCAGAGCCTGAAGGCCCAGCCAGGCAGCTTTGGGCTCCTTGAAGCCTCAGGGGCTGCTGGAATGAGGGCGTGGATCTGAGCACTCAGCCCAGGCCACCGTCTGCGAAGGTGGGCTACAGTGGGGGCGGGCAGGGGAGAGCGGTCCCAAACACCCCAGCCCCGTCTGGGCGCAGGGGCGGGGGAGGCCGGTGAGTTGCAGCAGCAGGAGCCTGCCCCTCAGTGTGTGGCCAGCAGGGCTGGTTCTGACGGGCTGAATGCTCAGCACTCAGACTCCCCCTCTTACTCCACAGCAATGTCTAGGAGGCAGGCGCCAAAGGCCCAGTCAAGATAGGCAACCAGCCCTGGCTGGGAAGCTCAGCTGGCTGGAGCGTCATCCCGATGTGCCAAGGTTGCGGGTTCAATCCCCAGTCAGGGCACATCCAGGAGTCAACCAACAAGTGCATTCTGGGTGCATCAACGCATCAGTCCCTCTCTCTCTCTCTCTCTCCCCCCCTTTAAAAATCAGTAAGTAAATTTAACAATTCTTTTTTTAAAAAGATAGGGACACTTAAAAAGCCTAAGACTGATGAGACGAAACAAGGACTTGGGTGTGCAGCACCTGGCCTCTAGCCCAGGGCCAGATCCTCGGCCCTGCAATGCCCTCAGCCTGCGTCTCCTGTGCTACAGCTGCTCCAGGCTATCCCCAGCCTGGCAGGGTCTCCCCTTGTCCAGTGCCCACCTCCTCTGAGAAAACCACAGGGGCTCCCAGGCCCTGCCCTCAGAGGAGAGGCTACGTTGCCCACTTTGCTGTGCTCCCTTCAGCCCAAGGCCCCCCAGGCCCATGTGCCAACACCCAGCAGCACCCTCTTCCTTGGCATCATGGGGCATCTGGGCTGCTGACCACTGGCTGCCCCAAACTTGGCACAACCTTCATTTGAGCTTCTGGGCCTGACATTTGATGAGAACCTACTATGTGCCAGGCTCCAGTTCTCCAATTTCATCCTTCCCACGTCCAGGACGTCAGGGTTACTGGCTGGGACACGGACTGTTCCTGAGGTCTGGAAAGTACTTCCACTTCTCCCAGGCTTTCCCTGAAGCCCAGAGCTAACACTCCCACACACCTCTGTCCTCAAGACTCCCTCCAGGCTTTGCAGCAGCCCTCCCCCTCCCCACTCAAGACTCAACACGGCATGGAATCCACACCAGGCACTCACTAAACCCTTGTGCGGAGGGTAATAAAGTGACTCCACTTACAGAATACGTGTGTGCGACTGCAAACACCAGCCAGGAAGCCCAGAACAAGCACCTCATTCGGTTTCCTAAACAAACCATGCTCTCTCTCGCCTCCAGGCCTTTGCACATGCTGTTCCCTTTGCCTGGAACAGCCCGTCCCTTCCCTGGTTACATGAAGTTCTCACCTGAGATATCACTTCTTCTCAGAACCATTTCCTGACCCTCGAGTCCAAGTTAGATACCACTTTCCATGTTTTCCCCCTATCATAGCTCCTACTCACAGTGTCCTTGGAGACAGCAGGAACTGGTAAAAATGGATGGGGACTTTGAAGCAGACTGCCAGGTTCAAATCCCAGCTCCCCAACTTGCTCACTGTGTGACCTTGGACAAGCCACTTGACCCCTCTAAGTCTGTTTCCTCCTCTGTGACGGGGACAATAATAGCTGTGCTGTTAGGAGGGTCTTGGCATAGCATGGACCCCACTGTACCTGTCCTTTCATCTGCCCTCTCCCCTAGCTGGGCGGAAGGACATGGGTGTGTCTTATCCTCAGACCCCTGGCACAGTGCCTGCACACCGTGGGCACCCAAGAAGCACACACAGAGGAACTGGGCAAGGTTGGTTGAAACAGTGGGCTGGAGAACTTAATTCACTTTGGCAGGCACCTGCATCAGGATGTCTGGTTTTAAATCTTGGCTCTACCACTTCCTTCCTCTGTGATCTGTGAGTCTCACATGCCCCACCTGTAAAATGGGCATGAGAACAGAGCCTGCCTTATAAGGTTATTGTAAGATTAGAGGACAGAAGGGATGCGAATGGTTAGGGCAGTGCAGACTCTGGCAGGAACCAGACTTGTGTTAGCAAGGTCATTACTATTTTATCTGATCAAGGCCTGCCTGGTGCCACCAAGGGAAGGCTGTAAGATGTGGGAAGGAAGTGGGCTTCAGGGGAATGGGCTGGGCTCCAAGAGAACCTCACTGAGCTCAGTTTCCCACTCGCAAGGCAAGGGAACTCCCCTGGCTTCTCTGAGTTTTGAGGGGTAACTGCAAACAGGGAATATGAAAGCACCCAGCACAGGGCCAGGCACTTAGTAGATACACTATAATGTGGGTTCCCTTCCATCTCCTTGATCCTGGGACACACGTGCACAGTTATTCAATAACTTTTCACAAACATCCTGGCATGGGTGAGGTGGGATCCCAAGCCAGGAGTGACAGATGCAGGAAAAAGGCTGAGAAGGAGAGGGGGCTGGCAGAGAGGCCTGGAGGAGGTGTGCGAGCTGGGTCGGAAAGGCTGGGGAAAGGGAGGAGGGCCCAAATGCACAGAGGAGTTGGGAGCACCCAACCCCCCAAAGGCAAAGCATATTTCTGAGGCAGCAGCCCAGGCATGGGGGGGGGGGGAGGTGAGCATGCGTTTTTGGTGGCGTGCTGGCTGCCCCGAGGGCTCCATGAGCACACAGCCTCTGTGTTGGGCGTGCTATTGTCAGGAATAAAGACCAAGGACACAGAGACCAAAAAACAATCTTGGGGGGAGGCTGGCATCATCTGTCCCAGTCATTCTACAGATGTGGAAACTGAGGCCCAGGGAGAGGAAGGGACTTGTCCACGGTCACACGGTACGTCAGTGGAAGAGTTAACGCCTACTCTTAGCCTTGTAACCTCTCGGTCAGAATTCTTTTTATTTTCCAGAAGCAATTCTTTTTTTAAAGGTTTTTAATTTATTTTTATTTTTAGAGAGAGGGAGAAAAAGAGGGAGAGAAACATCAATGTGTGGTTGTCTCTCACATGCCCCGCACTGGGGACCTGGCCCACAGCCCAGGTATGTGCCTTGACCAGGAACTGAACCGGCGACCCCCTGGTTCACAGGCCAGCATTCAATCCGCTGAACCACACCAGCCAGGGCAAAGAATTCTTTTAATGATAACAGCAATAACAACAGTTAATGATACTTAGGTAGTGCTTACTTATGTACCCCATCTTAGCTTCTTAGGAGAGTTGTGAGATTACTGTCACCCCCATTTTACAGACGAGCAAACTGAGGCCCAGAGAACTGAATCGAGTTGCCCCAAGTCACACTGCTAATAAAAAGCAGAGCCAGGATTCAATGCCAGGCTGTCTAGCCCCAGAGTCCGGGCTTTCCATCAACACACTCTACTGCCCATCATGGCAGGCAGGCACCCACCTTGTTGCGCGTGCCTGCACCCATCCATCCAACCGAGCATGCGTGCACCCATTCAGGCGGCGCTCACGCCAGCTCCCACACTGCTCCAGGCCCCAGGAGTCAGTTGTGAATGCACAGCTGACCCCGCAGAGCCCCAGCCGCCTCTGCGTGACCCTTGCCACCTCACACTGCGCCCAGCCATTTCAGAGCTCACTAAAAACTGTCCTCCTGAAAAGCCCAGTTTCAAATTTAGCTGCTCATGACCACAGACCGCCCCACTGCTGGGAAACCACAAACCAACCCCCTTTCAAAGGCCGTTATGTCACCTGCTTAGGAAAGGGGGAGTGAAGACAAGTGGCTTCTGTATCAATTTCTGGGCACAATGGTGAGGTTTGTGGAGGCCTGAGGCCTCACTGGCAAAAATAAATAAATAAAATAAAACAAAATTCCTGCAAGTCAGATTTGGAAACGTTCAGTCCATGGGCTTGGGCTTGAAGCGATGGAGCGAAAAAGTGCAGGAGTGGATTTCTGCCGCCCCAAGAGCTTTCACCAAGTCCAGCCCCCGGGCACAGGGGAGGCAGGCCGGCTACATGAACTGGGTACCCTTTCAAGCAGCCTAGGAGCTCCCAGAAGACCTTGACCTTCTCCTGCTAACAGCAGAGCACCTGCTCTGTTCCAGGCCCACTACACTGTTCTACCCCCAAATGCTGGCGTGACTGTCCCATTCTCCAGGTGAGGAAACTGAGACTCGGAGACAGGAAGAGCTGCTCAAGGGCAATGCGGTCTGTCTGTGTGCAAAGACTGTGAGCCCCTCTCAACAGTGCCGCTTCGGTGCGGCCCTGGGCAGGTCCTGTTTCTCCTCGGACCCTCTGTTTCCTCTTCCTTACAGTGAAGGCACGGGGGAAGAAGAGCTGCAGGCTCCCTTGCAGACCCAGTACAGGGTGCTGCCACCTGACAAGGCCGTGAGACTGGGACACAGCCCAGGAAGGAGGGCCAGGCAGATGTCCCCTGACGCACCTCACCACCCCCTTCATGTCACCTCCGTTACCACCCTGACAGTTTGTAAACGACAGGTCTTACAGCAGGAGTCCACTTCAGGGCGGAGAGGTATTTTTGTACCCATTCGACAGATGGGGCTGTAGATTCAAATCTGTGAGACGATCAGTGTGCTTTCGCTGCCTCTGCTCCCCCCACACTCTCTGGGAGGTCCCACACATCACCTGCTGCAGCCCACAGGGCCCAGAGTGGGAGGAACTGGGTGGCTGCTGAAATGAGGTTATTAGAATTAGTTATGATAACTCCCTTGCCCTGGCCAGTGTATCAGTTGGTTGGAGTGTGTCCTGTAACCAAAAGGTTGTGGGTTCAATTCCCAGTCAGGACACATGCCTAGATTGGGGGTTCAATTCCTGGTCCAGGCAGGTGTGGGAGGCAGCCAACAGATGCTTCTCTCTCCCATTGATACTTCTCTCTCCCTTTCTCTCTCTTTAAAAGCAATGAGAAAATGTCCTCAGGTGAGGATAAAAAACTAACAATAATAACCCCCGACATCTGCATAGCACGGTGCCACTTCCTAGCTGTGCAAAGGCTCACAGCCTCAGTGCCCTCCTCCATAAAATGGGAATAGCAGTAGTTATTCTCCCCTGAGGTGGCAGAGCAGGAATCCCGTGTCCTGTCACACAGATGAGGAGACAGAGGCCTAGAGAGGTGACAGGAAGTGCACTGAAGCCACAATTCGAACGGGGGTCTGTGACACCTACGTAGGAGGCTAAAAGGAAAGAAAGGCCTGGGGTGTGGGACGGGCTGAGATTCTGAACCCAACACACTTTTATCTGTTGGCAGTCTGCCAATGGCCACAGACGAGGGTGATCTACCCGCCTGGGGGCCATCAGGGGCCTGTAGCCCACCCCAGGCACAGCTGCTGCCCTGGCAGACCCCCAAAGAGCCCCCGGAAGAATCACTGCGCTCCCAAGCTTTTTTCCCATTCCAAACATGCCGGAGCCCCACGGACCCCGGAGGCTGCTACTTAGCGCCAGATTAATCACACCGAATTCTCCATCCAGATATTGCGTGCAGGCCGAACTCCCACCGCTAATCGCCGTAATATTCTCCTCGGCGTGTGCAGGCTGCCGGGGCGATGTTCCAGGAATATTAATTCTCCACAGCCGGCTCACTCCCGCCGCACGCATGCGCCCCCTGCACTGCCAGGCTGCTGCTTGGGGATCAGGGGACAGGGGGCCAGCAGGAGGCCGAGCCCAGGCAGAGACCCTCCTTGAGGGCCAGGACCTGCTCAGTAAGGAAGCAGCGGTGTCAAGGCCTGGCTGACGTTTTAACATAAGCCACCGCAGGAAGTAGCTCATGCCTATGGTGAAGGTCGCCCCATTCACCCCCTCTCCTCCAGGTCCTGCCCCCAAGCTCCCTGCCCTCCAGACTGCAGAGGCTCAGGACCCCTGAGAAGCCACAAAGCAAAGGGCCCTCTGATGTCCTTTCAACACAACTGAGCTTTGAGGAAACAGGCAGCTAGGGACCCGCTAATTTCAGCCCTCCCAACCCCCCCCCAAAACATACACACAAAAAGGGATGAAAATCTTTCATCTGCTCAAAACATAAAAATGCGGGCAGCGGAGGTGAAGGAAGGTTGGGCCCTGCTAGGGGCCCGGCTGGGGCGCGGGAGGGGCAGGCCTCTGCTGTTGGTAACTGAGCCCTTGGGGACACTCTCCCATGTGTGGCCATTAATAAGGAGAGCCCAGGGCAGGTCATGGGGGATGGCTTCCAGCTGCTGGAGGGTCCCTGAGCAGACAGCGCACTATTCCAAGCCCACAAGCTCTGGCTGAAGTGTAGGCTGCTGGGCCCAGAGATGAGACACTGGCCTGCCCTCCGAGAGCGCCCAGCACACCTGCAATTCCAGGTACACATCAGCCCCCTCCCTGCCCACCTTGACCCTGAGGCTCCTGAAGCAGCACTGGGAAGAGGCACATTTTCAGGGGCTTTGGAAATTAGCCCCTCTTGCCTGGGTTCAGTCTCATTATAATCTTAGTCCGCAACTTCAACACACTAGTTCACAAATAAGGAAACTGAAGCCCCAAAAAGTAAAGCAAATGGCCCAGCCAGGTCAGTCCCAGGCTGCCAGGATTTGAACCCAAGGCCCTCTCCTCTCTGGAACTCCATCTCCTCTTCTCTGAAATGGCCTCAACATCCTTCCAGCTCCCAGAGCCTGTCCAACCATCAAAAGCATTTATCGAGCATCTATTGTGTGCCAGACCCAGGGTGCCCGAATGTGTAAGATTGCTCAAGGAATTCGTAGTCTGGCGGGAAGGAAAATAAGTAAACCCGGAACCAAAGTCCAGCCTGAGCCCCAGGGGAAGGGCCCTCCCCTATGGCCTTGGAGGTTAGGGAGGGCTTCCCGGAGGAGGCAGTCACTGAGGAGTGGAAACATGGGGCCGAGAGCCGTTTTTGCGAGTGGTGCAGTGACTCGGCCTCTGGGTGGGGATCAGATGAGAAAAGGAAGGGTGGGGCAGACAATGGGATGGTTTGCTGGGAGTGATGGGAGCCCCAGGCCTGGTGTGGAACCTGGTTACCCGAGTTAGTCCCTGACTCGGCTGTCTGGGCTGGCCCAGGCCAGGCAAGGGCAGGCTGGGGCCATGGGACAGTGAGGAGGGGGGCCTCTTGAACTTGAGTTGCCTGACTCCTGGCCCAGTGCTCTGACTAGGAGGCAGAGCTGGTCAGAACAACCAAAAAGGTGGGTCTGTCGAGCCTACCCAAGTGAGCCAAAGGGGCTGCATGACAGTTGGGGGCTTGATCCAATTCCCTTGTGGCACACAGATTAAAAGAATCAAGGTTTAAATTACAGAGGAGTGATGTAGTTCAAACCTCCGCCCTCCCTGACAGCTGTCAGCACCTGTCCAGTTGCCTACCATGCCCCCTGGACCAGAGGTGTCTGGCCCAGGCAGGTGCCAGGCACCTCTCTCTCACTGCCGCTCACGTAAGTCTCACAAGCATTAGAGAAACACCTGGTCTTGCACCCATTCTTCAGATCAGGAAACTGAGGCTTGGAGACAAAACACACAGAAACAAACACTGACGGGCTTCCTACATGCTGGGTTCTCTCCACCTACAATCTTGCAGGGTGGGGCATAAGGAGGGAGCTCACCCAGGTGCCCCAGGCAGCAGGAGGCCGCTTTTCTGGCTCTCAGATCTGGGCCTGGGCATTCAGTGTCTTGCTCCCCCAGGCCACGCCCCTCACTCCCTGTCTGAACATGCACACAGGGGAACACATACAGGGGGCCAGGATACTGTACAAGGAGCCCTTCTTGCCCTCCTGCTATGCCTACAGTCCCCAAGCACCAGTTCCATGCCTTGGAGTCACTTAACACATGAGAAATCCCAGGCAGAGCTACAACCCAACTGGGACCCAGCAGATTCTCAGAGAGACGGGCACAAGCTGGAGACAAGCTGGTACCCAGCCTTGCCCTCAAGGAGATAACATCCCAGTGGGTCCGCTAACCAAGCTGGGTCCTGAAAACCCAGGAGAGTGGGCAGCAAGTCAACCTGGGAAAACCCCAGAAGGCTTCTTGGAGGAGGGGGGAATTGGCAGCAACGTAGAGGATAAGGAGGCCTGTGTGAGCTACAGTGTCACACATGAGACAAAGGGCTCCATGACTTTGAGAGAGATGGGGCCCAGGCTTGACCATCAGACCTCCCTCCCTCCATCAGCTCCATTCCAGGTCAGCCCCCCCACCCTTCTCTGCACCGCTGTCCTCTGCCTCCAGGGTGCCTATGCCTGTGGCCTGTCCCAGTGCAACCGGATCCCAGGGAAGTCCTACTGAATGATCAGTCTGACCGTGGTGGCACAGACACATGCTTGGTGTGCCCCTGGGCTGCTGGTCCACCCCAGGCCCAGGACTGCCAGGGCCTGGGCCTTAAGCAGGCCAGTGCACCAGGGAGTCAGGGCTTTGGGCTTTTCCTAGATTTGGCTCTGGAGAAGGGAGGGGGCAGGGCAGGGGTCTGGCAGGGCAGGGGAAAGACCGGGCCTGGGCGCAGCCTCCCCACTCCTGGCTGAGAATCTGAGCAAACCGCCTCCCTGCTCGAAGCCCGGTCTGCTCATCCCAAATGTGGACTGGCCACACCCATCTTGCAAAGTGATTGTGAGGATTCCGAGTGACGAGTCATCTCAAAGTGAGTGACAAGCAGAGGGGAGAGTGTTGGCTTTCCCTCTGGGGCTGGGCATTTAAAGAGGCCCAGGGAAATAAAACTAGGCTTTCTCCTGGACGAGAGAATTCATGTCTACCTCCTTTATTGCTCCTGAGAACCTGGTGAGGGAGAGACCTCTGTTCCACCTTCATAGGTGAGAGTTTAAGGGCTGGCAGGTGACAGGGCTTGCCCGAGGTCCCAGGGGTCTCAAGGAGCCTTGCCTGACTCTGTAAGTGGGTGCTTTCGGGATACGGAAAGGGGTGGGCAGGGAGGGGGCCTGAGCACCTTGAGCCAGCCCACTGGCCAGCCCCAGGCCCAGGGAGGCAGGGCTCCAAGCCCTGCAACCTGGGTCTGGGAGGGGAGAGCCCCTGGGGCCTGTATCCCCGAGCCCGCAGCCATTTTGGGCCCTGGCAGGGGTTTGCTTTGAAAACCTAGGACGCTCCCCAGCTCGTGTGGCTCAGTTGGTCGGAGTGCCATCTTGTAAACCAAAAAGTCGCAGGTTGAGTTCTTGGTCAGGGCGCGTGCCTGGGCTGCATGTGGGTTTGGTCCCAGTCAGGGCACATGGGAGAGGCAGTGGGTCGATGTTTGTCTCACGTGTGCTTCCCTCCCTCCTCCTCCCTCCCTTCCCCTCTCTCTAAAATCAATACGCATGTCCTCCAGTGGGGATTTAAAAAAGAAGAGAAAGAACAAAAAATACAGATTTAAAAAATAAGAAAACCTAGGACAAAAGCAAGAAGGGGCCGGGAAGAGGGAACATCCCCGCAGGACAGAGCCTCCTGGGGGGAAGTCACGGCCCACCAGCATCCGGCGGCGTCCCGCCCGCCCGCGGGGCCCGCAGTGCAGTGCATTAACGCAGCACAAACGCTGTGTGCCCACCGGCAGGCACCTGCCAATCTCAGCCCACGCCCCCACCCCAGCCCCCTCTCCCGGAGGACAGATAATTCTCTCGCTCTCCCAGCCTGACAAAATAACTAATGCTAACTCAATAAAGTCCCCCTTGAAGGTTTTTAATTACCAGACTGTGCTGAAGACTAAGGACTCCAGGAGCAGGAGGGAGGCCAGGGGAGGCTGGTGGAGGTCAGAGGGGCCGAGGCAGGAAAGCAGGCACCCCTTCCATCTCCTGGAGAGGGCAGGGCCAGGCCGCTGCTGCTGTCCAGGGTGCTGGTCGTGGCGGCCACAGGACTTACGATTCACATTGGCAACAGCGGCCACGGATGGAGGCAGGCTGGGTTCCTGGCAGGAACTTGATGGATATTATCTCACGTAAGCCCCCTGGCCAATCACAAGGCAGAAGCTGGTGTTCCCACCGTGCAGATGAGGACAGTGAGGCTCAGAGCAGGGCAGTGGCATGCCCCGGTCACCCAGCCAAGCTGGGATTGTCCAGGCGTGCTTGGTGTCAGGCAGGGGGCCCGGCTGCCTGAGGCAGGACACTCGAACCTGGGACTTGGTGCGGGGAGAGTCTGCGGGCACGGCGACAGACCTTGGGAAGGGGTCTCACAGTGTGCGGGGCTTCCGAGCAGTGAGCTGTACTGGCCGGAAGGAGGCTGCCCAAGGGCACTCCGAGGCATCTGTGACGAGGACCCACTGCCACGGAGGGAGCTGATGGGGGAGGGGACAGCACTGCAGGAGAGACCCCAGCCCAAGTGCTGCCTCATTGACTCAAGGGAAAGAGAGTACTCTCTGGAGCGCCAGGCCTGGCTGCCTCTGCCCCAGGAGAGCCCCAGACCCCGCCCCCCTCTGTGAGGGGCCCGGCCCTCCATGGCCTCACCCCCAACACTTTCTGAACTGGTGCCTGCCTTCTGCTCCTCTGCTGCCGACTGCCGGGCCTGGTCCTGCCACAGGACCTTTGCCCTGGCTGTCCCCTCGCTTCCCTTATGTTTTCACACAACTGGTTCATGTCATTCAGGTCACAGCCCAAACAGCACCTCCTTAAAGAAGCCTTCCTTGAACTCCCAACCACATCCTTCTCTGGCAAAGGGCCTGAGCTGTGGCCTGCAGAAATGCTGCGTAGCTGTCAGCCCCGAGCCACACCTCCACCCCTCCTCCAGACAGCCTTCTGGCAGTGGGGGCAGAGGGGCCGGCTCCCCACAAGGAACAGGCCGCTCTCTACCCTCAGACCCCACGCATTACCAAGGTGTCACCTCGCTGGGGTTCAAATCCTGCTTCAGCCACAGCTGTATGAACTCCTTTGAATCTCAGTTTCATATCTATAAAATGGGGCCTCAGAACAGGGCCTGGTGAGCGCTTAGTGTTGCCTAGCAACATACCCTTGTCCCCATCAACCTACCCCCGACCAGGCCTCAGCTAACTGAATGCTGCATCCTTTGGCCCCAGCGCAACCCTGGACAGGAGGGCGCTCAGTGAGTGCCGGCGAGACGTCTGGCCCTGTGAGACAGGCCACGGAGGTGTGACTGGCTCCACTTTCTAGAGGAGGAAATAGAGGCTGCGGGAGGCTCGGTGCTGTTTTGTGGACCCACTGCCCCGGCTGTGCTCTTTTCCTTGCAGTTTCTGTGAATCCACCCTTCCCAGCTCTGTGGAAGTGCCAACTTGGGGGCGGTGCTGAGAGCCGGCGCAGCTGTGTCTGGTTCCCGAGGCCATGGGGGGGTGGCTGGAGGCCCCAACACCCAGGCCTGCCTTAAGCCTCCTGGCTGAGACCACAACCCTGCGGCATTTGAGCTGCTGCCCACCAGCCGGCCCCCTGGCACTGGGCCCGGGATGCCAGCCAGCCGGAGAGGAGGCAGCTTGGCTGGCAGCCAGCTCACAGTGCCTGAGCTGTCAGCTGGGAGGCAGGCCAGGCAGGGCTGAGACCCCCGCTCCTGAATGGAGCGCTGGCCAGGCCACCAGGACCGGGCCAAGCGTCTCACTGCCAAAGCTACAAGGGCGCCCTGTGGATCCGGCCCCAAGCAAGGCCCAGGGCATTCGTAATCTCGCTGGGTGACAACTGGGGAGACCTCATTGCATTTATGCAGCTCAGCTTTTCACTACTGTGGAAGCAGCACGTGGAGCAGAGGGAATTTTCAAGTCAAATAATAATAAAAACAGCAACAACTACAGCTGACATTTAGCAAGCACTCAGCCTGTGCCAGGTGCATTATGTGCTGCCGCGCTGACTTCCCCCCAAGGGAGACACGACGATTTCCCTCCCCCGACGGACGTGGCGACTGAGCTCAGAGGGGCGCAGCAACTTGCACAGGACCACGGGAGCAAGCTGGAGGGGGACTTAGATTTGGGATTCAGGCTTCAGAACCAGCGTCCCAACCTTCCCACCACTGGCTCAGGCAGGCCGAGGTACCCACATTGGAGAGACTGCCCATCTAGGTGGCTCAGGGCAAGGAAGGCGCCCCCAGTGAAATGGGTAATCAGAGAGGACCACACTGCAGAGCTGACCGAAAAAACAGGCACGTGCAGAGGACATGTTCCTAAACGGGGCCGGGGTTGGTCACAGTCATGGAGCTGCAGGAACGGCCTGGGCTGAAGGCCCCTCTCATCAGAGCCTCTGCCAGCCTGTCCCCACCCCCCACAGCCTCCTGGGCACCCTCCATGGGCATGGCTGGGCCAGAGGGGCCAGGCAGTGGGGAGGGCCAGTTCCCGGGGCCAACTGTGCAAGCCCACGATGCAGGGCCTTGAGACTGACTCCCCCACACTAGGTACACTCGGGAAAAATCCGCCAATCACATGTGGGCCGGTTCAAACGGGTGCAGACCCACCTCTTGTGTGGCGCTCTCTTGCCCCTGGGGCCAGGGAAAGACCCAGGGTCTCTGTCCCCCCATCGGCTGGGACCATCAGGCAGGGACCAGCATTCCTCGTTCACAGTCTCACAGAAAGGGCAGAGGACAAGCACCAGTGAGCATGTGCCAGGTTCAGGGCTGGGCACTGGGGTGCAAGGGTGACCACTCAGCTATGCTGCTCATGTTTGTACCGAGTGCTGGGAGCTTTCTTTTTAAAAACTATTTCTCATCTCATTCAATTCAAAACAAACCTGTGGGAGAGAGGATATTGCCACTGTCCCCATTTTCCACAAGCCCGCAGAGAGACAGTGACTTACCAAGGCTATGCAGCTGATCAGGGTACAAACCAGCCAGGGTCCTGAGGTCCCCAGGACTCCTGTCACCAGCTTCCCTAACCCCCAGGAGGACTCAGAGCCGCCGCCCAGCTCCCAGAGGGGAGCAGGGCAGGAAGGAGGACAGGCAGCTGTGGATGGGCAGAGGTGTTCCGGAGAAGGGAGGGGAGGGCTGACTTTGGCCAGGGGCACGGTAACAGGCATGTGAGGACACCTGTGCTGAGAAGGCACCAAGAGAGACAGGAGCCGGCCTGGGTGGCAATGTGGACTGAGGCTTCGAGGAAGCAAACCAGGCACATGCAGACCCCACAATGGCAGGGCTGGTAAAAACCACTAAAGCCCTGTGTGCATAGCCGAAGTCTCCCTGAGGGCTCCCGCCCAGACACAGGCAGCAAAAGGCGCCCTGACCCAGGTGAGGGGTGGGGGTCGCAGTGGAGGGTCCGGCTCCAGCCCTGCTCAGTGGCTGTGTGAGTCTCAGGACCTCTCTGAGCCTGGGCTCCTCGTGGGTGCGGTGGTGGGGCGGGGCGAGTGGCACCCTCTCTGCCCCTGCGAAGGGCTGAGTGCACAGTGGGGCCCACGGGCCGGCTGGCACAATGACAGTTTTGCCCTAATTGCTTCTGTCTCCCCAACGGCCTTTCGTAAGCCCGTCTGCGGGAGAACCAATTTAGCCACGAAAGTAGAGCAGGGACAGGCCAGAGCCTGGGGGCTGGAGGCGGAGGCCCCACCCCACCACACAGAGCACCCTCCTCAGGCGAGCCCAGAACCTGCCAGGCCTTGGCCCCTGACTCCATCCTTGCTGGTGTGGACCAGTGGGCTAGCAGTAAGTCTCAGACAAGGGTGGGGGATGGGGGGTGGGGGGTAGGGGGCTGGGGTAGGGTTAGGCAGGGAATGGAGGCTGGGAGAAGTCACCAGACAAATCTGAATGTGGGCCCTGAGATTCAGCCTTTAGAAAGCTTGGGAGGGACAGAAGGGGTTGGTGAGCACACAGTAAGGACCCAAGGGTCACAGACTGGAGGTCCCAGGAAACACCTACTCGGCAGGATCAACTCCTTCCCCTAACGGGCGGGGGGGGGGGACAGGAAGCAGGGAGGACAGAGAGGGGCTCCTGCTGAGGGTGGGGGGCTGACGGATCCTCCCCAGCCCCTCTCCTCCCCTCTGCCCAGCCCCCTCAGGTGTTCGCAGCATTCCCCACTTGCCTCTCACACACCAGCCTCCCACCTGCACCCCCTCGCTCTCTGCACTACCCACTGCGGCATTCCCTGTCTTATTTCCCCGCTCCCAGTCCACTCTCGCCTCTCCCCCTCCTTTCTGCCAGGGGGCTGTCAACGCACCAGTCCTCAGTTTACCCCCAGGACAAAAAGGCTGCAGCCCTGAGGAGGCAGCCTTGGCCTCATGAATAAAACGTGCTGGCAGCGGCAGGTCACCCAGGGACGTGGTGAGAGTTTATCCACAGTGGACACAACTCTCACTGGTCACCAGTAACAAGTCTTCTGTTTCTCCCCAGCCAGCAATTCACCAACCTCTGCTCCTCTCCCCCCCACAGCAGCCCCCTTCCCAAAATTTCAACCTCCTGGGGTGACCTGGCCAGCCCTGTCACCAAGCCAGGTAATAATGTCAGGAGTACCGGGCAATCAGCAGGTACCTGGAGGAGGAGGGGTGGGGAAGAGAGAATAGCAGAGGAGGAGAAGTGGAAGGGAAGGGGGAGGAGGAGGAGGAAGGGAAGGGGGAAGGAGGGGAGGGGGAGGAGGAT